>JAOWBL010000022.1:15347963-15398200 GCA_028564865.1 Zenarchopterus dispar
TGTCCAGGGTGTACCCCTGCCTCTCGGCTGGGATAGGCTCCAGCAGACCCCCGTGACCCAGAAATGGAACAACGGGTTTAGAAAATGGATGAATGGAAATTATCAGGGGAAAAACACGTAATCCAACCATTATTATTATTTTGCTACATATGGACGTTTTTGTAAAGCAAAATGCATTTGATAAGCCTATTTTTCTTCAAATTTGTGCAATTTAAGGGTAATGGAAACACGCCTATTAATATACTAACTGCTGTGTCTTTTAGCCTAAGAATTTGAAGCAAATACCCGTCAGTACTAGTGCTCAGAGTAAACATTAAAAAGAAAAAAGAAAATTGTTTACCCAAATAAGCAGCACAATGGATAGGCTGTCTTTCCTTCTTGTCAATGGCACTCAGGTTGGCCCCTTTGTTCAGCAGCAGTTTCACCATCTCCACAAGAAATTGAAAGAAAAATCTCAATTGTGTTGTGCCTGCATTTAGCATTTTTTTTTTAGTTGTTATTATTAATCATTAACAAATATTTCTAAAAAAGGGAAGGACATCATTTAACTCTTACCTCCTGGAATCCACTTTGAGCTGCGTGGTGCAAGGCAGTCCGACCAGTGCGATCTGCCATGTTCAGGTTGCTCAGCTGGGACAGCAGGGACTCTGCACAACGCGTGGCGCGGTTGGCCGAAGCCACATGCAACGGTGTCTGCCAGAACTTGTCTCGTGCACTTGCCTCAGCTCCCCGTCTCAGCAGCAGACTCACTGCCCTCTGGGGAAAAGGAAAGGGATCATTTGGACTTAAACCATACATTAAATCTGCAGCCTGAAGCATTATCATCCATCACAGCACTATATTGGAAGTCTGATCTAAATGAGCAACAGAACATCCATATGAAATGCATATCACAACTAGACGATTAAAACATCTGACTTGATTGGAGCTCTTGAAGTGGATGCTTACTTCGTTCCTGGAAGCAGCTGCCCTGTGTAATGGCGTCAACCATATGTGATCTTTAGCATTTACATTGGCACCTGAAAGACACAGAATTGTAAGAAGCCAAAAATATCTTGCGTACCCAAGTGCTGCACAGCTGCATAGCTCTTGAACAATGCAGGGCATGTGCTTTAGGACAGTAATGACGGATAACAGCCGGTTTGCAGGAATGATGCAGAAGAGTCACCTGATTCAATGAGGAGGTCTATTATATGGACATCACCCACACAAGCAGCAGCATGAAGTGGCGTACGTCGCTCTTGGTCCTGTTAGAGAGATATACAAATCAATCAAGTGGAAAATGACTTTTGACTGTCATTTTCAAGTGAGGCTGATAATTACGACCTGTACCAGCTTCAGGCTGGAACTTCATGTAGCCTGCACCAAACCTACCAGTGCATTGACATCCTCCTTTTTGTGCAATAATAGTTGAACTTCTTCAGCATTACGATTGAAGATGGCCTGGACCAGAGGAAGCTGCAACACACAAACGTCGAATAAAGTTACAGCTAATGCAACGGTGCAAAAAAAAAAAAACAGATAAATACGTTGAACCTGCTCATACAGTCACGTTACATCCATGATTATCCGGACCGACTAAATAGAGCTTAAACAATTACTCAGACAATGAAAAGCTTAAGGTGGTCATTTAAATACGGGTTCTGTATTTTTAACGTTAATAAACTGGAGGTAACTGTCGCCTTTTTTTTTTTTTCCTCCAGCAGATACACCGAGCCTGAACTGAGGCCTACAGGCCCGGTTTCTCGTCTCTTACGTCAGCTAGCGCCTTATGCTAACCGAGGCTGCTATGGAGCTGGCCCTGTCCCAGAGCACGCCCCGGGCAACGCTCCCAACCGCCTCAACGGAAGAAACCAAAACCCTCGCAAATCACAAGAAACGCGACCGCTACGATGCAAATGGTCACATACGTGATTATGCAAGGCAAAAAAGAGAAAAAGAGTGGCGAGTCTGTCGGAGAATACGCAGTATGCTGCGTATGTAGAGCAGGTCGCTTCCAGCAAATAGACTGCGCCACGGCACAAACACGGAACGCTTTCTTTTATCGGCGTACCTGGTCTGCGATGTTGAGTACTCCCATCTCCCAAACTCAGCCAGGACGGAGCTCCTTCATGGGGATGAAACTTCGAGGTAAATAGTGATGCGCTACTGTGTTGGTTTCTCAGACTACACCCATTGCTGAATGCAAACAAAAATGCGGTCTGGATCTGTCAGTGTTGTTGTCTGTATCCAGCGTCTGGCCTGACGATGCTGGCGACGACGGCGCGGGTCCGCCTACAGGCGTGGCGGGCCGCTTCCACTGAGCTCGGTGAAATGTCGACACCGCGTGGCAGGAAACAAGAGTTCATCTGCATTCACAGTCGAGTCCCAAACATGATTTGCTGTACTCATCTGGGAAAACATGGTCAAGATCTTCTTTTCCTTTCGGGTCCTCCATCTAACCCTACCATCTGCATCCTCCTCTCTCACACCAACCACCCTCATCTCCTCCTTCACTACATCCATATACTTCCTCTTTGGTCTTCCTCTAGGCCTCCTGGGTGGCAGTTCCCACCTTAATATCCCTATCCCAATAAGTTCACTATCCATCCTCTACACATGTCTAACAATCTACTGGAATTTTTCAACGCAACCATCTCCAAAAATGGTCAGAAAAAGAGAAAATACCCAAGTAGCATCCAGTTGTCTGGACAAAAATGTTTTGCTGAGGTCAGAGGAGAATGGGCAGACTGGTTCAAGATGATAGAAAGGCAACAATAACTACATACTTTGTTACAACCAAAGTATGCAGAATACCATCTCTGAACGCAGAGCAGGTCGAACCTTGAAGCAGATGGACAAGTAGAAGACCACACCAGGAGCTGGTTCTGTCACCTAAGAACAGGAAACTGAGGCTAGAATTCACATAGGCTCAACAAAATAGGACAGCAGAAGATTGCTACAAGGTTACTTGTTCTGCTGAGTCTCGATTTCAGCTGGGACATTCATAGGGTCAGAACTTGATGTAAACAGCTTGGATTCATCCTGTCTTGTATTGACAGTCCGGGCTCGCAGTGGTGTAGGTGTGGAGAATATGTTCTTGGAACACTTTGGCCTCTGTAGTACCAACTGAGCCTTGTTTAAATGTCACAGCCTGCCTGAGTATTATTGCTGGCCATGTTCATCCGTCTGACAACCGGTTCAGGATGTTACTTTGCCTTTTGCACTAAGAGAGAAAAGATAGGCTCCACCAACTCCCTGTGACCCTGAACTGGAGTAAGCGTGTATAGATAAAGGATGCATGGCCATCCCTTTATGGCAACAGTGTATCCATCTTCTGATGGTTACTCCCAGCAGGCTAGTACACCATGTCACAAAGCTCAAGTCATATCAAACTAGATTCTTGGACATGACGGTGAGTTCACTGTACTCCAGTGGCATCCACAGTCTCCAGATCTCGGTCCAATAGAGCACCTTTTGGGTGTGAAGGAATGGGAGTTTCACATCATGGATATGCAGCCAACAAATATCAGAGATGGTCTGAATCATAGAGTTTGGTCCATGATGTTGTCATGTCTATCATGGACCAAACTTCTTGATGTTTCCTACACTTTGCTGAGTCTATACCATGAAGATAGATAAGTGTTTCTTTAATACTCTGAGGCAGGATATTGACAAGTTTGAGTATATTAGTCAGGTGAAAGAAACTGATCATAGAAGCTTGTTTTATGTGTGAATTTAAGGACATATACTGATCAAGGTTATTTTAAAAAACTACAACAAACAAAGAAACAAAAAACAAGGTTCCTCTGTGTGGTATGATGTTTCACAACAAAATAATTCAGAGTAAATACATGAATATATGGTTTGTTTCTGATCACAAATGCATTGTGTTCCAAACACAATACATTTTGTATAGTTTTGTATAAATTAAGAATCTGATCAAGCAGACTTTTATGTCTTTATAACACACTTGTAGTACCAAATAATACCAATTAAATGACTGGTATTATTTGATTTTAAGGATATCTGTAGTCTGCTAGTACTGGGAATATATATCTCCCTGCCTACTATTACTACTACTATTACTGCCAACAGAAATATATAAAGTTAACCATTCTGGTCCAAATACAGAATCCTGTTGAATTCTAGTTTCCCACCTTCTGCTTCCTGGGAGTCAACATCAGAGAGGACCTGACCTGGGGAACGCATTCTGCTGAGATAGTGAAGACGGCCCAAAAGAAACTCTACTTCCTGAGGGTTCTCAGGAAAAACAACATCCCCGAGAAACTGCTGGTGTCCTTCTACAGCTGCACAGTAGAGAGCATCCCGACCTACTGCCTCTATGTGTGGTTCAACAGCTGCACAGCGGCACAGAAGAGAGAGCTCCACAGGGTCATACAGGTCTCCCAGCGGATAGTCGACTGTCCTCTCCCTTCACTTGAAGATCTCCACAGTTCCCGTTCTCTCAGGAATATTGAAAAAACTCTAAAAGACCCATCACACCCTGGACACAAACTGTTTGAACGCCTTCCTTCAGGGAGACGTTTTAGATCCATAAAAACAAAAACAAACAGACTAAGAGATACTTTCTATCCTTCAGCCATCACCATTTTAAATGCTACTAAATAGACATTTACGGCAAGTTTTTCATTTTAATTTGACCAAGGGATGGGTGCAATATGTTTTATGTCTGTGTGAGTTTTTAATTATTAATGTCTATTTATTTATTTATTTTACCTATTTAAGCATTATTTTCTTGAGCACCAAATTTCATTGTAAATGTTCTTTCATTGAAACAATGACAATAAAGAATCTATTTATCTATCTGTCTGTCTGTCTGTCTGTCTGTCTGTCTGTCTGTCTGTCTGTCTGTCTGTCTATCTATCTATCTATCTATCTTCATACATATATTTGTACCTCCAGTCTTTGGTGTTGCAACTATTATGAACAAATTTAATATCATATTACATCTAAAATCCAAATGTCATTAGTATTTTAATGTGTGCTGTGTATAATTCTTTGATAAATTCCTTTTTTGTACACTCCTATTCCAACGTCTTCATGGGTTAATTTTATCTTTTATTTTACTAGATTTTCATTGTTTTGTGCTCATTTTGTATCACACTTTATTACTCAAATTGATTATTCTGTTTCTCATTTTGCTCAGTTTATGTTTCTGCATACTAATTTTCCTTCAAATTTGTTTTTAATTTTTTAAATTTCTGCAGTTTGGGCTTCCCAAACCTCTTTTCACAGAAGCCATAGTTACACAGTTTTTATCCCCACTATACTCAACATAAAACAACACTGATCATTTAGATTTTTTTATATAACCTGGTGCAATAAATTCCACTTATAGTTTTCAATTTTACTTTTAGTTTACTATTTAGATAATAATTTATAAACCTGAAGAATTATATATATAATGTAGATAAGATGTTTGGTTTGTATTAATCATTACTTATTGTTCATTTTTATGTTGTCTTTTTTTTCTT
Source organism: Zenarchopterus dispar (assembly GCA_028564865.1). Classification (NCBI taxonomy): domain Eukaryota; kingdom Metazoa; phylum Chordata; class Actinopteri; order Beloniformes; family Zenarchopteridae; genus Zenarchopterus; species Zenarchopterus dispar. The sequence continues at coordinate 15,353,441 of JAOWBL010000022.1, forward strand.
TTTACCATTTATGCCTTTTTACCACTGCAAGGTTTGCACTAAAAATTTAATTGTAGAAGTACAGCAACAATAAAGTTCTATTCTATTCTAGTTTATGTCCTACTTTCATCTTCACAATATTGTTTTTGTGTTTAAGTCACTCGAATGTTTCCCATCCATCCATTTTCTATAACCGCTCAATCCAATGACTGGGTCGCGGGGGTCTGCTGGAGCCAATCCCAGCCCATTGCAGGCGAGAGGCAGGGGTACACCCTGGACAGGTCACCAGTCCATTGCAGGGCCTCATATAGACACAAACAAGCACACACCCTCCCACCGGAGTACCCGGAGAAAACCCACGCAAGCATGGGGAGAACATGCAAACTCCACACAGAAAGACTCCTGCTGGGAGTTGAACCAGGAACCTTCTTGCTGTGAGGCAACAGTGCTAACCACTAAGCCACCTTCAAATGTTTTCAGCTTTCTAATAATCATACTAAAAAGCAATGAGTACAGTCCAATTAAATGTGGCCCAGTTCTGTCTGGAATATAATTATAGTTCAGTAAGTATACTACGTTCTTACTGAATTAGTCATAAAAAAAAAAAAAAAATCAGTCTTCAGGGGCCCTGTATCTCATAGGTCAGTAATCCTTCCAAGGACACATGCTTTATATTTCACGAAATAAAATAAAAAAAGAAACAATAATAAACTAAAATAAACTAAAATAAACTAAACTAAAATAAACTAAAATAAAATAAAATAAAATAAAATAAAATAAAATAAAATAAAATAAAATAAAATAAAATAAAACGTGACTGCTATTAATCTCCAACACAGTAGGAGGCAGTGTTTCGTGGCGGAACCATTTGGCTGACCTGAGCGCACAGAAGAACAGACGAAAGGAAGGAACAGTTTGTCCATCACCGGCGTTTTATTTAGCGGCAGAAGGTCGTCCACAGCTGGACGGAATTTGACAGCATTTCTGGCGAAAATAAACATACACAACTCGACACTGTCGCAGAATTGGTGCTTGAGACCCAGAGTTATGTGAGTATCACTGAAAAAGTAGAAAAACGCGACCATATGTCGCGTTTGGTCTCGCTGTTATGAAACATCGGTAGCCGACGTTAGCCGTCGATTATCTTAACGAGCGTCAGTTGAGCACAAAGCTTTGAGAGCGGCGGTTCACGGGAAGCTCGTTGACTCGCTGACGCTACTTGTCCGCTTATATAACCGTACTGAAGCAGGGGGGTTGGACTGGAACCTTGAGCTTCATTGCCCCCCTCCCCGGCTGTCTTGGTCCAGACCCGGGGCTCATCTTCTCAGAGCCAGGATCTCGCTTCCTTGAACCGAGTGGCTGGTTTGATGGCAGCCACAGCCGGTGCCCGGAGGTTACCCATGGGCGTACGGACGTTCAGCGACTTTCTCCAGATTGCCACCGTGGGCTCCCCTCGCTCGTGTCGTACAGCGGTGCCAAGAGGATGCATGCGGCAAAACATCAGGTGAGTCTCTCATAGGTGTCATAGGCAGCGCTATACAACTAGACATTTAGCGCCGAACAACAGAATGAAAGCCTCATAGGGTAATGTCATCAGGTTCTTATTACAGTTTATTTTAAAAATAAACAAATATTGGTTTCCACACTGGTAAACCATGATCTGTTCTGTTGTAATCCAATCAGTCCATCTCGCCAGTGAGTAACAAAATGTTTTCTTCAGCCAATAGTCATATCTCATTCAGTTTATAGAGAATATTTACTAAAAGGTTTTGTCATATTCACATAAAAGGCCCAACTCAGAAAATGCCAGCATTCTCCCTACACAGCTTGTAACCTCTTGGTCCTGGTCAGTGAATGTATTAAGGGCTTTTGGTAGCTGGAAAGTGGAACATGGTAGAGTTTTCTTGTTTTTTGTGTATAGTGACTGTGGTACTTGTCAGCCTTTCCAGAGTCTAGCTCAAATGTAATTTGCTCTCATCTTTTAGACACCTGTCATCCTGCGGGATTTTAATGACAAGAAGTCCCAAGGTGCTCTGCCTTCAAGAGTCGGACACAATGACAACTGTTCCACAAAGCAGAAATTTCATCAGCCTCACCAACAAAAGGAAGGAGTACTCCGAGCGTAGGATACTTGGGTAATATCCCAGAATGAACTGGCATTTTATTTATTTACTTTTTTGTTGTTTTGGTGAACATCAAAAGATGCATTCCCTAACCTTGTAATGCTTGTTGTCACAGTTACTCTATGCAGGAAATGTATGATGTAGTGGCCAATGTTGACGAGTACAAGCACTTTGTGCCTTGGTGTAAGAAGTCTCAGACCATCATGAGAAGAACGGGTCACTCCAAAGCCCAACTTGAAGTAGGATTCCCTCCAGTTATGGAGAGATACACGTCCATGATCACTAGTGTTAGGCCTCATCTTGTCAAAGTAAGTCCCCAGTAATCTGATGAATGATAATGCACCTGATGATGAATATGATAAATAGATGTCATTTGATTTTTATGCCGGTAAAATGTGATGACTTAAACATGACTGTGTGGGACACCACATTTATTTGAAGTAAGAGGTATCTCAACAAGAAGTGTCTATGTGCTCACATTTGAATCATGTTGGGTTTTTCTGTTTAAATTTAGGCAGTGTGTACAGATGGAAAGCTGTTCAACCATCTTGAGACAATATGGCGCTTTAGTCCTGGCATTCCCGGTTACCCTCGCACCTGTACGGTAGACTTTTCTGTAAGTAACCTTCGGATTGTTTCATGAAGTGGTTTACTGAGTGGAGCTCAGATTTTCTGCTTCTCTTGACATGGATGAGAACTACACACCTGTGTATTTTGTCTTTGGACAGTGCCTCAGTCCCTTTTGGGTTAAAAACATCCCACTGATTTTTTTTTTTTTGACTAGTACGTTTAAAAAGAAAAAAAGGGGAGTTTTTTTTTAAATTTATTTATTTATTTATTGCTTATATTAAGGTGTTAGAGCTGAAGTTTTCCTTTGTAGCCATTAAATGCCCTTATCATATGGCCTGTCAGACAAACATTTATATAATGTTGCTGGTCAGTAATTGCAGCAAACTTTGACACAATATCTCTTGCATGTTCCACTTGTTGCTTGTGGTTTTACAGTGTTTGTTTTCACTCAAAAGGGGGATGAATCATCCAAAGAGGAGAGAACTGATGTTTTTCATCTTTTCTTTGTGTAAATCTAGAGAAATATTTACATACATGAAGGAACTTTGTCACTTCCTTGCTCAAAGTTGCATTAAAAAAAGATCAATTTTGAATTTAAACAATAAATAAGACTAATTATTTTACATAAAAAACTAATATCAGGGCAGGATGCTTGGCCTGCAACTGTACACGTACAGATTAATGTTTATAGTCCTTTTATATTTTATTAATTTACAGTCATGCAAAAGGTAGTACACTCTTTTTCAGTCCTGTGTGCAGGGCTCTGTAAACACATTAAATAAAAAAATCATCTGATTGTGCTGGGTCTTTGTTTAGGAAAATATAATCTAAGATTAAAAAAAAAAAAAAAACACTTTTACCTGCGCTGACATATTACACAAAAATTAGGCTTAAGTCATTTGTTATTAAGTACCCCAATAATTCAGGAGCTTGTTTTTACATATATTGGCACACTCTTGTAATGTAGCTTCAGTGTGCACACAATTATATTGTATAATGTTGTTTTTTTTTTTTAAAGTTTTTTTTTTGGTGCGTATTTTCACGTGTTTTAACTCTAATCCAAAAGATGCACCACAGGCTGCGTGAAAGCAGTCAGTGCTGTTATTGATCTACTGATCAATAACAGCACTTGTTATAGTAATAATAATAATAATAATAATAACACCAGGCTTGTTATAGCTCATGTTTCCATAACAACTGGCCTGAATCACAGCTGAAAAGCAAGGTGCCACAACAGCTAAGTATTTTGACTCAAAGTTTGCATCACCCTAGGCAAATTATAGTTTATAAATGAACAAGTACTGTGTCTGAAAGGCATTTGTCTGTGACTGTGAGCATTAATTTCTTTTGCCATGTTGTTTTTTTTTTTTTTTTAAACATTTCCCTTCACACCCCCAAAACACTACCCAGCTGACTACGGAAGCCTGTTAGCTCAAACATGTGGTGTACAATGGTTAGTTTGGTCACATAGAGATGGGGGAGTTTTCACACAATCAGTGGACTGAGTTTGCAGATGGTCTCATCAAGACCACCTTGTCAAAGGGGTCTTGATGCACACCAGAGAGCAGTTTGTGTGTCACACTGACCCAAGTGAACCACACTTATACCCAGGATTCCTTTGGGCCGACCTAAATGGCTCCAGTGTGAGAGTGCCCTTGAATCCCATTGCAGCAGTAAGATACTTGATATTGCCCTTGACCTTTTTTATTTCTATTTCATTTATTACCAGTACTTATTTTTTGGTTTTAAAAAAATAGTGGCACAATAAAAAAAGTAAATATTGTATTTGCCTACTACCAAGTCCCACTACAAGCAAATGATCAGATGGAGTAAAAAGACTAAGGATTAAAAAAAAAAAACATAGGTAACCTTTGCAGGACTGTCATCTGAGATTTAAAAGCACAAATATGTGGTTTCATATATGAGCTTATGTGTGAGTACTTGTTCACCACTAATCTGGGAAATCGCTACACTAGACAGAGGCTATCTGTAGACAAAAGTAACCTAACTGTCTGGAGATTGCAGTCTTTTTTGTTGTTGTTTAAATTTTTTTTTAAAGAATCACAGCAATTGTCTAGTCTAGTGTAGTTTATCAGCCCCACTATGTTTCCACTGTTACACAGGTATATCAGTTAAACCTTGGGCAAGAAAGAGACTAAGCTTGACTAGAAATAATAAATGTTATTAAAATAACTTTTTATTATTGCCATGTTTCTAAAATTCGTTCCCTTCTAGCAGTTTCTTTGGAAAACACAAAAAAAATGATCTTTTTCCCCCTTCTTAATATTTAACAGATATCCTTCGAATTTCGCTCCTTGCTGCACTCCCAGTTAGCCACCATGTTCTTCGATGAAGTTGTAAAGCAGAATGTTGCTGCGTTCGAGCGGCGAGCCTGCAAGCTTTACGGTCCAGAGACCCGAATCCCACGAGAGCTGATGTTTCATGAGGTTCACCAGACGTGATATCAACAATTGCATGCCCTCATCTGGCCTTAAATCAAACCATCTTTAATCCCCTTGATACACTCACATCCGCATGATGCAACGTAATCAGCACCACACAATATCTCAGCTGTTACATAGATATAGCAGGCTATATAGCAGTATACAGGCTACAGAGGATATCTAATTATTGTAAACATAATATTGGAATTTCTGCCTGAAGTACCTGCTCATCTCTCCCCCCTCCTCTTGTCAAGTCTGTAAACTCTGTCAACACCCAGTTTAGTTTAGTCCTTGTTTAGCAGAATCCTCCACTGGTCCTGCTGTATGGCAGTTACAAGCTGTATTTATGTAAACAAAGCAGTAAATCCTTACAACATCATGTTAAGAGTATTGGTCTACTGTTAATTTAAACACACTTGTTTATTTTTTTTATAAGACAGAGGCTATTCGAGCCAGATCAGAACTCTAGTTTTATAGCTCACTGTGACCTGAGGATAATATGCTTCTTCCTTGACACCTTAGCATGTTACCTTCAGAACTGGGATCATCTGATCATACTTTCTGATGAAGGCACCTTCTTTGCTTTTATTGTGACCATTTGCTCTTAATTCTAGTGGAAATTTGAATATGTTGTTTTGATAATGTAGTGCTATTGCTGCAAAATAATTCATTCTATTTTTTTTAAAATTTAATTTATTCAGAAGTGGATTCATAAAAACTTGTTTTATTTGGGCTTATTAAAGGTGCCATACTTCAAGTCAAGTGTGTGGTCACTGTGACAGTATTATGTAGTGCAACATTTTTCAAAGGGAATGTCATTTCTTCTTTCGCTTGCTGCAGTCTCAACTTTGGGAACTTTAGCTTTAACTTTGCTGTTTTGCTGTGAGAATTGTAGTTCTAAACACTGAGACCTGCACTTTTTAATAATGGCTTATTTTACAGCCCAGCTTTGTAAACCATAATTGAAATTAAACTTGGCACAAAACTTTCACACTCATGGAAATACTGGGGGGAAAAAAAGAAAAGACAATTGTCAATTTTTTTGAAAACTGTAACTTCATTCATTTTTATTTAAATGTGTGCAATTAGATACATTTTAAAGATAGCATTTTATATGATTACATTTTAAGCTGCTTTAAATGTGTGGACAATAAATACAGTTTGTCTGAGTTGTTTGTATTTCCATCATCTGAAGGTGCTCAGAAGTGATATTCTGTCATGTGTGTTTTCATTATAATTATAAAACATGCTGTTGGGCTGTAGAATAAAACATTACCTATCTTTGGGTCTCATACTTCATTTGAGCTTTTATTTTAATAAATTATTATGCATGAAAGTACCTAATAAAGAGGCATGTGGGCATGTCTCTGTGGGATAACTTCTAATTTGACTTAATTTGCACACCAGTGATGCTTTTCGTTTTATTCCATGAAAAAATGCTCATAAGGATAAATCAATACTTTAGGGATAACATCTGTTTGGACATTTACTAAATTATATAATCTGAATTATTTTTAAATTAAATTTTACAATTGTTATTTGCCAACAATTGGAATAAAATACAACATTTTAAAGTTTCACTTTTTCATGTTCAAGACAAGGACTTCATTTCATGGTATTTCATAGAACCAATTCCTTCTGAGACTGGGATTTTTTTTTTCAAGTTTGTTCTTGCACAAAATGAATTTTAAAAAAAATCTAAGTATCGGTGCAACAGCTTGCACTAACAATTTAAAATAATACTATCATATTGAATCCAAATCACATTGTGTTGGAATGTTATGTATATTTGTAAGTAGGTGTACTTTGAAGCTGAATTTGAATTAAAGATGTGCCATTATGTCTGTGTCCAGTTTTTAAAATTTTTTGCAAACTGAATTTGAGAACAATCCCTTAAATACTAAGTCAGCCTGCAAATTAATCCATAAATGCAAGGGTTAGCACTTTATTGGAGGGAGGTTACTGCTACCTTTGTTGCAAAAATCCTGTTGGCGAGGACGCAGCTGACCAGCAGGAAACCAGAGTGGGGTTGTGGTATGTGGGCCAGTTATTAATAACGCTGCATGTGAGAGGCAGACATTTGTACCATCTTTCCATGAAAATAAAAAACCAAAGACATATTTAAGGTCTGGAGTGATGGTATTATGAAAATGAAATTTTGAATCTAACAGAATTTTATGCATACTGCTGAAGTACATTTAAAAAGGAAAATTTAACCATATTTACAGAGAACTTTTATTTTGTTTAGTTTTGGTTGGGATGTTATCCTCGTCACAAATAAATCTGGATCTCACAGAATCACGACAAGACTTCCAACCAGCTGTGTAGATGCAGAACTGGCTTCCTTTAGTATTCCTTCTCAAAAATTCCAGATAACTCGGATCACACCCGATATGAGAAAATAACATTTCCCCCCTGTAATATTTAAGAAAAAAGAAAAAAAAAAAAACAAGTGTTAATAAAAACCTTTATTTTTCAGTTTTTGTGAGGTTTTCCATTAACTGCTCTTTTTGCCCATTTGACCCATCCAGCCCTGTCCCCCAAAGTGTTTCCCAGGTAGATACAACCTTAAGCTCCTCTACAATCAAAACAACATCTTTTGAACAACCCACCGCATGGAAGAACACAAAACACAGGGATATGATACTGAGCAGCGGGAATCAAACAACTGTATGAACTACTGACTCGAACAAAAGAAGCCATTGTTTGGAGGACAATGCAGGAATCTAGACCATATAAACATGGAGTGTTGACCAACCCAGAACCTAAGAGCAAGCTTGAAACATTCAAATGGAGCACCTGAAAAACAGCACCTGCTAAGCTGCCCAAGATAGGCAAGAAAGTGTATATACAAAGTAGCTGCAGTTTCTCTTTTTGTTCATTGTCAGATTTACACAGTGACCAGTAAGACTGGACGGCGTTACACCGCTGGTAAACTGTGGAACTCATTGTGGTTATTACAAGCATGTGATCGCATAGAGCTCATACATTCAACCTATACATATATATACCTATGTACACAAAGTATAAATAAAACCACAACATGAGAACCCGAAGAATACAGTTTTATACATATTCAACACCCAAAGAAAAAGAACACCTCTGGAAAAAAAAAAAGATACACAATCAACTTGGGAGGGTTATACTGCTATAAGACGGGAAATCCAATCAATCAAGTGCTCATTTTGGAGTAGTTGATGTCTAAAGCGCTCTCCTGTGGGGGTAAACTTAAAAATATACACTAAAATATGATGGGTCAACTACAAAGCCCCCCATTCTACTGTTATTCAAGCTTGCTCTTAAGGATTCAACAGGGCTTCCAATTACAACACCCTTTGATTTCATTTTTAATTACTACTTATCCTTGATTCTCTATCACCTATAAAGGCCAGAAAAAAATGTATTTGTACACAAGACAGTTATTTTGATCATAGAGGTAATACAGGTCATTTTTAAAAAGGAAAAAAAAAAAAAAAAAAACAAAAAAAACACACAAGTTGGAAAAGGGGGAGATTGTAGATTTAAAGGGGCAGTATCTTTTAAATAATTTGGTATTCTTTTCTTGAACAGATTGCACAATATTTTATTGGGACCTTTTTTTAAAACTGGAGTGTTCATAAGTGGGAGTGAAATGTGAATGAACTGGATGGGATGATGCAGTTGCATAGAAGAAATAAAGTTGGGTTTTATTTGATAATCCTTTGCTTGAGAATAAAGAAAAACAAAATCTGTCAATAGCAGCAAAGGTTTAGTCTGATATTTCTGTAGAGATCCTTTAACATACACAAAGGAAGTGTAGTTCACTCCCACACATCCCTTTAAATGCAATTTCCTAGTCATAGTTTAGACTCAGCTCAATGAGAAACATGCAGGCAATGCTTAAGGGAAATTGTAGAGATGCTAGCAGACTTATACTGGTACATAGAGCCTACTAAAGGTTATGTCTATGCATGTCTGAAGTTTGTACCACTCATGTTCCAAATATGTAAAGAAGATAAGAACGCTTATCAGTGGTTTACTAAACACACTTCAACACTAATGGTGTGACAATTTAAAAGGCCCTTCTTTTGTGAAATAACATTAAAAGCGTACTGTCTCTTTGAATCCCATTAAATCCCTTGGGTTGGAAATGACAGAGGGTCAACTGATGCCTGCCTTTCGATGATTTCAAATCCTACCACCCTTCTCACTAACCCCCAGCTTCTTTCAGGTGACGCTTCAGCCTGACTTGGCTCCGACCAGAGTCATCAGTCCATCTGTGCTCATGGACTTGGGGCGCTCCAGGGGGAAGCCCAGAGCTCTACTCCACACCAGCTGAGCCAGTACGCCAAGAGCGCGAGACACACCGAAAAGGACAGTGTAGTAGTTCATCTCTGTCATTCCGTAGTACTGCGCGCAAAGACACGAGAAGAAGACAAAGTTACATCAATCTGCAGTTACTACAATTAGATGGCAAATGTATGAGCGTTACACCCCCCCCCTCCTACCTGCAGCAGCACTCCACTGTGAGCATCTACATTGGGCCAGGGGTTCTTAGCTTTACCCTGCTCCAGGAGCACATTGGGAACAATCTTGTAAAGCTGAGCAACCAACTTAAACATGGGGTCATTGGGCAGATGTTTCAGGGCAAACTCGCGCTGGCAAGTGTAACGTGGGTCGGTTTTTCTCAGGACGGCATGGCCATAGCCAGGAACCACCTTCAATCAAACCAACAAAAATCTCATTACAACTGTGTTTAAATACCAATACTACAAGTATTGGTGGTACCTTTTATGGGTTATGGCAGCAATTTGGAACAGTTATAAAGGACTGAAGATTAAAAAGATAATTAAGAAAAAATAAATTAAAAAGTAAGTGGATAATATTGTAAAATTAAAATACTGTAAAGATGTGTTAGCTGTAAGTGTAGGATTATCTTACCCTTCCAGACTTAAGTGTGTTCCAGATATAATCCCTCATCCTTTCATCAGATACCTCCCCCCCCAGCTCCTTCTGCAGTGCAGTCAGCCACACCAGCACCTCCTATAAAAGCAACAGAATAGTAGTCAGAGCAGTTTCCAACTATAGCAGCTATTTAAATAACAGAAAAATGGCATAATCCTTGTATCATTAGTCATTTATTTAAAATAACAAATGCAAACCCTTTTTGTACAGGTGGGATGTAAAATGTCAAGTGTTTATGAAAACAACACCTCATTTTACTGAATGAAACTAGATGAGGGCTACCACCTTTTTGACTGTAAAATAAGCAGCTAAATGATGATTGGATAAAACTAGCCAATTGTAATTACATATAGTCACTACTGCTGAATTGGTTTTTAAGTCATCAGTAAGGTAGTTTGTATGATCTGTCAACTATGTTTTTCCATGTTATCAGTTTCATCCTCAGCACTGTTTGTCTGAAAATATCAGTCCTAAACTGACCTATCATGTCTTTTGAGAACCAGTCTGTACTTTTCCATCTTGCTGTTGTAGGGAAAAAAAAAAAAGAAAGAGAAAAATCCAGGTTCTCCTTTTAACATTTAGTTAAAAGATATGATCAGTTGAGCTGATCCTCATCAAAAGTAACCTCTGCAATATTCTGTGGCATTTTAAATGGTCACTGTATGGGAAGTTTATGGGGAACATTAAAAAAATATTTTAAAAAATGAATTTAGAAAATCACATTTACACCAAGTTCTTGTCATCCACTCAAGAAAAGCACAAACATCTCAATACAGCCAATCGACCCACTAATGGCTTCACCCACATGAGACCTGAGTCTAGTCTGCCACATATTCACCTGTTTGAGCATCAGATGAGGTGTGAAAAACAACAAGAGGGAAAATAGCCTGGTGCATACAAACCTGATTGGCCAGGCCATGCAGAGGGCCAGCAAGACCATTCATGGCAGCACTGAAGGACAGGTAGGGATCAGACAGGGCACTGCCCACTAGGTGGCTGGTGTGGGCACTGACATTGCCTCCTTCATGGTCACTGTGGCATTAAAAAATATTACGAGTTAATTATAAATGAAACACTTTTACTCAGTTGTCATCAAATAAAATCAGTCCATCCAAATCAACCTGTGAGTTTTTGCCATGTTTACAATGGATACGGATATATTTTAGCAAAGTAGCATTAAAAAAAAAAAAAAACAGTCACAAACTCTTTTTTTTCTGAGAAGTAATGAACTTCTGTGAACCAATCTTTCCTGCCTCAATTTGACTTAAATTAACCAAGTCACAACATTGGTGCTTTTGTCTTCTTAGACTGGAAGGAATTTAATCCCATATCCAGACTTCCAGTTGATACCATTGCTACCAATCAACTTAAGCATAAAGATATTTTAGTATATTTTTGCATTTTTGAAAGTCAAAAGAAGAACTGCACTGGGATAGCTCTCTTTAAACATAACCTTCCTTAATTATCTAAAACTAACCACATAAGTAGTATATCCTTTTTTTCCAGACATTTAATGACCATTTGATGCATGAGTCATTGATAATATTTTTTTAACTGGTAAGAGAAAGTTCAACAAAGATTAGGGTGTCTGTAGGAATAAAGAAGAGAAATCTTTTAAAAAAACAAAACTAAATATGTAATTTGGTTTTTCTTTTTCTATAGCATATGGATTACTAGAAGCCAATGTAGGCGAGTTGCTGAAATGTTTTACTTTTCTAATTGTTGTTGGTGCTGACACGACCTACTGGGGTTACTGAATTATAAAATACTTTACATATCCACCCACTTAAAGCACTTGTATGCATGAGGTTTGAAAAAGAAAAAGGGAAAACAGATGACAAAGTGCCCATGACTAGTCAGGTTGTTAAGCAGTTAAACTGGCTGTAATAATTTTAACAATACTGTTTCTGTAAAGCTGAGAATTTAAAACCATTAAAACCTTACATTATTCCTTGAGACTTTATCTCTTCAAGAGAATTTGGCATTTAATTCCTTGTCAGCTTGCTTCAGGGTTCACAATCAATTTACTTCAGAACAGCAAGACTGACCATAATGGGATTTAACTCAGAAACTGCAAATCATTCCAACATGATGCTAAACCCATTAAAAAGGTTAAAAAAATAAGCAAATAAATAATAAAGCATGTTTCTCATTGTACCTGTGGATTGTGAGGTACAGTCTCATTAGTTCAGTGAACTGGGCATCGCTGTAGCCCAGCATGTTGGTGAAGTTGTGGGACCAGTCCAAGTTGGAGTCGATGGCTCCAATGCTACTGCCTTCACGATACAAGTTTCGGTAGATTTTGGCAGCAATACAAGGAAGCTTAGCAATCAAGTCCATGGAGTCCTCATAGACAAACTAAGAAAACCAGCAGAAACAGATTTTTATAAAATTACACAGTAGCAAACAGTCTAAAGCTGTGTCAGCAACTGTAAGGCAATAACGCTCTTTATGTGACAAACAAGAGAACTGTTGTAAAATAGATAATTTCACGACTTCTAATTACAAATTTAATGCCATTTCACTCATTAGCCAGATATTTTCATCTCTGGTCCCAATCCACTGCTAACCAGGAGATATGTATGTTGATGCAAACTCACCTCCCAGTACTTTGTTTTGTGGACTCCCTCAGAGTAGGCTCTCGCAAAGCTGCTCTCACTGTTCAGAGCTGTGATAGCAGCGCTGAACTGAGACATGGGGTGCAAGTTTGTGGGGAAATTATCCAGCATGGTGACAACGTGAGAGGGGAGTGCTGCTCTTTTCGCCCATTCTTTGGACACCCAGTTCACCTAAGCAAAATGAAACAAGCGGTGGGTGATTTAGAAATAGTTGCCATGTGGATCCCTCCAGATCTGGTCTCTAGTGAGATCAATAATAGTTTAAGAAGACATGCACTTTTTTCCCTCCGTCACAGCCTTCTTTACATCAGAAGCAGATGTGTTAAAACTCAATATGAAGGAGCAAAGGTTAAAGAGGTGAAAGGTACTCTTCCAGTTGAAAGGGGAAGCTTATCAGTTAGTTATGTTATCTTGCCATCGCTCTTCTGCTGCCAGCAGGTCATGTCTTTTGTCCCACTTTCAAAACTGTAGTCACTGTGTTAGCAGAAAGGGCTGGGCTTCTGCATTTCTGCAATAGATTTAGGTTAGTTCTTATCCTAACCACCAAGCACTCACATCAAACTTTATTTTCTAACACTCCCAAAGGCACCATCTCAAGTCCACCGTTTCCTCTTAGGCAAATGGATCATTTTGTAAGCAATTTATTGAATACGTTTTTAAAAAATTCAAGTATACATTTACTTTAAGCCTAAATTTATTTGAAAATTGTATATTCTTTGGAAATAACTCAAAAATGTTAAATTCAGATGGTAGAAGGGAGAAAAAAAAGTTGTTAAATATTTGTCTGAGCTGGCAGTAACTGGTGACTCAAAGTTTTGATTCTCTAATTTCTGCCATAATTTTGTGTAGTAAGAGGTAATATAAAATAAGAGGTACTATAATTTTGTATAGTTAAACAAAAAACATTTCTATATAGTCATACATACCAAACAAAGTCATTTGATATATTTCTCAACTCTCCAATTACTTGCCCTCCCATACTGTGACACTGTGAGAAAAAAATGTATGTTCCCATTTTTTATTATACAAAAATCTGTCTTCAAAGTTGTTTTTCTTTTAGTGTGTGAACAACTCAGTAAGCAGCGTTTGCGAAACTAGGGCAGATTTAGAAAAATCATCTGCTTACTGAACCTCTAATATGCAAAAATTGTACTACAATGCTTCCCTTCTCCCACTAACCTGCTCCTCACTGGGGACCTGTCCTGTGACCAGCAGCCAGAAGAGACCCTCGGGCAGTGGCTCCTCACCTCCTGGAGCTTTAGGCAGCAACTTCTGACATTCTGGAATGCTGTAGCCCCTGAAGCGGATGCCCTGTACATCAACAGAAAGAAAGGAAAGGATGGGAAACAAATTGTGATAATCATCCTGATCAAACCAGAAAACAAGTCTAATGGTTAGAATCCCAGGATCAAGTTGGCTATAAGAGCTCAAATTATAGATGCCAAAAAATTTATAAAACTCTCCTTAGCCCATTAAACATTATACAAAACGTGGCCTTCTGTTCTGCTGTTCTTTGATATCACTGACTGGCATACACCTATTCTGACAGGTATCTTTAGTGTACTTTTATTTCTCACCTCCTCAGGATCCAGCACAGAGGTTTCATATACCAGACCCTTCATCCCCCTCATACCTCCATAGACCTAGGAAACATACAAAAACACAAGTACATCTAGACATTACAATCTTTAAACTGTCCAAGTAGTAATGATATGTCATTTAGAAATGTAGTTTTACAGTGCAGAAACTTTCTCAATTTTGTATTTTAAATATTATATCATATATAATTAATAAAAAGATTAAACTGAAAAGAAAAGGTAACACCCGAAGGCATATTTGGCATGACCCTGTAGAGAAGAGAGGTTTTAATTTCTTTTTAAATGCAGCCATTGCGGTGCGTTTGTGTGTGTGTGAGGCCATATACCCATGTGAGATTGCTAGTTCACAGCGGAGGTTTGACTCAGCTGAAATATCTCTGTTGGCAGGAATCACTTCATATTGTGACCTCTGAGGGAGACGACCGCACAGTGATACTTGACACAGTAAACAAGCCTGGGTAGGCCTAAATGGATTATCTACAGCTGCCACGCCAACACTAATCTTTATCATGGTCGATGGCCTAAAATACTGCTTCATAAATGACGATAATAAAATCAAGAAGGCAGATCCCTTTAACAACCTTCTGTTTCTCATTTGATTCAATTCTGCTGACATTCTTAAACAGATGGTTTATTTCATTTAACATCTCAAGAGTTACTCACCATGTCTACAGTGATCTGACCAATGTTGGTTTTGCCATACTCTTGTTTAAAGTTCTTGATCCTGTTCTGTTCTTTGGGAATAAGGTCTGCCAGAACATCCTTCAGATTCTGTACAGAAAGAAAAAAAGAACATCAGTAACACTGCAGGTCAAACAACTGTCAGCTATGCTAAAAATAAAGCACATTCATCTGGTGCAGCGTGTAGTTAAACACTTTATGTAAACATTTCTAGAAAAAAAAATGTGCACGTAGTACCACAAAAGGTCAGCATGCTCCATCACCATTTGAGAGAGAACTGGGTAAAACCCAAACTGCTTGGTACAACTACAACACACATTTTACCACTTTAATTACAAAATTGGACAAATTACAAAATGGTTCGCACTGTTGCCTCACAGCAAGAAGGTTCCTGGTTCGATTTCCGGCAGGAGTCTTTCTGTGTGGAGTTTGCATGTTCTCCCCGTGCTTGTGTGGGTTTTCTCCGGGTACTCCGGTTTCCTCTCACAGTCCAAAAACATGTATGTGAGGTTGAGTGAGAATTCCAAATTGCCCGTAGGTGTGAGTGTGAGTGTGGTTGTTTGTCTATGTATGTGGCCCTGCGATGGACTGGCAACCTGTCCGGGGTGTACCCCTGCCTCTCGCCTGCAATGGGCTGGGATTGGCTCCAGCAGACCCCCGTGACCCAGTAATGGATTCAGCAGGTACAGAAAATGGATGGAATTACAAAATAATGTAGGGGAGCTATAGGACAAACAGAAAAAATGTAGAGTAAATATGTTTACTTACTGTTGTTGATGCGCTAGCATTTCTGGCAGCCACAAATAACAAAGTGGCATTCTGTGAATTAGATGGACAAGAAATGCAAATGTTATGTTTCTTAAAACAAACCTAAATTGAAAAACTTACATATGAACTGACAAAAATCTCACACCATGTCAAATTTTGAGAACAAAATAATATGGAAAACAACACAACATTGTGACTTCTGGGACTTGGGGGATAAATAAAATATAGACACATATAGACCTTTGTATAAACATATACAACTTCAGTTTCTTTGTGACCCTATACTCAATCTGTGACATCCACCTTGCAGTACATACCTGTCATTAAAGCAAACACTATTTAAATAGTATGTGCACTATTGATCAATGTTTCCATTTTTATCTTTGCTGTTCTGACTGTTGGGGGAAGTTTCTGCTCAAAGTTATGCAAAATTTACTTCATCTGGGCAGATTATTACATACAACTACAAAATGTAAGTATTCCAGACAACAAATCCAGGACACTCCTTAGCTGACTTGCATAGACACAACACAGCCAAAACAATCTGGTAACAAAGTTAGAGCCCGCTCTGTTATGCAATAATGTGAGGATATACTGAGCTGTACAAATATGACCCTGCTCAACCTTTTTCAAATTCCAGCTGTTTAGCGCTTGAATAGGATTTGTCTAACAGTTTTTCAAATTTATCAATGGATGGGGGAGAAATCTGGGAAGAGGAGAGCTGCTCTCAGTGGGATTCCCACCCATGACCACAACTCAATAGGATCAAGCCAAGGTTCTCCAAAACAAAAGGTAGTTTCTCACATGACAGCACACTCTTTACACAGTTGAGTGACAGAGATTATGCAATAGCTCAGGGTCTTATATTTAGAGCACAAGTTTCTTTTGGGCATCCCCCAACTTCCAAGAGCAGCAACATTATATGGAATAACAATGGAGTCAGTCAGGAAGTGTCGTGTTTATAAAGAAACATATAGAGTTTATTTTTTAGTGACCATTCATGACCACCATTCTCTATTATTTCTAAACTAAAAGCACAACCTGGCTTTAAATGAAGACATACAGTTGTAAGCAATTTAAATATGACTTAATGATCTTAATAACTAATAATCTGCATTTTAAAGATGCAACTATTAACATTTCAACCAACACAAAAACTTAAAAGTCCCACGTAAGCAGAATTACAACAAATGACTACTTTCACCCTAACCTTTTGATGCAACTCACATGATCATCTGTCATAGTTCGGTTATATAACTGGCAAAAAAAAGCTGACTAATACATTTTATGAAGTGAGATAAATGATAAGAGCAAAAAAAGTTGTGCATCATACTTCAGCTGTAAAACATATGGTACTCCACAGTTCATAGACAGTTCAAGCAGGGTGGGAAGCAATTCAGTCACCAATTATGTGAGAAATGACCTTCTGTGAAGTTATTGTAAATATTTCAGTAGCAGGTGACACCTTGATATGAGTGCCATCAAGCATAAGCAGTCTACACTGACAGGTCAGTGGAGTAAGGCAGTAGGTTGCATTTACTAGAAGGTTACAGCCAATACAGAAGGAAACTCACTTGATCACTGATATGTAATGTTTAAGCCAAGTTAGGCAAATGAATACACCAGGTGATAAAATTAGAAGATACTCGATTAACTACTGAAGAAATTCCCACTCTCGGATTACAAGTTAGTTAAGCAGGTCTCCCCACTACGATTACGTAGTATGTTGGATTTAAATACAGGCACAGACCAAAACACCCGTCTTCAAAGTATTCTTTCCATGATGGATTTATACAGTATTTCTGACTGATGATGATGAGATCAGTTTAATGGATAAAATCTTAACGTGAAGGTCAATGGGGTGATGGTGAAGAGCAAACTAAGTTAAAGATGAGCATAAAATCCTTAACGATGTATGAAAGAAGTCGGTCACAATTACTGCGTACAGGATAGGCCGGGTAAAGGAAGCGTTTCGATGTTAATTGTCAGGGCTGTAAACGCGGGTCGAGGCTGAGGCTCCGCCGGGCCAGCACAACATCAACTGTTCCAAGGCTAGCTGTAGCATCCAAAACGGAAGTTCCCGAGTAAGACAGAACCGCATTCAATGATGACTATAAAGCAGTGCGAAATGTAGGCTATTATTGAAACACTTCACACTGTGCGAGAAATGACCAAAGATTTAGTTAACCGTATTTCACAGCGCAGATGAGCTACATGTTCACGAACCTATGAGACGTTGCCACCGGGCTAGTCTATCGTTAGCTCCAAGGCAATGTCCGCAGCTTTGACCAAAAAAGAAAGAGTTAGTTTTTAATTGCCTTACCTTTGAATTGAGAAGCTTAGGTGCTAGCCTGCTGACCGTCAGAAAGGACATTGTGTCTGTGTTAAGAGTGTTATTTCCACTTGAGCTTTACGACAAAGGAAGCCACTGCCAGTGCACCGCAGAGCTGGTTGAAGGTGCCCCTCCAGAAAGTAGAAGGTTGAAGAGGGATTCAGGCCTGCAAGTACCGACGACATTCATTGGACGATGGGCTGGTTTGGGTGAAATCGGGTGGGGCACTCTGATTGGTCGAATTGCCAGTAGGTATGTTCTGATTGGATATGGGATCTGTACCGTTTCTGTGACGACAGTTGAAGAGTGTCCGTTCAAGACCGGCTTTATATAAATCGTTCCACCGTTGCGTTTCTTTCATGCGAAGTCACTCAGACTCACGTAGTAGCACGTGAACGTTAACGGCCTTTTTCGAACTAATCTGGGGACTTCACGTGGACTGGTCTGAACGCCTAACATACTTCTGAAAAGGTGCCGCCAGACGGCACTTTTAGTTTGCTGCTGAAAAATGGCAAGATCAGAATTCACAGCGTGAGAAAGCCTCGTATCTTGAGGAAAACGGAATGGCAATTATTTTTTGTTAATTATTCTGAATTTGATCGTTTTTAGTTATATATGCAATGACACAAGTTCACATTAGTTGTGCTTTATTTCCCAGACCTGCAGCTGAATATAATAGGTCTCATAACATTATTTTAAAATATTTGCTAATAATTATACTTTCAAATTATGTCCATTTTTATTAGATCATTTTTAATTAGTATTGTTTTCATTTCATTTTATTTATTTTCATGTATTTATTTTTTGTCCTGTGAAAAGTTCCATCTTTATTCTCAAGGTCTAGAGTTGTCCACAGTAAGTGGGTTTTTTTCCAAGCCAAGCTCAATCAATGCCCGAGGTTGATAGTTTTGCCTTGCAGCTTTGTAATCTGCAAAAGAAACCGTAAACAGTTTGTCCAAAGAAATAATTTAATTCTGCAATACACAATAAATGGTTAAAATGCCCAGATGTATCAAAACATAAATGTCACGTTCAAATACAGCACACAGACAGCTACATGTTCTTGTAGCTACTGGACTTGGAGCTTGTGGTATAAATAGGCTCAGTTGCATACTCATTGTTGATCACATAATGCAAACAAAATAGTAGATAAGGTTCACAAAATGTATTTGGCACATTTAAAATGAATTCATATGCTTCATTAAACTTTACACAAGCCGGGAACACACTGTGAAAAATGTTAAAATAGATCTGGTTTTACAGCGACATCACCAGGGGGCCAGAAAAGGAAGTTTTCATATTACAGACTTACAGACTATGACAGATTGGGATTCAAATCCCTGCATCAGAGCTGTCTCAAATATTTGGTTTCATAAGACGAGTGTGTGTCATTCCTGTAGCTCCTTAATGCAGGAACCTCCATGGTAAATATCAGGTGTTTATGCAAACATTGAATGGGATGAGTCTTAATAGCATCATTAGTTACTTCCAGTCTAGAAGTGTGTTCCCGGCTGCTGGCATATTTTGCATGTATAAATTTTCTAGATAAAACACACAGAATGCAGTAGTCAACATCATGCAGCCATTACGACATGCATGTTTTAACATCTTTGTAAACTTTTCGTTGAGCTGGTGGCTATTCAGTCCACAGCATCTCAAATAAGGATTGTAAACAAACTGGGCCTCAAACTTACAATAAAATAGCAGAAATAATTGTGTGCAGCATGTTATACAGTACATAGATTTTTCCAAAAAGTTGTAGGAGATGTATTATGTGTTTGGTCCCCACTCCTCTGCTCTTGTGCCTGGTAACCTGACCCAACGTAGCGCATAACATGGTCTACAGTTCTGGTTATGAGTCCATTCAGAAGAAGGGAAGCGAGCTGCTGGCCTCAGTCATCTTCCTCCTCTTCTTCCTCAGGAGGATCTAAAAGGCTGTTGTGCTTCAGGCAGGTTTGGAGGTAGTTCACCACTGATCTCTGGAAGTGTTGGATGCTGCGGGACTCTCTTAGGTTGTGGCCCTCATCTGGGTACAGCTGCAGCGAGTAGTTGGCCTCAACTTTCACCAGTCGGCTCAGGAGCTCAGCACTGTGCTGGAAGTGTACCCGAGCTTTGGATGCACAGACAAAAATGCGTAAACATGTAAATGATAAAAATTAGATGAACATAACAGCTTGCTGTAAAATGATAAATACACTTAACCAAATCTCACCATCTGCAGTTCCATGTAAAATAAGGAAGTTTTCTTCTTTTAGCTTGTTAACCTCTTCCAGCAAAGATGCAGTCTGAAAAAGTGTTCAATTACTATAAGAATGTTTTATCAACTATGACTCACTCTATCTACTCATCCTGTAACAAATCCCAGCCTTTACCTTTTTTTATGTTTGGCATGCACATTAGGGTTGGGAAACTGACTTGAAGCTGAGCAAATATCTCCCACAATTGTTACGATAAACTGATAAAAACAAGTAGAATAGTTGAAATGAGAGCACTTGCCCCACAGCCTCACCGAGTAGGCGTGCTCCTCCTTCGATGGAAGTCCAAGATATCTTTCTGAAAAGGCAGCGCCTGAAAAAAAATCTCTTCTGAATTACTTTTACTCTAATGCACAAACTGCACAAACTGCATTACGTTTTAGATGTATGTCAATAGTAAGTGCCATTATTTATACTCACTATAAAGCCTGAAGTCAGTTATTGGTGCCACAGCAACTGTGCACTGAAAAAGCTTATCTGTTGCAGCTAACATTCGGAGAGACAAATAACCCCCGAATCCCTGTAATGATCAACAAGTAAGGGATAAAGGATGCTTTTGCTTTGATGACATCAACTGGATGGAGTTAAGTTTCCACATGTAAAAATGTCGTAACCTTTCCATAGAGGGCCATCCGGCGGTCATCAATATAAGGCAGTCGCATCAACAACCTGTGAAAACATTATGAAAGGCCTTTCAGTTTTCAACTTCATGCTCACATTTTAACACTATGCTGCTGAATAACTGCACTGACTCTACAACTCCCAGGTAATCTTTGACTCTCAGCGATCCAAGCTTCCGTGTATCCATGGCAGGGGTCTTCTGTCCACGCCCAACCCCACTCCTGCCGTCCACCCAGGCCAACGCCACGCCGTACGTGCTGCAGAGAACCTGAGCCCAGTTGAGGGCAAACTCCTCCGTCACAGCTTGACTCCCAGGAAGGCCATTCCTGAGTAGCAAGATGAGCAGGATAAGCAAGGTGTCATGGTGACAGATGTTAATCTTAGACAAGTAAAGACCAGGCTATGCATCATATGTTTAAAAAGAAAAAGAAAAAAAACTGGTGACTTTAACAGCTCTAAGATGCTCTTAAGCATGCCTGTTCAACACTTACACAATGATGAGGAGCGGGTGAAGGCTGGCCTCATAACCCTGAGGCAAAGATAATTTCAGGTGCAGATCTAAGGGAAATAAACATGACCCGAATTACCATCAATAAATATTTTTGTATTTACAATACAAGAGCTCATGTCTGAAACACATCCCAACACCCAAACCAGAGGAAATAGTATTTTGAATTAGACAGTACAGGCTTAGAGACTCACACTCACACAATAATGTTTTACCTAATTTGCTTGAGGAGGACACCGAGGACATTCTTAGATTATTACCTAACAAAACAACTACAGTAGTAAACAATCATTGTCTGTCCTACCATGGTTGTCCGCTGACAGTGTCCTAAACAGAGTCTCAGGGAGTCTCTTATCCTCTAGAGCTTTAGAGAGAGGGCTGTTATCCTCCAGCATGACATATCCTGCACGAGATAAAACGGCAACATGTCACAATTTTGTCCTAAACATCTGCACATCGCAATACCGTGCTCTCCATGCTGGCTGCTCTAACTGGAAGTCACAGACAGATGGCAGTGTTCACAAGCGTGACATTATTGAATTAAAGTTTTGCTCTGATGGAAAATGTTGCCCTCTGCAGACTGTCAGTGGTAACTGCAGACAGCCTGAGCGCGAACACGCGGATTTTTACACCTCTAGTCAGACAAGCTTACTCACTGGAGGGATCCTTTGTACTGTGAACCGTCACTTTTGGGATTCCTGGACCTGAGGAAATTTTTAAATGACAAAAAAAAAATATATATACATATATATATATAAAAAGCCAAGCAGTATGAAGCCGTTCCGTTCATTGTAAATTACTATGTATGTGGTTTACCTAAACAGTAGAGGATGAAATGGGTTTGATTGGGACTGAAAATAGCTTTGAAGAAGCGGCATCCATCAATCAGGTTACAGGAGATGCACTGGCGCTGAAACACTCCAGTCAGGTCCACGCTTGGAAATAAGAAGAGTTATTTACAACATTGAAAACCAATGAAACAGTCTGGAGCGTTTTGATTTATTCCAGGAGAGGATCAAATGATGACTGGGGACAAACATGTCAAGTAGCTGATATTTCAGAAACAAACAGCTCAGTAAGATTTGGGAGTTGTTGTTGCACATATTGCTCTGTTAGTCTGTGCAACGCCTCTGAATGTCTGTGTCTGCTCGCAAGTGTCACGTAGGATTAATTCCCAGCCAGGTTTAATCAAGCCATCGTCCTTCCTCTAACTGTAGGTGGTTACTGAAGACTAAAGTGATGTGAGCCAACAGCAATATGAAAACTGCAAGGGTAACATGGGAGTAGACTCTGTGTCTATCAGAGGTGACTGAGGCCACAGCAGCATGGATAGGTCTCATCCTCTGAAAAGGTGCTCTTGGTTTGTCAGCAGTATATACAAAATGCTGGGAGAGGGATTCACAGAGCAACACTTTGTATGGGAGGTAGTCTAGTTGTTTATGTGGTTTCTCGGATGAAGAATCCATCTCCATCATTTGGAGTCCTGGGCTGGAGTTAAGAATTAGCATAAGCTAAGAGCTGAATGAGCTATGTTTATACCTCTCCAACAAAACATTTTCAGTCACAAAGAATAGTTTTACCTCCTCTGTTGCTCAGCTGAGTTGTGGCGTGCCACAAGGCTCCATACTTGGTCCTCTCCTGCTCTCTATTTACATGCTACCTCTTGGTCAACTTTTTCAATTTTTATGCTGTCAAAACTCAGTCTTTGTCTCAGCATATTGTGTGAAAAGATTCCCTTGAATTTGTATGTATTTTAAATGGTCCTCTCCTGCCAGTAGCATATGCTTGTCTCAAAGATTAACCCATGCAAGTCTAAGTACGCACGGCCGGTACAGTGAAACTGCGAATGGCTCATTAAATCAGTTATGGTTCCTATGGTTCCTGTAAAACCCTCAGATCACATCAGCCTGGCAAATCTCATAGCTTGTCTCTTTGACATTAAATCCTGGCTGGCCCAACACTTTCTTAAGTTCAATGACAAAAAAATCAAGGGTCATTCTTTTTGGTACCCCAAAATACTGTTGGATCTGTTGTTTCTAGTCTTGGCGATCTCTCAGATAATATCAAACAAACAGCTAGAAATAGTATTTACCTCTAGCCTTAGTTTTGATGCTATACACCCTGGACAGGTCACCAGTCCATCGCAGGGCCACATATACAGATAAACAACCACACACACTCGCATCTATGGGCAATTTAGAGTTGCCAGTTGATCTCATATACATGTTTTTGGACTGTTGGAGGAAACCAGAGTACCTGGAGAAAACCCACGCAAGCACAGGGAGAACATGCAAACTCCACACAGAAAGACTGGGAGTCGAACCAGGAACCTTCTTGCTGTGAGGCAACAGTACTAACCACTAAGCCACCGTGCTGCTGTTATTATATCATATTCGTACCATTTTTAAACCAGCTGATACAATTTCCCAAGGTCTTCATAAACTGCACTGGGATTTGATGAACAGCTTCCTTTACCACCATGTTTTTGGAGCTTTGTTCATAACAGCTAGTTTTAGCGGGTCCAGTCAGTTACTCAACCTCCATCTCTTTCATGTGTGGGGTGTGCTTCTTCTGAGATCACTTGGAACTTTCCTCTAACCTGTTGTGACTTGTAGCAACGTGCAGCTTGATGTGAAGTTTGATGAAGCTAAAAACGAAGATGCTCGATAAATCTATTCAGAGATGGATCTGTGATGTCACAAAACCCTTCAAATCCTTCATTTTTGCTATATATATGGAGAAATGAATTATGCATATCCTAAATACATATCTCCTCAGTTGATTGTTGTTTGAACAGTTTGTAAACCTATGTTAGACAGTTATTCACAGGGAGGTGGTGTACCTGTACAGATGTCTGCTCTGTCTCGATTCTTCTGTACTCAGGAAGTATCTGATAAGGAGACAAAGACACGGCAAGTAACTCCATCCTGTCAAGCAGTGCAGTAACCTAACTTCATTCTTCACTCTTATTAGCAATTATTCACAGAATCTATTAGTATTTCTTCAAATAGCTCAGAATTTTAATGAGGTCAGTCTCGTATCACATTAACTTAGAAAACATTGCTGGCGATTGTAAATTCAACCATTTCAGTGTGGTCCTGAATCTCCACTTCCATCTGCATGTAAGCGCTGTACTTTGAGAAAGAAAAAATGACGTGTATAGAGGCTAAATTCAGTTTCAACTGGAGAGCTGTTGTACTGAAGGGAAATGTCTAGATTTACACTGAGCTTTTCTTTCTTTCTTGTGATGATCACACGCCAGTCAGTGGGCTCATGTTCGGTCTATGCCCCTAGCAAGATTAAGTCCGATTTAAGCAATAAGTCTCAGTATGCCTTTTACCTCCTTAAAGCTATTTCTTGAGTCAAAGCTATCTTCTTTGGCCTGTTAACCAAGATCAAAGCTACACATTAAAATGACTAATTAACTGACAAGTTTTAGAATCTGACCAAATCAGGGACCTTTCTTTCCAGCAGCTGCCACATCTTGATTTTACTCAGCAGCAGATGATGATTTCAGTGAAGGCCTCGGTACGATTCCATCTGCACTGTCATCTGTATATTTATTGCAGGAAACTGTAAGCTTATGAAGGGAGATTCAAGTGAGATCCACACAGCTCTTACATACATTTTTCCAGCCTTCTCGTCTAAGGCGCAGAGCGAGGTAACGTCCCAGCTTCCTGATGTCAAGAATCGAGGGGGGACAGAGGGGATGGCAGGCTGCGTTACACGGAGACAGAGATGAAGAGCAAACCAGAAACAGTCACATACACAGAATAAAAATAGGTGCTGCAAGTATTTCTCAGAGAAAGGGAACTCAAATGAAGATGGGCTGATAATGTAAAATTCAGTCAGGACATTAGTAGAAATACAAAAAGTTCAGAAAATGTATCCTTTAAGAGACTTATTTTTTCTTCCATTTTAATGGGAATTATGTCTTAAGGAGGAGAAAACTCCAGGGATGTGATCTGTGAAAGTAACAGAACTTAAGTGAGTATTTCACATGCTGTTAATTAAAAAAAAAAATAATCTGAGAATGTTCTTCCTGTTTTCTCTGCATGAAATTCTTAATAAAAGCAAATTAACAAATTATGTATGAGCAGAATGTGATAAAAATGTCCTGAATTAATGAACAGGTTAGACAAAATGACCTTGTCTGCTTTATTCAAATGACCCAAATTAGCCACTGACTGATCACACAGCAACTGCAGAAACAGAGCAGTCTGCATCATACATTTAACCCCTATTTTCATAATGTCATCAAGAATGTTCACAGTCATAAAACTGTTAAGGTGCATCAGTGTGTAAAGTCTGCAATAGTTGATGCAACCATCCATCTATCTATTTTCTACACCTGCTTGGTCCTGCGCAGGGTTATGGGTAAAAAGCAAAGTTGATGCAGATTGTGGGAAAAGAAAAAAAATGGATAAAAAAATTATAGACAGACAGACAGACAGACAGACAGATAGAGCGAGATGGAGTGATGGTTTCAGCTTGTAACATAAACACTACACACTGTACCTGAAAGGACCCTAAAGCTGCCCTACTGATGAAAGACAGAGATGAAACTGCCAGACTCATGCTTTTGAAAATTTCATGGATGTCTGTCTTTCAGTATGAAGTCCAAGTAAAGAGGAAAGTAAAGAAGATTTTTTTGGTAAAGCAATGCATCAGTTTGTTTCAAAATGTTTTAAAAAATGAACAGAACATCCTACTGAGGTTAAAACACAGTGGAGGTTCTATCATGATGTGGGGGTGTCATAAGTACCAGAAAAAAAGAATAATTCAATATCACAGAATGATAAAATCAGAGGAATTGATATGTTTTAGAGAGAAGTGTGTAAGAAAAATAACATTGAAATAGAGGTTGAGAACCTTTAAGCAGATTAATAATCCAAGGCACACGATCCACCATCATAACAGGATGGTAAAGACCAGCCAGAAAGACCTGGTGTGACTGTAACTGAAATCTTTTAGAAAATCTGCCAAAATGCTCAAACAATCCATTCAAAATGAAAAAAAAAAAAAAAAAAATCCCTTTACACTGAATTCAAACCAGAACTCAAAGACGGCAAATCAAATTCCTTAAAAAAAAAAAAAGATCTAATTTAATAGTAAAACATAAAATAGCTACATTGGTCCATTGCATGAAAAACATGTTATCTTGCTTGTTTTCCCTCTGTAAAAATGGAGATGCAGATTAAATGTGTGTACTTACATGACATTTAGATGAATCACTGCTTGATAACATATGCAATGATTTCTTTATATGTTCCTGATGTGTTCTCAGGAACAATAAAGCATCTAGACAGTTTTATAAGCCGCATACTGCAAACTGTACACACAATGCAATATGCCATTTGTACAAAATACCAGTACGGCATTTATCATGATCAGTACTTTTAGTTTCAGGGTTTATGAGTTCTGGTGGTAAGTTTTTATTGAGATCTTTTGATTTTCTAAGTTTAGTCCTTGTTTTCATACATTCAATACTTTTGTAAAACTCATATATATTCAGTCAGTATTTAGTTAGTTCTTTGCTCTGTATCATAGCCTGCATCATTTATACTCTATTTTGTTGTCAGTTTTTCATCTGCACTTCATTTTTCCTTCCGTCCTGGTTTACTTCGTAGAACTTTCTTACCATGAAAGATATGTGGAGGACCAAAATGTGGGACTGCAAGGCAGCAGGAGTAGGATAACAAATGCCTTTAATAATAACACAAGGTGCTGCTCAGCAGGATAACCAGAAAAACCAAAAAGAAGCATGTAAAAGACAGAATATAAGAAATAAAACACAAGGAACACAAGAGACGCAGGGAACTGACAGGAACTAAGATAGACTGACAAGATGAGGAGAAACCAGCAAGGGATGACACAAGACAATTTTTATAGATGCTAACAAACACTCAAGACACACACACACACACACACGCACAGACACAGAAGAACAGAAGAAAGCACATACCAGGGACAGTGCCTTCAAAATAAAACAGGAAGTAAAGTTAACCACAAAACAAGAGTCCAAACAGTAAAAGAGAAACAGCAAACAGGGCTAAAACTCAGAGAACCAAACAAAACTAAACAAAGCCCATAGCACTGCTTCAGTTATATTATGTGTTTTTCTTAAAATGTACCACATCAGGCTATTCTTTAACTCCAGTACTTCCAGTTCTTGGTTTCTCCTGTTTGTGCTCCAATAAGCATCTTGGTTTGTCTGTATTTGCAATATTTTGCTTTCCTCAGTGTCTCAAGGATGATGCTCAGTGCATGTAGATGTTGCTCGACACAAAACAATAACCTACAGATACATTTCAAACAGTTTCTGAACATAAATTATGATAAAAGCTTTGGCCATGTGGACCAACACATTTTCTCATAGACTGGACTGTATTTTTTTTTTTTATTACTTCTTACATATTTTAAAAAATATATTATACATTATTTATTAATACCTATTAGTGACAATAGGAAAAATAGTGTGGCAGGTAAATGGCTAATGAAAGAAATGAAAGAGACTGTGAAACCACCACCACCAAGCCACCAAACTATAAAAGTGTAGTTTTGACAGAAATTATTTAATAATGCCAGGAGAGAGTAAAAGTTCACTGACCTGGGCTGTAAGACCAGCAATGTGGTGAAATTCTCCACGAGCGCCTTGTTTTGCAGGAAGTATTGTGTAGAAAACAGAGCCGTTTGATGTAAACAGTGGCATATCCTGTTAACAAATGCAGAGCCAAAAGAAAGGCTATATTGATAAATAGGTGTAAAGAGATGTAAAAAAAAATGCACATGAAACACATACCTGTCGTTGGTTTTGCATTATATCCATGGCCAGTTTATGTTTCTGTGGAGTTCACATGATATAAGAAAAAAAAAAAAAACCAAAAACAAACAAACACACATTTGCAGTATATTAGATCAAGGCCTTAAGGTATTTTGATTAACATGTATTAATAAATGTATTGTATTCATTAAAGACTAAAAACACCACTAACACAAGTAGAATGTATGAAGGTTTACAGGAAGGCAAAAGCAGTAAAGAACTGCAGGGAAACACAAAAAAATTCTTCTCACACTGCAAATGATTTAAAATATTAATCGAGGCAGAGCAGATCTGAAAGCTTAAGGAAATCAATCTTTACTCTGAAGCATGTGCAAATGAAAAGAAATACTATTAAAGCTGTGTACTGCAGGAAAATCCATTCAGGTTACAAATGTGGAGCAAGCGGTGACCCCCTCACCTCTAAGCATGCCCCTGTGGTGGCCTCGCACACACAGAGAACTGATTGGTTTTGGGCTCGATTCAGCCAGCGGACTGCAAGCCGGGTGCTGCTGATCCACGTCACCATGGAGATGTAGCTGTCTCTGAAGAGGCCGTGCGGAACGCGATGCGCGGGAAAGGCAATGGAAAGAGGTTGCAAAGGAATAGAGAAAAAGTATAGTGGAAGGCTGAGGTGTCTGGAAGAATAATCACCTGTTACAGGTGATGCCTAGATTCAATGAGATTTATTGAAAGTTTTAAGAAATATACCTGGCCCTGAAGGAGTCAGGAGGCATCATCTCCAGAGTATGAGCTGGACCATAGAGATTTACCACAAACAGCCTAACTGATGGAATACTGGAACCAGCCTGTGAGCAGATATAAAAGAATAAAATATTCACCCAATAAATAATGTTCAGAGTGAGCAGAAATACTCCATGAGGCACTTTGGTCCAGGCTGAGCCACTGCAGAAGGATTTAAATCTTAAACTCGGTTTAAATAGCAGTTTTAAAGCAGATGTGCAATATAAATTCATAAAGAAAGAGCAAAAATTAACAGGACCCAGGTTAGAAAACAGAACCTAATAAATATAAGATTAAAAAATGTAAAAAAAGACCTGAAGTTGCAGCAAAGTTATACAATTAGCAATAAAGCAAAATGGTTAAACATAGGACAGTATTAAAAGTGCAAACTGCTTGTTAAAAGAAGTAGTTTACACAATTAAAAGATCAGTTCTAATAAAACAACAAGTTTTCAGCTTAATTTTAAATGAAGGGGCTGTCAGAAGTTTGTACCCAGACAGAGAACCTCAGGTGGTTCCTCAGGTGTCTGAAAGCCAAAAGATCTGCCTCCACTTCTAGACTCAGAAATGCTGGGAACCACAAATAACCATGGACTCTGAGATTGAAGACTTTATGTGGGTTTGTGGGGATTAATGGCATTTTTTAGAATGAAGCACTTCATAAATGATAAAAAAAGACTTCAAATTCTCGTCTATATTTGTACAGAAAGCCACTAAAAAGAAGGTGACATGGTACAGATGCAATCAATATCAGTACCAATACTCAACTAGGAAATTGCACTGAACAAGGGAATTCCATCCTTGCAAAAAGGCACAGCAGTAGTTCACTCTTGAGATAAGACTAATTTTTCAGAATCGCTTTAGGAAATAATTGTCCTGTTACTGGTAATACTGAAAATATGACCGAAAGCAGCTTTAAACACCTTTTAACATGAGAATTAAAAGAAAAAGTCTCGCAAAAAAGAAAAAAGTTATTACTCCAAATAATATTAGAAAACAAGGCCAAAAAAAATGACCTAAGTTTTGTCTGAATTTAAATGTAGACAATTACATTTCCTCTAAGCCTTTATGTCTCCAAGAAAAGCACACAACTTAACTAAGTGATCCTTGGGCTTCGTAGAAAAACAAAGCTGAGAGTCGTCAACATAACAGTCATTCTTTTCGTAACCACGGTAACGATACACAGAGTAAACAACACTGGCCCTAAAGTGTGATGGAAAACAGTCGTGAACTTTAGTATGTCGTTTATATGTACAAAGTACACTTTTCCACATGAATATGATTTAACCAGCTTGAATCAGTACCCTTTAACTTGTGTGTTATGTTCAAGTGTGTGATCAGATGTATTGATTATTGAAGTAAACTTCAGCCCCGAGTTCGCACTGGACCAGCACAGAGACATTGTCAGAGGCCATTTGTAACTTTAATTAATTAAATTTCCATACTGTGGCCAACAGTAAATCTTTATTCAAACTGTTGTGCTGTACATAGATAATAAGTTTCTTTTCCTCCAACTCTTTCAAGGATTTCAGAGGTAAAAGTGAGGTTAGATGGTGGTCTATAATGTGCATTTAAGATTGGGTTTTGGTGTAATTGCATCTTAAATAGTGTGGAGTATTTAATTGAGAACAGAGGCATTAATGAGGAGTAGGATTCAAGTTGAGGTTGGTTTAGAGCCATCTCAAGTTGGTTTCGAAGCCCTGACTGAGGACATTAATTCAGACAGATTGATGGGAGAGAAAAGGTGTAAATAATATTAATTAAGGCCATTTGCTATCATTTAAGTCACTCCCCATCAAAACATTAGATCTGTTGGATGGGAAAGATGTTTTTTCTCAAAATAAAAGTGTTATCACTAAAATCTTAACAGCTATTGTTTGTACGTGTTGTCCAGTATGAGATAGTCACCCTGGCCACAGTAGTGAAAGGAAACTCGGGGTTATTGCTTCTTTTTTCCCACTCTTAGCAGGAAACAGCCTTACGCAAGGCTTTTTCCTTTAATGTGGTAAATAGCTATCTTCCCGGCCGAAGCAGCACTCTTAAGCTTTAATAGAAAGCCATTTCATTTCCAGTTTAGTCAGTGTTTGTTTTGGGATATTTAATGATGCGTTTTACTAAGCAGTATACCTATTTTCAGGCCAAATGTTTTTTTTTTAACGGTGTATTGATAGTCAAACACATAAAGACACTGCAGACTTTAAACCAGACAGTGCAACTGTGTGAGATTAAGATTTGAGGAGGTGGCATCCACGGTGTTTATATATATGGCGAAGCAGAAAACCTTTGACAATGGTTCCTGCAGTCTTGAATCTCGTCAAATCATTGTCATTTTTAAAAAAAAATTCAGATCTGCGTAACCCTGGGTTACAAGTTTAATCCTTATTAAGAAATGATCAAGTAAAATGTGATTATGAATTAATACCACCAGTTATTCTATTTCTAGATTGTAACTCAAGACAAGGAGATTGTGGCAGTACGTTTTCTTCCTGTTTGTCAAAAACTGAAATACTGCAGTAAGCATAAAAAGCAGCACTGCCACTGTCACTCTCAACATCCACAGGGTCGGGTGGACCCAGCACAAACAGATGTGGTTCCATTGTGGGTGAGAGATTGACTTTGAGGCTTTCCAGAGACTTTTAGTTGCTTTTTCCTTTCATGTTTAATGAGACCCTTGGATTTAATTAAACGGTTGAATTACCTGTGGCTGCAACTACTGCTTCTCTGCCAGTACCACGAGCTATTGGAAACTTGATGTGAGTCGGAAGTGGAGATTCACTTTGAGGCTTCATATTAATCTTGACAGAGCCACATTTCAGCTAGAAACAACAAATGCATTTTATAGCCAGTAATTAGACTGTTTAATAGTGTAAAGATCTGGAGGTAAGCAATCTCGTATTTAGGAGTCGGCATTTGATTGTCTTTGGAGCTGCCTGCAAATGGTTATGGGAAGGAATGTTAACACTAATGAAATCATGATCGTATGTAACAGCTGTTTGTTTACAACGAGCTGCGTAATAGGATCTGTCATGCAGGATATATTGATCCGATCATGTGGCGCAACTGTACAAGGATGAGGATAACGTCTGAGCTTTCTTTCTCTAACCTCAACTGGAACAAGGTTTCTAGATTTATTTCAAAGATCAGCAGGATATTTACTGCCCTGCTGTAAATGTTAGTTATCCCAGAGGAACTGGGATAACTACCCTGTTCATGGGCCGAGAGTAGGATGTCTTAGCCATATCGAGTAATTAATGATTCTGCATGTTTGGTAGAAATTTCATCTGTCTGCATTTCAAAAGATGTATGAAGTCTCCATCAGGGGCTGCCTTCCTTCTAGAGATGAACCAGAGTGATCAGTAACCTTAAAGCCAGTATACAGACAGCTTAAAGCCAGGAAACTAATCAGGCTGCTGAAAGTTTACAACACCTGCTCCTCCCAAGGGGTCTCCTATTAAAGTACTAATCTGCCCCGACCTTATATTGCTGAGATCAGATGAGCCTAGATTCACTCCAGGTGACGTGGCCATTAGTCAGTCAGACTTTGTCACTTTTTACAGGCTTCCCTATGCTTCAGTTTTATCTGGAAATATACATTTATTTTTTAGTCATTGATCTAAAGTCTGTGTTGAGAAAAATGGAAATTTGTTGCTTAAATGCTCAGGTGACTTATCCATCTTACCAAACTCCGTATCTCTCATTTATTAGTTTAAGTATTCAGGACATTGAAGGAGATCCATTATGAAACTGCAAACTCAAACACTTTGAGAAAACATGACATTTTCACTTTGTTTGGAGCCCTCAACGTCTGAAAGACCTTAGGCCATTGTTTTCAGCTTTTTGAAAAGCGGTCCGCTTTCATGTAGAAGTTTGCAGAAAGCCCTTTGGCATCCATCAGAGTTTTGAGTTTTCCTAGTTCAGGTTTTTAAAGCTTGTACAGACACGCTTTAAAAATTTGGAAAAACCAAGTTTCAAAGCCCCATCAAACGTCTCAAACTCTAGAGAGTTGCTGATAAGTTTTTAATGACAAACCTCTATTTCATAATATTCCATAAACTGCATTTTTGCTTTATTACAAGTGATTTATTGTGTATAAACTGATAAAATGAGGGATCCTTTCACTTGAAGGAACTCTTTCAGCAGAGAAATGGTTTCTTCTGACTGGTCACTTTCTGTCTACAGTCCTGTGAAGTTTAGAAAAAATTAGTTTGATAAAGAGAGAACACTGAGGACCCTTTTGGGAGGAAATGTAAGATATTTATCTGGTAAGTATGAGCCCTTGATACAACACTCAAGCTGTGTTTAGTACTTAAAAATGTATATTAAATGCAGTCTTAGTGCTTAAAATATTTGCATTGCAATGTTATCAAAATCAGCAGAGAAAACAAGCATTGCAATTGGTAAAGAGCGGTACTTCCATCATTGTGACTGTCAATACTGTAGCACAGCCTTAATGAAGCCTCTTACAGCTCCTAGTATGCTATCATTTTGAAACGGTTTTCACCTTTGGGTAGGGGAAGAGCACATTGGAGGGGTAGAGGCCACCTAAGAAGTGAGGTATCTCCATCATGGGTGTGGCAGAGTTGTTGATGCGGAGGTATGCAAGCCGGGCGCCATCCATGGACCACCAGTGGGCAGCATATGTCAAAAGCACCTCCTCTGTTTTAGAATATAATAAGTTTTTCTTTTTTAAGTGCAAGTCTGTTTTTAATGACCATTGTTGTGTCATTGTGGATCTGGCCCGTGTCCTACCTTCGTAGATCCAGTCAGAGAGACCATTCACCACGTTCTGCTGCTGGTCAGTGGATGTGAGACGCAGTGGCGTGCTCGTCACGCTGGGCTTGTAGTAGATATCGCCATCAAACACATAAACCTGGCACGGGCAGCACAGACACAGATTGCAAATCCATTATCAGAGGCAGCAAGGTTGCAGACTTCACAGCTGGCTGCCTGATTTGAGTGGCAAACACCATCAAACAATGAATAAATGATTGGCCATTGTACACATGGGTGAGGGCCAATCCATCTTTACTTGGCAGTTAATATGCTACAGATGAGCCCTGACAAAGCAGCAAGAGCCAATTACATTACAGTGGAGGTAGATAAATGATGATATCAGTATGAAACAATCCCATTACAGTGGCAGGCACTGTAGATAGAGCTCATACTGACGTGGTGGCACCAATGTTATTATGGTGAAAATTGTGTCTAAAGGAAGATGCATTAAGGGTTGAACAAAAAAATCTCCAAATCATAATGTCACTTTTAGTTGATACAAATGTATCCAATAAATAAATAAGCATCATGTTTACCAGCTGGTTCCCCTGTGGTCCCCATGAAGCAAACTGCAGCTCCGTCTTCTCCCTGTCTGGAGGGTTAAGCTCCATCAGATCCCTGGAACACACAAAAACTTTGACGTAAACCCCCCATTAGGGACGACTGTCCTGTTTCAAGTCCTCTGAAGTCCATCCATGCCTCGTCTCAGAGAGAGCTGCCTCACTGTAAGGATTTAAAAAAGCAGGATGCAAAGAGGGGAAACAAAACCAAGAATGGGGCTAAGTCATGCAGGAGTGCAGTCCTTCTTTTTCTAAATTCCCATCTTATCCAAGCATTTTTTTTTTCCAAGACACACTCAGGCAATGATCAGCACTGTAGGTCTTCCTGACATCCTTTCCTGTATCCCCCTCAGAAGTTCCAGGGATCATCCACAGCCAGGTTTTTGCACTGACAATGCTTGGCATGAATCTCAGGCAGTCACATCAGAAGTACATTACAAAACCTTTCTGCATGTCGGTTTATGGAACCTGGAGAGATCGCTGACGAATGAATGCATGTCTGATAGAAACATGAAGTTCTGATTCAATGAGACGCACTTCAGGGAACAGTCTTTCAGTCTGCAGGTTTGCTTGCATTGGCAACGCTCATGCCCAGTGCATCTCATGCATTAGTATTCACAAGTCCACCTACCCATTAGCCACACTGTAGATAGCATAGAAGGCTGTGAAGGACTGAGAAAACACCTGAAAGAGGTAGAGCACATCATGCACATAGGTGCGTCGCACATAGATGAAAACACACAATTTAGATCTCACACATGCTCATACACAAATATAAATGGCAGTTTTAGTTAAGCTGTCTTCAGCCTGACGATAACTCAGTAAGCAAGAAGACTTTATGTTGTTATTCTCTGTGTTCTTAAAAAAAATCACTGCAAAGCACAACTACATATTTGCTTACTGCTCAAAAAGAAAGCAAAACACAAGATTGGAAAGATGAAAGTGTAGTGGTCCCAGAAATGACTGAAAGTAAGTGCCTCATTCTGTAATTATCTGCATTTATATAGAAAATCTTTTTTTTTTAAATTGCATTGACTGTTAAAGAAAAAATCAGATCACATCTTGGTGATCATTAAACCATCGGCAGTAATTTTGTCCATGTTACATAATCACTGTGATCATAAATAAAAAAAAGTTGCACACTAAAGCCTAAGTAAAAAAGTACAAAAACTATGACCGACATTTTTATTAATTGCTATCATTATAACTAATATCTATCCTGCAGAGCTCTATTGTGGCTGGCAGCTCTGACACGAGCATCAGCCGCCGTGAATAATTAAATTAACCACGTTCAATAGATGTGTGCGTCTGTATGTGTGTGTGTGGGTGTGTTCATCACAATTGATCAAAGCGTTGCCCCTTGAATTAAAAGCAATATATGGATTTCAACCATTCTCTAATTTTTTTTTTTTCAAGCAAAGGATTGGATACAGCGTATTTACTCACTGGCCTCTGAAGACCACAGCCACTTGGAAAAAAAACAGTCCCTACAGAAATTAAATGTCACATCCTCTATGCAGCGCACTTAACAATGAAATTGGATTTTTCTCCAGTGTTGTTTGTCCGATTTTAGAAAACGCCTGGTTGGGGTGGCACCAGCAGCTGCAGGGATGAAAGATGGAATATAGATTCTGAGGCCACCTAAATGAAATCTAAATTTGATTGAGGTGTAAAGTCTGAGTAAGAGGGGAAATGGTGTGTGTGGAAAAAAGAAAGAGCTGTTTCACTACGCAAAACAGCAACGAGGCCAGGAAGAGGAAGGCATTTGGTCAAATACAAAAGGAAAGAGTGAGGGGAGGGATGAAATGAAGAAGACAGGAAGTTGAAGGGCACCACTCTTTGGGAGAAAAGGCTAAAGTGTCACTGTCAGCACAATGCTCTCTCAGCTGTTTATGATTTGTTTGGAAACCTGGTGATTCTGCTTGTAATTTAACATCGTAACGCCTTTGGCGGAGTCTGTTGTTACTGTGTGTGTCTGTGTGATAAACAGAACGGGAGAGTGAAAGCATCTGTCTTGGAGAGGCAGACTGAATTCTAATATGACTCCTAGTTACACATCATACGTCCTCCGGTTTGCTCTGCTTGTCACCCCTCTTTTGTCTACCCACATGTGCTGCCAAAATGGAGGAAATGGGGCATTACACACAGATTAAACACTCCGAAGATAGGGAGGGATAATGCAACAAAGGACACATAGAGAGATTACAGCATGTTTTGAATGTGCAGAGACATTGGGATCTATTTTACAACGTAAAAATCACAATGAAGAGATAATAGCATCCTTCTCATTATTGTTCCTGCCTCACGAGCATTTTCTTTTCAGCACCACAATGCTCTGCTTTTGATGCTAGCACCAACTAGTATTTGCTGCAGAGAGCAGACCCAACTCCCCTGGTGTTGTGTTCGTTCCCCAAAACTGCACCGTCTTGGCATGGGTCCTAAACATCTCCACAGACATATGTCATAAATCTTGTTTGTCTTGATTTTATTTTTTGGTTTTCATTTCATTTCACTCTAAAAACATACACGTCTAGTTGAAATAGGCATTCCCATTGGAGGTCTGTTTTCTTTTCTTCATCTGTAGCAAAATTCCTATTTCATTTCCATGCCTTCTCTCTTATTCCGAAACACACATACACACATCCTCCCCCCAAAACCCTCCTGAATAAATATAAAACCCAGCGAAGCCTTTTAGCTTTACACATAATCTGTTCATCCATTTCTCTTCCTTGCAGTTTTCCCCTCCTTCTTCCATTTCTGACAGCCTTTGGAAGTCATTTCGACTGATTTCATCTGGATAGTGTATCTAAGGGCAAACGCCACATGTCTCATTTATCATCCACCGCCCTCACGAGTGGCTTTCTGCTTTTCTCGTCCATTGTCTGTCACTCTGAAGACAACGTTGCTCCCCTTCTGAACAGCAAAGCCGGTGCCTGATACAAAACTGCTTCAGTCAGCACAAATCCCCCCAGAGATAGACAGAAGAAAGTGAGTGAGTGTGAAGAAGATGAAAAAAAGGGGGGGAGGCGGAGGCAGTGATAAAAACAAGGGGAGTTGAGGAGTAGCCTCTACACACACAACAAGCCGGCCATGCTCACATGCCAATGTCCATTTCTACCTGACCAAATGTTTCTTACTGTGTTTGAAAAGACGACAAGATCATTCTTTCTGGTATCGAAACAAACGTGCTTATGATATAATCCAACCTCATCCAGCAACAAACCGAGCAAAGGTCTTAGCCCTTTCTCTGCACAGATGTGTGAAAACAGATTGAATGCATGCTAACTGTTCAATAATTCAGGTAGTATGGATGCGCTGTGTTTGTGACGATTGCAGTAACACAGCAACAGGCTCCTGCGTCCCCCACATCCAGAGAAAATATGATACGCAGTGATTAGAGGAGAAGCAGGTCTCTGAAGGAAATCCAGTGAGATAGCGTGAAGGCTGAACAAATGAGGGCAGCGCAATCTGCTTGCAAACGGGGGGAAATGTGATGAGGACCTTTTCCTTTGATTTCTTTTTCCGTCTTTTGTTGATTTTTAAAAAAAATCCACAATGTTGCATCGATGGGAATACTGTCCAAGTGAGACCGCACAGGTGGAGGCTGGGGAAAGTGAACTATGTGGGGTTAAAGTAAAGAGAGCAAAAGATCTGTGTTTTGTCTTATCTGAAACCACCTGCTATCGCAGTTCTCTGCAAGTTCTCATTAAAATTCTCCGCTGAACTAGCACATTACTGCAGCTTCAAATTTACATCTTCATCTCCTTGATCTTCCCCTTCTTTTGTACCTTTGTGCCACATGCTCCACGCCGATCTCTCCTCTCGAGTGTTCTCCAACCCTCTGCACCTTCTCCAATAGACCACTTTAAATATTCAACTCCTCATATGTTATCCTTGTCATTTGGCATGCAGAGTTACAGAGCCATAGATTGCTGTAGTAGCAGAAGGAGAGCTCTCTCTCTCACACACACACACAAACACACACAATCCTCCCCTCCTTCTTCATGGTGTTTCTCCTCTCTGCTGCTTTAGTGTAGCTCTCATAGAAAAATCACCATATTTTTCATTCTTTGATTAAAACAGCCACAAATGCTCTGTGCAACCTGTAGAAGTCTGTTAGTCGTGTTAAGTTACATTTCAGTATTTAAATAAGATTTATGGGTGTCAGTACTAAAAAATAAAATACTTGATGATGTAGTCTGGATGAACATGAGCCAACACTGTAGTGATATAAAACTTACCGGTCGAATGTTATACGCCAAGAGGACAAACCTCTTGTCTGTGGACACTTGGAATTTGGTTGACGTCAGGTCCTGCAGAAAAAGACAGTGTTAGCAGCAGTGGAGGACTTACAATTGTGAGAAAGACAAATTACAACAATTCTAAGGTTGTATGTGAGAGGACGTAAAAAAAAAAAGAACTTATCAGGTCTTAATGTCAGCTCACTAAAAGCTCCGACTGACAATGTTTTACACATTGTCATTGCTTTATAACAAAGTTAAAAGCAAATGCAGATGCCTGGACCCCACCTCTTCACCGTGTCTCCCTCTGGCAGGTGTTACAGGGATATACCCACCACGACAAGTAGATTCAGAAAGAGCTTTTCCCCTAAAGCTGTCTCAATCCTGAACTCTAACCTGCACTAAACCCACCCTCCAATGCAACTACTGCAGTTACTTTGTGGACACATATATCAGTGCAATATTCACTTATCTGTGCAATACACCCTGAAGTGCTGCTGCTCTGCTATGTATGCTGATTTGTACGTGCCTACTGTGTCATGAATATTGGTTTATGTTTTGTACTTTCTGTCTACCACGTCTGTGCACCTTAAGAAGTTTCCCTTTAAATTTTGTTGTATTTCTAGTGACAATAAAAGGTTTTCTATTCTATTCTCCTCTGTTCTTTGTTCTAGTCAATTCAATAGGATGTAGATATACCTTTTGTCAGTAGTAACGTTAAGCGATTTTTTTTCTTTGTTTTGATGTTGACTTCTTACATCTTTGTAAAAGAATTCTAGTCCACACCTTGTACAAGGTTGCTTCAGTCCATTGACGTTTCCAGGGATTCGCTCATGCACAGCTCTCTAGAGGTGTTGCTGCATTTCGACTATGTTGGGTTTTGATATATAACATTGCGCTGCTTTAAGTTTTTTTTTTTTTCGGCGTTTTTGTTGTAGATTTGCCTGTTTTCTTGAGATCATTGTCGTTCTGAATGGTTTAAGTTTTATCTTGACTGTATAATACTTTGGTATAAAGAGAAGTTTGTGGTCAAATCAATGACGGCAACGTCCCCAGTGTCCTGTTGCTGCACCTCTGCCCCCCACCCCCACCCCCATTCCCAATGAACTGATGAAGAGAATCAATTTCTTCTCTAAGATCACTGCTGATATCTTCCCTCCAAAGCACTGTGTTAACACACTCCTGAATAGTCCACTCAGGAACTCTACTGGGATACTCCTTGGATTTCTCGGTATTCATAAAAGAAAATGTATTTTACTGGATCTGGAAACCACGGCAGAGATGACAAATCACATCTCATCACAGAGAAGAGACTCCTCAACGCTCCAGACAATAAAAGTGGCAAAACTTCTTCTAGGAGTTGCTGATTATCAGTTAATCAGGTGCATATGATTTATAGCATTTGACTGGTATTTATTCTCTTAATTCTTATCTAATCAGTTAGGGTCTACTTTGATCTTATTTTTGGTTAAATAAATGATGACAAAGTCTAACAGTTGTGTTGTTCATATGAGGCTGACCTAATTTAATTTTGAGACCAGGTTATTTTTAATCATTTTCTGATATGTAAAACCTTAAAACTGAAAGAGGGTTTAGTAGTAGTTTTAAATTTTAAGAAAATTCAAACAAGATCTCTAAGTCAATTTAACTCTGACACCAACTATACTCGGGAATTCTAAATCTCCAAAGATACCCCTTGTGCTTTTTGGTATTCATCAAAAGATTTTTTTTTTTTTTTTGGAACTGGAAACCACAGCAGAGATGACAAACACTATATGAGCACAGAGGAGAGACTTCTCAACCTGACAACACAACCCTGCTTTAAGCTCCTCTGCGATGACCCATATAAGTCTGTCAGTGCCGTGCAGAGGCGGCGTTCAAAATGATGCCCTCGCTCAGAAAATTCCCTTTGAAGGCGCATGTTGAGGACTCAGAGAGAAGCCGGATCGGGAGGAGGAGGGGACAGGGGGATGAGCTAGTACCATCGCCTTGCCAAATCTTTTTTTTTTTTTTTTTTAAGTCTGAACTGGAGTATTTGGTGCAACAAGACTTCACAGTTGTCCCTCCATCTTCTCACACTTCCATTTTTTAATCGACCTGGCGTTCTATCCATTCTGTGCATTTATGAGCTAATCAATACGTGGATCCGTGCTCATAAGTTATGTTGCTGTTACTTACCAGTGAGCTGTTGTCAAGCAGAGTTGTGGTTAGGTTGTTGGTGAGGCTGAACATCAGGACATGTCCCTCTCTGGTGCGCAGTGTTACCTCATTCTCTATTAGGATAAAGACAATTCATGGAAGAATGTCATTATTATAACAATGACATTAGAATGTCATTGTTATTACAGTGAGGACTCAAGTGTGCAGAGACTGATATGATCACTACACCTGCAAGCCAGAGGTTAATCTTTAGGACAAATGTCAGACAGGAGTAATTTGTGAAACCATACCGTTTGACCATGCCACACAGGGGTCATAAACTTTGAACTCTTCACTCTCCAGATCCTCCATGGTCACATGAGAACGTAGTAACAAGTGAGACTCATCTTTAAATGCAGGGACACAGAGTTAGTGCATTAGAGCAGTTACTCATTGCATAACTCTCCAAGATTTAATTTGTGGTTTGTGCAACAGCGACTCCTAAATATCATAAAAATATTCAAAACAGCTATCCCATCCATAATGACAGTGTACCTTTGAAACATAAGACTTTTACAACCTTAGAAGTTTTAAACCTTTAAAAATCAAAGTTGCCAGGATTCATAGAGACACTAAAATGGTTAAATAGGTGGTGATACTAAGTGAAATTACAAATAAATGACATAACATGAAGAACATCAACTAAATGCACACTTGTTTGCAAGACTTAATATCCCTTTATTGTCTGACATATGAAATCATATTAGGAAAACCCTTTTTAAATCTATTTAACGTCTTTGTTGAAAGTAAAAAAACTTCCATTTTTGACTTCCATTGTCTTAAACAATTTCTAAATAATGCTTTTTTGTATCACTATAAATCCATTAGGAAATTGTATATATTAATTTATGTATGTATTTTTATTTTTACTATATATATATGCAGTGGGGCAAAAAAGTATTTAGTCAGTTACTGATTGTGCAAGTTCTCCTACTTAGAAAGATGAGAGAGGTCTGTAAACATCATAGGTACAAGTCAAGTATGAGAGACAAAATGAGAAAAATCCAGGAAATCACATTGTAGGATTTTTAAAGAATTCATTTGTAAATTATGGTGGAAAATAAGTATTTGGTCAGTCACAAACAACCATGATTTCTGACTCTCACAGACCTGTAACTTCTTTAAGAAGCTCTTCTGTCCTCCACTTGTCACCTGTATTAATGACACCTCTTTGAACTCATTATCTGGATAAAAGACACCTGTCCACAGCCTCAAACAGCCAGACTCTAAACTCAACCACGGCCAAGACCAAAGAGCTAACGAACAACACCAGGAAGAAAAATGTAGACCTGCACCAGGCTGGGAAGAGCAAATCTACAATAGGCAAGCAGGTTGGTGTGAATAAATCAACTGTGGGAGCAATTGTAAGGAAATGGAAGTCATACAAGACCACTGATAATCTCCCTTGAGCTGGGACCCCTCACAAGATCTCATCCCACGAGGTCAACATGATCATGAGAACGGTGAGCAAAAATCCTAGAACTACACGGAGGGACCTGATGAATGACGTGCATAGAGCTGGGACCAAAGTAACAAAGGCTACCATCAGTAACACACTACACCGAGAGGGACTCAAATCCTGCAGTGCCAGGTGTATCCCCCTGCTTAAGCCAATACATGTCCAGGCCCGTCTGAAGTTTGCCAGAGAGCATATGGATGATCCAGACTGGGAGAATATCATGTGGTCAGATGAAACCAAAACAGAAGTTTTTGGTAAAGACTCAACTTGTCGTGTTTGGAGGAAGAAGGATGCTGAGTTGTATCCTAAGAACACCATACCTACTGTGAAGCATGGGGGTGGAAACATCATGCTTTGGGGCTGTTTTTCTGCAAAGGGGACAGGACAACTGATCCATATTAAGGGAAGAATGAAAGGGGCCGTGTATTGTGAGATTTTAAGCCAAAACCTCTTTCCATCAGTGAGACCATTGAAGATGGAATGTGGCTGAGTCTTCCAGCATGGCAATGATCCCAAACACACCGCTCGGGCAACGGAGGAGTGGCTCTGTAAAAAGCATTTCAAGGTCCTGGAGTGGCCTAGCCAGTCTCCAGACCTTGACCCCATAGAAAGTTTGTGGAGGTAGTTGAAAGTCTGTGTTGCCCAGCAACAGTCTCAAACCATCACTGCTCTGGAGGAGACCTGCATGGAAGAATGGACCAAAATACCAGCTACAGTGTGAACAAACCTGGTGAAGACTTACAGGAAACATTTGACCTCTGTCATTGCCAACAAAGGTTATGTTACAAAGTACTGAGCTGAACTTTTGTTATTGACCAGATAGTTATTTTCCACCATAATTTAAAAACAAATTCTTTAAAAATCTTGCAGTGTGATTTCCTGGATTTTTTCCCCCTCATTTTGTCTCTCATAGTTGACATGTACCTATGATGCAATTACAGACCTCTCTCATCTTTCTAAGTAGGAGAACTTGCACAATCAGTGACTGACTAAATACTTTTTTGCCCACCGTGTGTGTGTGTGTGTGTGTGTGTGTGTGTGTGTGTGTATATATATATATATATATATATATATATATATATAGTGTATAGAGAGTAGTACAGAGATTTCAGACATTCATGTATCAAATATAACATAGGGACATTAATTCTTTTTTTAGGATTGCTGTATTAAATGTGTGGTGGAATAAAGGAGAATAAGATGTGATTAATGGTTGCTTTTTCAAATTTTGAGGTAAAAATGTGTAGGACATATCTCATTTTGCCATTGTACCTCTCATGCTGGCAAGGGTTCAGGAATAACAAAATCAATTTTAAAAAAACATTACCATCTACTGTAGTGCTAATTAACATGGTTGTGTTTTGTTTATTTAATTTGCTTAATTTTTACTGAAATCAGAGTGTAATACCAGGAAGCCACTGTTTAAGGGCTTTTATAATCCCTTGTGACTGCGAGCACCAACTTCCTGGAATCTCCCCTGGTTGCCTGGCAACTGCCAAGAGCTAAGAAACAGAGATTTTAACCTCATAAAAAAAGTAAATTGTTGTATTTACTCTGTGGTTTTTATGCATATTAAATTAACATGTCAGAATCAGAATTATTTACATAGTTTTAGATGTGCCCATGGGAAAATGTATTTATTTTTTCTTTTTTAAACTTATACATAGTGCCTGATTAGCAGTTTTGCCGGTTCTGGTTGCAGTGCTAAGTTAACAGCTCCTGGCTGTAGCTTCATCTACCTCAAACACTCCAACTTTCCTTTCATCTAAAATGTTGAACTATTCCAGCAGTTTCCAGCATAACAACTGCTCCCTGCTTTGATGCGTTTACTTTCCTCCAGCTAATAACATGGCCTCTGTTTTCTTTTTCTCATTTTCAACAATCGTACCAGGCGTGAGAATGATGACGGAGAGGATGACCAGAGACATAACAGCCAGGATCACCACCATGGCGATCCCTATGCCCTTCCAGTTCCGAGGGGGACCGTCTGAACTCCCGAGGTCCTGATGTTGGAGAGAGCAAAAACATGGTGATAAAAGTATGAACAGCTGAACAGGAGGACATTAGTGCTGGTTCATTTCCACGGTCCCTCGGAAATCTCAGAACAAATGATGAATCTCGGTTGACAGCCACAGGGGACTGACTGCTCCACAGCATTGTAGAAACTGTACCGAATTACACAAGTTTACACAGTTGGAGAGCCGCATGAACTTAATGAACTCGTTACACATGAGAAAGCTGCCGTTAATTGCAGCAAAAATTTTAGACGCATTATCATTTTTCTGCATTATTGCATCATTTCACCTGTTGCAGTACATGACTGATGGACTATGTGCTGAAGTAGAGGAGGATGGGTAGATAAAGAGAGAGATAAAACATATATTTTATAGAAAAAACTGTAAATACTGTTCCCATTTCCAAACATACTGGGGTGCCGCCAAAAAATAAGGAAATAAAAGTTTCATATATATATATATGTATATATATATATATATATATATATATATATATATATATATATATA
>JAOWBL010000022.1:15398300-15429665 GCA_028564865.1 Zenarchopterus dispar
TATATATATAATATTACACATTATGAATGATTGGTAAGGAGAATGTTTATCTTTGTGTTGAACACTGTTTAGGTTAACTGGTAAATGGACAGCAATATAATACTGCATGTAAAAAAAGCATCCCAAAGAAGGTACAAATGAAAATGTTTAGGGAGTTCTTCGAAAGACTATATGTCAATTAATTCAACAGTTTAAGTTAATTTAAAACTGTAAAGAACTGTAGCGTTTTGCT
Organism: Zenarchopterus dispar; assembly: GCA_028564865.1. Taxonomy (NCBI): domain Eukaryota; kingdom Metazoa; phylum Chordata; class Actinopteri; order Beloniformes; family Zenarchopteridae; genus Zenarchopterus; species Zenarchopterus dispar. The sequence continues at coordinate 15,398,533 of JAOWBL010000022.1, forward strand.
ACTTATGTCTGTGTACATGCAAGACAAGGCTAAAAACCATCATTAAATTGACCTGATCCTTAGGACTTCTGTCAAAACTGAATTCAAAATGTGGAAATCAAATGGAAAACACTACATGAGCTCAAGCACACTTCAGAAAAACATTATTACTGAACACAATTTAATCCTGCATCTACTAAACCAGATGAAGCTCATATAAAGAAAAGCACTATAGATTAGTGAGATCCTGAAATCCCAGCAGACCGTTCGGCACATTATGAAATGAAAATGTTAAACAGGTAAATGAGAATAATTCTCCTTGAAAACTACAGTAATTTGTAATGTTACAGAGTACTCCTAAAAGAAGTGGTTATACTGCATCACCATATTTAATACATTTACTGGCACTAGACTAAAGATGAGTACATATTTTTTTAAAAAAACAACATCAATTTTATCATTTGTCTTTACATAATTTTCAGCTAAATATGGGGTATAAAATGATGTGCAAAGCATCCCATCCTGCTATTATGAACATTTTACACTGTATCCTTTGCTTTTCAGAAGTGGGTCACACTTCATATCCAAAGAGCCACTTTAGTCCATCAAGATTTAATGAGTAACCCTAGATTAAGTTGTTAACAAGGCAGTAAACAAAATAAAGAGATGGGACTGTACAAGGATGTGACAAAGCCACAGTTGCTGCGGGAGCAAAACTTCAAGTTTAATCTCAAGTCCTTGTATACCCCCTGGATGTAATCAAGGGACCTGATAGACTGAGTTTACATCAGCATCAGTCACAATTAAACACAACTGTGTGCTGTTCCCGGGCTGTACTCCACTCCCTTATAATGACTGGCTCGTGCCGCGGGAGTCATGTGTCTGCTGGGGTGTAAAAGTACGGTAACAAAGCAGCCATAAAAGTCAGCCTTCTGTTTGGCTGCCCACCCCTTTGGCTTAACCCTGGAAACCTTACTGCTCCCGATTGCCCTCTTCCAGGACTGTGAGAGGCAGGCAGCGGAAGAACAGCATCAATGCGGTTCACTGGCCGACAGATTGCTGCGTTTCCGTGCTCCCTGGGTGACACCAGCTGTCCGTAGTTCTGTGCTCATCAGAGCACAGAATTACTTATAAAAGAAATTTTAACATATTCAGAGCACTAATGATCACTCTGATTACCTTGAAACCTTCTCTCCACAAGCAAATCTAACTTTACCTTGCCTTACCATCTGGCTTAAAGACCCCTGAAGACTGATCTGTTAAAAGAAATATTTCTTGTTTTCTTACCTTTTTTTACTTTAGAAGTGTGAATGTGTGAAGCTGGCATTAGATTAAAGATGAGTTTACCAGCAGTAGAAAGCAGACCTGGCATTCTTAGGAAATGTCTACACAGGTGGGGCTTAATTTGAAGTATAATCTTTAGACAAAACCAGTTTGCATTCATACATTTCACTTCAGTCTTGGATTAATTGAAATTGGATGATCAGAAGATATAAAACCTAATAAGTCAGAGAAGTATTAGTAATGGCGCCGAAGAGTAAACAATTACAAGCAACGGGATCATTGTTTTATAGATTTGTGGTTTTGTCCATCCACACAAGACTGGAGCACGAGTCTTTAAAAAACTGAAATGGGATGTGCAGCAGACCAAACATTTTCTGCTTTTGAGGCTTGAACGTGTGTAACTAATACAAAGGACTGTGGAGTGTGTCACGACACTCCAGAGTCCTTAAATCTGTTAAGTCAATATGATGTAAAAATGCACAACATAGCATTTGCTAGAGCCTGAGTATCGAACCTTCAAGCTTTTCAAGCTGGTGAAAGTTGAGTCCTCATTCTGAGTAGATGTATGGCAAGCTCCTCATCAGAATTCCTCTGTTTCTCTGAACTGAGAGCGCTGTGACCGCTTTCGACTGCAGATAAGACACTACCTTGAAAGTACTTCACACAGCTCACTTCAGAAAGACTAAAAACCCCTTCAAGTATTTAAAATGAGTAATGTACTTAGATAACTCAAGTTAAGGTGCCAGAAGAAAAAACATTTCAGCAATGAAAAAAGATGGGAAAGTCTGCAGAATCGGGAAACTCAAGGTCAGTGCACTTTTAACCAAAAACATTGGTTTTCTGCTTCTTCATTCCTCCAGACATTTCAACTGATTTGACCAACATTGCTGATGTTCCCAACTCGAGGCGAGAAGATTTACTTCACTCCCCAAAAGGAGGGAAAGACATACAAGGTCTGCCAGCACAGAACTCTATTCAAGGTCTTATCTTTAATAGATCTACTTGGTCGCTTATCACAACATGCTCAAATTAAAACCACTACAAGCTGCATCTGCAAGAGCACCTCATAAGTGATGCTTGAACTTTCTGCACAGGCCAAGTCTGGTGATTGATGTCCGAGGCTATGTATCTACTTTGATTTAACCTTATTCTCCTGCCGTCTCAGCGCAGTTTCTCTCAGCAAAAGCACCATGATCCCTCAGCTAGATAAAAAAGAAACTTACTGCCTTGTGAAATCTTGGGTAGAATACAGTCATACTGCACCATTAGCACTTGTACCTGCAAGTGTGAAAGATGGGGAGTTCTAAATTAAACTTCTTTAACACAAAAGCTTGATCGCTTCCTGGAAAAATGCATGAGCGGTGCCGGACGCACGTTGTGGTGACTGTGGACAATATAAAATGTGCTATAATGTAAAACTATCCTGACATTCAGGGGTCTCATGTGTACAGAGACATTTTAAACTAAATTACTTGTTTGCCTGGTTCCAGCACACAGTGTTTTCACTTCCTCGTCCTCTTTCAAATGAAGAGAACAGCTGTCTCCTGAGGGGATGCACTGCTCCTATCATTCCCCTGGAGCCAAGACATTACTTCCAATTAAGATCTCATCACTCTGAAGACGGATAGGGAGGGGTCTCTCCTTTTGGTGAGTGAGGAGTTGCAAATGAGGTACAGATGTGCTGAGCAGGGTCCCCGGGGTGCACATTGGAGAAGTTGCTATTGCCGACTGGCTGCTGGTCACACTGCATTTGGTAATCTAATGCAGCACAGTCTGCTAGCACAGGTGAACGGATGACAGGCTGGGCTGCGTGACAGACGTGGCTCCTCTCAGTCAGCGGCATAATGGAAACTCAAAAATATCAGCAAGCAGGGTTTTCACCTGCAAGAATCCACCTTGAGAATGAATCTACCTCAGTTAACTATCCTTGTATTAAACCAGCGTTACAGCAGTCAGAGCAGAAGTCGAAATGAAATGTCATACAAACACTAAAAGATGGGAGAATACAAATCACCTGAAGACATCCCCTTGAGAGGATGTTTTTTGGCAAACCATGCAGAACTGAATTAGAAGCGGGGGAAGCTCTTACGTTTTCAAGCAGGGCTAGAGGTTTTTCACCAAAATAAATGAGGGAATCGATAAAGTGTACAGTTGTACAAGGTCCACAGGGAAACAATTAATAGTGGGAATACAGCCATGAAGGAGACTCTTAAACTGACAGGCTCTCTCTGAACACTGTTTCCTGCAAAGTGTGACATCTCCTTGTGAAAATCCAAGACACTTTTACCACTTAAAGATCACACCTATAAGACTGTCACCGTGTTTTGACAGATTCAAGCCAAATGCCACTCTTTTTTTCCACAAAGCTACGCAGTCGCAATGACAACGGCACTGACAGAGTTTGCATCCTTTAAAAAATGATATTCATGACAAACCCAGCTATTCAATCTGCACAGCATGCACCACAAGTAGGCTCTGCAGGATGAAGGGAACACTTAAAATTCATAAATTGGGCTCAGGAGACCTCCTTAACTCCATTTTCAGCATTGAAGCATCTGATGATAAATCACACGAAGTGGAATGAGGAGCGCAGGCTGTTGTGTATTAGCATGCATCCAGACAATCCCTTGAATTTGGTTGATGGTGTTTACACATGAAAACCACAAAGGCATCGACGAAGCCACTACCAACATAAAATGGGAGTGATCTGTTTGCAGACACATGCAGCTTTCAGTATAGTCTATCGGCTGAATTCAGGGTTTCAAGTTAATTGCTCACAAAGGAAGGATGCAGATAAGCAAGTTATCTGTATCAAATGTCTTGTCAATATATCTCATTTTCTCTCTAAATTTAAAGGTCAGCTTTTGAGCAGGCTGTAATTTCATGATGGGTGGGCAGAATGGCAACAAACCAGTTGTGGTAATGAGATCCTATAGCTCAATATTGATTTATATCAAGTCTGTCTTTCATCACATCCAAAGGAATCCCTATCCTCCTATCACTGCACCAGAATTTCTCCCATTGTGTTTCTTATATTTTAAAAAGAGAGAGTATAGACATCATACGGGACAAACAGGGAAGATCCCTCTCTCTCTCTCTTTTTTTCCTTTTTTTTTTTTTTTTTTTTTTGGCCCTCTAGGCTATTGCCTGACAATGCAGCAAAAGCCTTAGTGAAATGAAAGACCAGCTGCTTTAGCCCACTGCTGCAAGGCTACCCTATCTTCTTTTCATGCTCCCCATCACACGCAAGAAAATTACACTCCAAAAGAATCCTGTACAAGGGAGCTCTTCCTCAGCATGTCCAGAGCCACTCAAAGCGGCTGAGTTTCTGCCTTAGGAAACAGGCAGCATGAAGAAAACCCAAAGTGGGGGAGCGGCGGGAGACAGTTACAGTAAAATATGAGAAAGAGCATACCATTTTTTCCCAACATGCTGAGACTCGTCAGAGATACTTAATCAGTAAATAATATGCTCACAGTTGAAATTCACTACGCTGCTTTATGACTTGTATAAAAATGTGACCTAAATGACTAGCTATTATTAAATGGTCGATTTTAACGGAGCTGGAGCCGGTGCATTCAGTTTTTTTTTTTTTTAATTTTATTTTTGGCATGAAATGATGGCAGTGCTCCTGTTTTTTGTGGCAGTCACATTAATGTGCACTCTGCCAAGCTGGACCAACAAAATGCACGACATTTCTAATAACGTTTCACACAAATATCGATCCATATTACTTCTCAAACCCTACTTTCTCATACAAGGACAGAAAACAAATGTTTTTCCTATTAGGACTTGGGAGTCATGCAACAGAGAGTGCGGTATGCTCATAAGCAGATAAGACTTGTTATATTTACTCATTTTTAGATATCGCTTTATTGTGTAAAGCAAATTATTTGTAGACTGGGCTGTGAGATGACATTTGAAGGTAAAAGGTTGTGCATAAAGGTCATATAAGCCATGCAGCCTTGTGTGGTCCTCTCGAGGAGACAGACGTGCTGTGGGATCATGAAACAAATTGCCTTCAGACAAGTTTCGACATGATTTGATTTCATAATTAAAAGAGCATCACTTAGTGAGAACTATTACTGCATATATTGGATGGATTCCACTTAGACGTAATTTAATTAATTCAGCCCATGCTCTCAAACACAGTCTCTATAGGAAAAATGCAGATGTCCTGACGTCTTGATTGAAACTCTTTCCGAAGAACAGTGATAGTTTGATAGATTATTAAATGAGTTATCAAGTTTTAAAATTGTGCGCTGATCAAAGAGACAAAAATTCAAGCTAGAATTTGCTGGACAAGGGCAGATGAAAAAGAAAGCATTTCATATTAGCTATGTGCATACATTTCTTAATCAATTCCATCTAAATTGATCCGGTGCAAGCATTTATCCATAATAGTTTACTGATTACCGTTATGGATTATAAACACTTTAAGCAATGAGCTTCAGGATGAATCTTTGTATAATGGGCAAATATAACTGAAAATAAATAAACCATCATATGAAACTTAGCTAAATATAAGAGATTATTCTACAGGCTTTGTGTCACACTTAGTAAAAGGGTGTTTAAAGTGAGAGCACATTTGGGTGCATAATCTTTATCCAGTGACAATTACGCATATGCAGGACAGGACTAATCCAACCCTAGGTGCAGTCTGACCGTCTGTCAACATACGGGTCCACGCTGTGGGGGGGGGACAGGATGCTGGGACCAACTCTAATCCTGGAAAACCGGGCTTTGTTAATGATGCAGAGAAATGATCTTCGAGTCTATGTGGGGCACAAAGACGATGGAAGAAAGAGTGACAAAGACCGCACAGTGGGATGCAACAACCAGCACTGCACTACACACAGTCAATCCCGTCCACGAGACGGATATAAACGAGGAAAGTGTGAATGAAGGATATCACCAATTTTGCTCACGCACATCTGAGGACATGCAGAATACCTCATCCTCAGAGGCAACACACGCGTCCACGCAAATACAAGGGCTTGGGGGGAGGAGGGGGAAACCGGGATGAAATGCACACATACCAGCTCGGTGGTCATGTTTTGTTGAGTTGTGGCAATCATTGTAATCCTGCAACAAGCCGCGCCGCCTGTGTCGCCTCAGATGCCGCCGAGCAGCTGCACGGTTGTCTTGCGGAGCGTTTTTCTGCGCGCTGCGCTTCTTGCAAGTTTGTCCTCGGTGGGCTGGTGCTACTCTCTCCCTCCCTCTCTCTCTCTCTTTTTTTCTCTTTCTCTCCCTCTCTCTCTCTTTCTTTTCCCCCCTCCCCAACCGTAACCCCCGCTTCTGTCTCTGCTTTGGTGACTCTTTTATCGTTTCAGCTGTTTCCATTCTGCCTTTTGACTACTGATGTTGTCCAAAACTTCATTTGTGAGATGGTATTCAGTGTGCAGCTCCCTGAGTATTTTAACATTCCCTCTCTGAAATAACCAAGAAGGTGATGAACTATCAGTTTAATTGAACTTTTTTCCCCCTTTTTTATAATCCGGTATAGAAATTATATTTGCAGAGCTTGATAGTTTCATTGACTTTATAAAGAAACTGTTGCCTGAAATACATGCAGTCTTTGAAAGCTGGGACTTTTTTTTTTACTACATGAGTGGGTGGGGTGGGTGGAAAATTCATTAATACTATGCAATAACTTCAGTCACTTGACAAATTAAAACGTTGAAAATAAACCACTGGAGGACCTTTTAGAACATGATTGTTTTTAATAAATAAAACTACCCAACAGTTTATACAAGCACTGTAAAGCTCTTTCTTGAAGTTATTACAGCTAAAGGGGGGTTGCCAGCTATTAAAGGTAGACTGGCCTGGTTGGAAAATATTGGCAAATATTGTTTCAGTCATTGACAGGCAGGGGAAGGGATTGTACATGTTGAAGTGGAGGAGGAGCAGAAGCTTGGGAGAGGTCATGAAGAAACTATTTCTTATGGAGCACTAAAAGAGAGGGGAAAATTAAGCCTGGTTTATGTTTTTTTGTCATTACAATGCAAAGGGAATGTTGTTGACTCAATGCTGTATTGGGTTTCGGGAGGATCATTCATGAAGTCACGTGAAAGTCATTGGCTGAGGGTTTACCTTTCATTTTTGTTTTTCCATGCAGTAGGCTGAAGCTAGAGTTGAAGCTGACCATTTGGGAACAGCAAATGCTTTTATTGCAAATGTTGTGTTGTAAATGAAAGAACTCATGTGAGGAGGTGGTCTGCACCCACTCTGAATGAGTCTCGGGACAATGTGAAAAAGCAAAGTATGGGTTGTATTGATGAAGAGGCTCTGTCATGAGGTCACTGATTCAATGGTGAAACATAAACCAGGCTTTAGCACTCCATGTTTTGTTGAGGTTTGTTTCAAGTATCAACAGATGTGATGTCATAATTGTGTGCTGTCAGTGAATCAGTTCAGATAGCCTCTATCACTCTGACCATAATGGTCACAAACCTGGTAGTACCTTTTCTATATCTTCAGCTGTCACTCAGGCTTTGTCCCTTTTATAGCCAGGCTCTTGAACAACTTTTTTGGGTAGGACTTCTAACAGTGGGCAACCTACCTTGTTTTTTTATTTCATCCAGCTCTACAATGACCTCCATTAGTACTGTACATATGTCCGCCATCCACCTGCTGAAGTCATTGATACAGTATGACGATGTGACTCATCACAAGTACAATATACACTAGTCACTTTACTGAATATTTTTTTTATGTCTACTACTGAACCATATTCGAATACTAAGTGAAATAAACATGGGTACTCTTTAATACATTTATTTGTGTAATTTCTTATTTATCTTAGATATTTTTGTCTTCTTCTTGTTGTTCTTGTTGAATCTTGTGTCTTTCATACTCTGTGAGTGGGACACATGAGTGGTTTTTGCTAAAAGCTGAGAAAGTAAAAACTGGATGGCATTTTCTAAAATTAATCAAATTCGACTTCAAGTGAAATAAGTGAAATTTAAAATGATATTTTAACATAAAAAACTAACTTGTGTAGCTTTGGCATAAAACAGCTGCAGTTTCTTCCTGTTTTTTTCCCTAGTGTTTGTTGTTTAATAGAGATATAGCTATACACACACCAAAAAAAAAAAAAAAAAAAAATCGAATTATTTTATCAATTAAAGTTGTTCTGACAGATATTTACACTGACGTGAAGCTCAGGTAATATAGTTCACATCTGTTTGTGGAGACGTCTCAAACCATTTACATAAAAAAATAAATAGAAAAGACCCTCACTTCTATACGTTTTATTTTGAAGACTATGACCGGAGGTCTTCTGTATTCGTTCTTGAAAGTTTTCTTATTTATTGCAAATATTTTTTAATGTCTTATTAGCTTGTATTTACTTTTTATTTTTATACTGCTATTTATTTGTTTATCTTTTTACGTTTTTGACGGTATCACCGAGCGTCCGTACAGCAAATGGCTTTAGCGACAGAGATTTTATTTTGAAAACAAATATGTACCCGGAAGTTTACTATTGTCGTTGCCTGGACGCCGACGTTGCGCGCTTCAGTCATTGGCTAGCGTCGAAATTTGAAATGTAACGCGGTCAGTGTGAGCCTGGAACTGTGACGATGGGAAGAAGATAGTAGGTTTCCGCTACATTAACAAAAGGAACAAACAGTCTTCTAACGAAAGGAAATATCCGGAAGCTTTTACTGCACAAAAATATAAAGGTAGGCAGCTAACTACGTTCGGTAAAGTTATTTATTCGCAAGACATTAAGGCAAAATTAGCGGCAACGTTATGTGCTTTGCCGTTTAGTTTCCGTACAGTTAACCTTGAATGAGTGTGACGTTACGTTTCCACCCAGTAATGTAAAACATAAAGATTTTTTAAAAAAGAAGAAAACTTTCCTAGCAAGTAAGAAAGGGTTAAATGAGCTTGCAACGGATTGTGTTTTTGATGGATTATAGTATTTTTAAACAGTGTATCATACAAAATCGAGTATATACCAGCTATAAAAATGGACATTCACACAACGAAGCTACGTTTATTCAATGTATCATATGTAAAAAAAAAAAAACTTTTTCATCTTGTTTTCAGAGGCTCTCAAATAACAGGAAACCATGGAAACGGCGGTGCTGAGCCTCCAAGGCTTGTATGAAAAAATGAGGACGCAAATTGACCTTCTCAACGAGAACGTTGAACCCAGTGAGTGACTCATGTTCAGTTTGATCCCATCTGGGATTTCACACAAATGCCAAGAGGCCCTATATCGTTTCCTGCTACATTACTTTTTACTTGTTTATTTTATTTTAAATTAAATTAAAGATTTTATTTTTAAAAAAAAGCTATGGTAAAGCACAGATGTAAGAAAAAAATCAGGGAAACAAAACATCTAGACAAAGAGCAGAATAGGTCAGTGGAAACAGAACATCATTAATGCAAAAGTCAGGATCAGATCTGTTCCTATTCCTCATCTGTACAGTCTGCTTAAGGTAAAAACAGTCTGTTTTTATCATTTGAGTAATAGTTCATCCAGTGTATGCTTAAACATGAGACAACTTAAGAAGAAAAAAAAACAATTTAGATATTTAAGAATATTCATACTTTTGTTGTTTGTTCAAATCCTACCCTTGCACACACAAAATATATCCATACATCTATCCTGTCTTTCATTATTTCCCATCTTTTGACAGTGTCAATAATTCAAAGTATGTTTTTTTCACTTTCTCCAGCAAATAATGAACTTGTGCATACATAAATTCAGGGACAAAGTTGTTTTTTTCCATTCCATTGATCCCTATAACAATACCATATTCCTACTTTGTTGGGGGTTCTTTAACTATGTTTTTTTTTGTTTGTTTGTTTTTTTAAGTGGCTGCCAATGTTATTTTGATAATGTATATGTCACAAGAGTCAAGTGTTTTATATAAAAAAAATCCTTTTAATTAAAAAACCCTCTATTAAGTTTATTATTTGTTCTATTTTAATCCAATAAATCAGAATAACCATACAGTCCCATGAATGTGGAAGTGATCTGCATTGGTTCCAGCACATTTTCTTCCACATTCCCCATACACTGGCCTACTTTCCTCTTTTAGTTTACATTTGGAATGATTTTTTTTATAAATGAGAATTTTAACTATTTGAAGTAGACTGTTATGTTTTGCAAATGTTCTACCAGTGGTCCTGTGAAAAAAATACTTTTGCTTCATTCTCATATTTGGATTTAATGTAAACGGAGATATCTCACAGTGGTCTTGTAAGCATGAGGACATTTTAGAAGTTGATTTTATTTTGGGTTTTAATTTATCTGCAGTAATCAAAATATTGCTTGTATCTATGTTGCAGCCTGTTGTTTTATGTTAATATTAAAGATCTTACCTGCAGATATCTTGAAAAAAAATCTTTATTGTCAAAATAATACTTACAGTTTTCTCTCTGCATTAGAAATGAGACCATAGGTGGAAATGCCCCAAGAATATCAATCCTTACATTGAGAGTGTAACTGGGCTTGTTAGAAATGTTCATTATAAGCCACCCATCATAAGAGTGTAACTTAATTTTTCAGTTTTAGCATGTGGCCTTCATTTGACTGCCTGTACATAACAATATTGATCCTCTCCCAGATTTCATTCAGATGGCACAAAACTTTAATGACTGCCGTCGTAAATGGCTGAGCACTGAGCAGGAGCTGGGATCCTGCAAGGACATGCTCAGAAAAGCCGAGATGGAGAAAGGAGCCTTGGAGGTCAAACTGAAACACGCCCGCAACCAAGTAGATGTGGAGATCCGACGCAGACAAAAAGCCGAGTCAGATTGTGACACACTGGTATGTTCGATCAAATACCAAACTAAATTGTTAGCATTTTAAATCTCCTGTATTTTTTTCTTTTTTAAACTAGCTCTTATTGAGTTTCACTCATTTATGAAAATAGGACCGTCAGATCCAGTTGATCCGGGACCTCTTGACCAGTGAGGGGTCCACTAACAGCATCCAGCTGAGTGCAGAACAGCGTTCTGCTTTGGCCTTCCTGAACACAAACTGTCAGCCAGCAACCAACCTGAATACCAGTCGAAAGTAAGAAACTAACAGATTAAAAGGCTTTTTTAAAACACAGTACCTGTTTAAGACTTGTGCTCCTGGTGGTTTGGTCTGTTCCTGTTTTTATTTACATATGGAAACATCTAATATATGTCTACAGTTTGCAAAATTATAGTGTTAAGTGTTTTAGGTGAAATGGATTTCCTAATAATGAAATTTTTTAGATAACTATGATTTAATGATTCCATTGTTCCTTTTTATTCCTGAATTGCACTACAAGCCTAATCATACATTTTCACTTAACTCTCATCTAGAGTAAAGATCATTTATTGACAATAAAACAAAAAACATGCTAAACACGTGTTTATGCTCGCTGGCTTTTAGGCTCTCCAAACAAATATTGAACGTGGCAGCTTTGGCGTGTCCACAGCAAGGGACAAGTGTGCAACAAGGCGATGATTCTGTTCACTGGTGGAAACGACATTAAAATATATTTTTGTCTATTCGCTCAGGCTTTTTCAAAGAGCAAATGAAGACAGTTATTGGACCGTGATCACTAGCTATGACTACACAATAAATCTACCATTGTCAGGTCTAGAAGTACATGTGAATAAACTCTTCTGTATTTTCTGTTGCTCCAAACAGACTGATGACAATAGACGAGTCTGCCTCCATCTTGTCCGATATCAGCTATGACAAAACGGACGACTCTCTGGTAGGTTCTTCCACCTTTTGCCATCATGCTGCATTAAAGTGAGAATAATACACTTTAAATTATCTTTAGAGTTATTTACACTAATGATTCTTTAAAAATTCTTATTTTGGGGGGACAGGACTGGGACTCCTCCAATGTCAGGACGGTGCGACTCAAGAGACGAGAAAAAAGGGTATGTTCAGAACATTTGTGCTGCTTATTAAAAACGGAAGCGTAAAATGGCTTTTATATTCATTTGAGGTATTTGTGATTTCTGTCTTGACTTCAGCGCTCCTCAAGAAATCATGTTGATGGTCCTCCAGCTTCTGCTAAAAGGTCTCGATCGACAGGCAGAACTTCAGAAAGAGTACGTACTGCTTCTTGGCTCTGTGCATCATTATTACTGCAATATATGTGACATTAAATAATATCTCAAAAAATAGGCTATTTAAATTTTTTCTGATTTTTTTTTTTTTTTTTTTAAAGCCCAGGACAGGTGAAGTTTGCAGCAGCCCAGTCTTTACTGGCACCGTATGTGCCTGATATAACAGTATGTGATTATTCTGACTGTTTTTAATTAATGTTACAGGGAAACGAGGCCCTCGTAACAAAGACGATGGTGACCGTACCTTCAAATGGAGACCCCGTTGAAGCAGTTTCTACCGTTGAGACTTTTCCTTACTGGACCCGCAGCAGAAGAAAGACCGGTAAGATTTCTGCAATGCAGTATTTAGTTAAACTATCTGCAGGCCTTTTAAAAGTTGTATTGGTACTTTCTTTTTGGTTTAATTGAAGTGTTTTTGAATGTATAAAGAGCAAATTTAATTAAACTAAATCTTGCATGTTTTCTCTGGCTTGCCACACTTGAAGTAATTTTAAGAAATAGTTGGAGGATATTGGGAGCTGCTGCACTGCAGTTAAACTAGAAGTCCTGCTGGAGCTGTGGAGTTTGGTCTTGATTGTCTGCCCTACGCTAGTAAATGTAATGTATACTTCTACTGCTGTCTGGGACTTCTTTAGGTTTTGCAGAAATGCATACTGGGATTTGAACCAAATATATTTTTGTGGTTAAAGGTATTGTGCAATTTCAGAAAATATCTTTTGAGGCCGTTTTTATACAGGTCTTAAAAAAAAACTAACATTTGGCAGTCAGTGCTCAGATATTTATTTGCCTCAGCTCCAATATGTCATGATGGGAAAACAACACCAAAGTACAGAAACAAATCTTTCAAGAGGGGATTGCACTTAGGTCTGCAAAAGTGAGCATGGCTTGTTCTTTGTGGGGTTTTTTCTCTTTCTTTTTTTTCTCTTTTTAGAAACACTAGTTTGTCTTGCCCAATATTTTCTTTTGGAGGCTTTAAAACTGTTAGCAACAACTTAAAGGCAAAAAAAAAAAAAACAGGGTTATTCAGTCTGTCCTTCAAGACATATAAGGAATCACTCTCAGCTCCACAGTCCAAATAAAAATGATGAATTAGCTCAAATATCTCAGAAAGCTGCCATCATCAGAAATCAAATGCAGTCAGCAGGATGCAGTGCAACGTCATCCCATCATGCTGTTGTAACACACGTGGTGGTCTTTGGGGAGATGGTTGAAGCTACTGGACATAACTTAAGTTGCTCTGAGCTTAAACATGCTACTGCAAATGGAGAAATTTTATTTAATAGTGTGTACCTCCATTTTAAAACGTGTTTTAAAAAGTTTACTTTTGGTGTAAAAACGTTACAGTTCAGTTAAATAATAAAAATGTTGGCCTTGATTGGCTTCGACTTAAACCTTCCACCAGATCGTGGAAGTGCACATCGCAAGCAAGACTCTGATTTTTCTCCTGAATATGGAAATTTGTCTGCAACCATGAAATCACTTGTGAAATTAAGTTTAAGGTCAGCGTAAGTTTGACAGTGGTATATACTCTATTATTTTATGTTATGAGTCTGAAGTGAAATATATTCAGACTGTAACTGGATGAGTGAAGACACTTTTAGGGAAGTAATTTGGTTTTGTTAGATTGTGATAAGCTGAGAAATAATTTCCTGTTTGTAATTTATTGCACACATGTCATTAAATGTTTGTTCTTATTTTTATGAATGCTTAAAGAAAAGCATTTCTCTTAAAAACTATGATTTTAAAGGATAGTAGCAGGTGGACTTTTTCCAAGTATGTGGCCTTTTAATGGTTGAACTAAAATGTGTATGAAATTCCATGTTAGTGCAATAATAAGTACTTAATTGTATTTATTCTTGAACTAACTTAATTTATGTCCAAGGAAGTCAAACTAACTATGTGGTGTCTAACAAAAGGACGTTTATGTTCCATCTTGCTTGTTCAGCCGCGATGGAGTGGGACTCTGAATCTGTCGGGTCTGAGGGTGTTTTCAAGCCGCCTGCCAACCCCGAGGGAGAGATGAAAGCAGAACCCAGCACTCCACAGAGCAACGGAGGTGTCCGTCTCCACGAGTTTGTTTCCAAAACCGTAAGTGTGACCATTGCTTCACTGAATTATTGGACTTTTAAAAGTCTTCCCTCCCGAGGCTTGATTCTAGTCACTGCCAACTTCAACAGTATTGTCACACCACAAGGGAGATCATTTACACAATTGTTGTCATCTATTAAGTGCTCTAATTTTATTATTTAACTTCTATTGACTCGATTGAGCACATACACACATTTCTCGGTGCTCATTTGTTTGCACTGTTCCTGAGTATTTGAAATAGCAAAAATCTGTTTTGCCTAAGATTTTGCAGGATATGTAGCTTTATAGCCTTTTCACAAATGTCTTTGCAGGTTATTAAGCCAGAATCCTGCGTGCCATGTGGAAAAAGGATCAAGTTTGGTAAGATTTCACTGAAGTGCCGTGACTGCAGGGTGGTCTCGCACCCCGAATGTCGTGAGCGATGTCCCCTGCCATGCATCCCCAACCTGGGCGGCACACCAGTCAAAATTGGGGAGGTATGTGACGTCTTTTTCGATAACTTTTCACTTCATGTGCATGTTCAAGCTCCCTCGATTTACCCTGATTCCCGTTTGTTTCCAGGGTGTCCTTGCAGACTATGTCCCAGACAGATCACCAATGATCCCCCCACTTGTGGTCCACTGTGTCAACGAGATCGAACAAAGGGGCCTGCGGGAAGTGAGTTGTATTTAACTGCACTGATATTATGCTGAAACGTGAAAGATGATAAAGCCTCACATCACAGTAGCAATTTCAAATCTCTTCCCCTTCAGCTGAAACTAGTTTAATCATTTGTTCCTGGGAGATTAAATTTTTAATTGAGCTGTGAAAATGTTCCACATATTTTGATTGGTGCATAATTTTCCTGCTCTCCCTTCTGTTTTATGTTAAGCGGTGGTGTAAACTTCTTTCTCTGATGTAGTCATGAACTGTTGGTTTTTTGCAGTCTTAAACGGATGTATTGTGGTGTTTATGTACTGGGTAGGTTTTGTCTTTATGGCTCCAGTTACACATTTGCACATAACTTTATTTTTCTTACTAAAATGTCCAAATATTGCCCTTCTTTCAACTGCTAATGTTTGCTGATTAGTATTTTAGTAATTATTGTTCTACTGTGTAATAGCGCTACTGAAAAGAAAAACTACATATGTAGGGTTTATTTTAACTTCTACTTCACAAAGCGGGGGTCCCTTTTGACACATCTTTAAATATTTATCTCCTGTATCTAGTTTTATTGATTCACTTTGTGATAAGTATGCAATTTCTGCCTACAGAAAAAGAGCTGTTCCCATTAAAGTAGAGATCATCTTTTGTTTCATCCCTAGCTGGGTGTAATGTTGAAGAATAATTTTCAGTATATGGCTGATGGGGAAAAACTCATTTTCTTTTTCCTCAGGCTGGTCTGTACCGGCTGTCTGGTCCCGATCGCACAGTCAAGGAGCTGAAGGAGAAGTTTCTCCGCAGTAAAACTGTTCCCGTACTCAGCAAGGTGGACGACATCCACGCCGTTACCGGCCTCCTCAAGGACTTCCTGAGGAACTTGAAGGAACCTCTTCTCACCTTCTCCCTCATCCGTACCTTCATGGATGCAGCTGGTACGTGTCTACGTGTGAAACCTTGAAGAAAAGGTTGCCTGAATTAATTTATTTGAGAAAGAATGGACTCCTCTTTCAGGGGCTTTGTTTGTGTTTCTGTTTGTTACTCTGGTCACAACTTGCTTCCCCCCCCCTTTATATAAACAATGTTCTGTTTTCGGGTCTCTGCTGAGTTATTTGCTATTTCTTTTCTCCCACAGAAGTTTCAGATGATGACAACAGCAAAGCTCTCATGTACCAAACGATCAGTGACCTGCCACAGCCCAACAGAGACACGCTGGCTTTCTTGGTCCTTCATCTTCAGAGGTAAGCAGCACCGACTCGGCTTTTTCATGGTACTGATTGAGGTTTCATATCCTTGATATTCTTTCTATGACTCGGGATTGATACTCGCAAAGATCTTTAGTCCCACTCTTGATTCATTTTTCACAGTTCTGTTGTGTTCTCTAAAATCAATGCAGTTAAATTGCTTTAGGTGAGGCGATGCTCAGAATTTTAAACATCTGAACTGTATCTGAGTTCTTGACTTTTGTTATGGGCAAGGTAGCCATTTGTTTGTTTTTCTTAAAAATCCAGTTAAAAAGTTTAACTCAAAATGTACCTCTGGTTTGGAAATATGATTTCATGCAAAGAAGTCAATAAATAACTGATTTTAATATGTTGCAGAGTTGCTGACAGTTTGGACACTAAGATGAACATCAGCAACTTGGCTCGGGTTTTTGGTCCAACTATTGTTGGCCACTCAGTTCCCAACCCGGACCCAATGACAATCCTGCAGGACACCAAACGACAGCCTAAAGTAGGTTTTGATATGCTTGTTGCACAGGGCCTGAAACTCTGCTTAATAGCTGCTTTTTGCGTAATGAGAAATGTTAAAGGGGTGAATATGTTCATGGAGCAGGCAAACAAAAAGTTGACCACTAGTCTGTTGGTCTTTTAGTAGCATTATTTTCATTTTTAACCATACCACTTGTTTTCATGTTGTGCTGAGAATGGTGAAAGGAGTGTTTTTGTATTTTTGCAGCCTGTCTCTTGCATATCATCTAAAAGCCTGTTACGGCTGCCGTCTCTTGTTCCATTGTTTCTTTGTTATATTTACAATTTATCCACTAACAGTCTTACCAAAATACCCAGTGTGATAAATAATCAGCTCATTTTAGTGTCTGTTTGCTGAAAGCACCAATATGTAATATCCAATTTGGCCAGTAATAGTCAGCCTTTTAGAAATGGCATCATAAAGAGCATTTTTGTGTGTGTGTGATTCCATTTCTGTGAAAGCAGAAAGCTCTGGTATTACTGAGATAAAATTACAACCCCAAAGCTGAAAACATTGGGATGATATGGCTGGTTTTTGTTCTGTGCAGGCAGGCCAGCTCAGTTCGTGCATCCTTTGCTTTTCAGCCATCCCTTTGTATTGTGTGCAGAATGTTGTTTTGTTAAAAATGCATGGATGCCAATGGAAAAGTTGTTTTGACATTATCATGTGTTATTGTGTACGTTTCTGCAGTAAAGCTGCCATGGCTATAGTAAATGACCTGTCCAGGGGGCCTCATACAATCCCACACCATCACAGAGCCTGACTGGTGGACTTGTAGCTGATAACAGCTGGGACAAGTGGTCCTTTCCAACTTAGTCAAGCCAAAGTGCAACTGCTAGTGTGAATGCCTTTTTTCCCCTCAGATTAGTTTAGCTGCTCCTCATAGACTTTTTTTATTTTATTTTTTAACAGTGTATGAAGCATTAAGTCACATGACCAATTGGTTTCTGAAGAGTGGTTTTGAAGTCTTATTTTCTCTGTGCAGCCATGTTGCCTGTAAAGCCGACGGGGGCACACCCACTGCATGTCAGAATTAGCAGTGGCTACTAGCTCCTTCAGCAGGTCTCGCCGAAATACCTGCAGAGCTGGCGGCGGACATTTACAAGGGAATTTAGTGTTAAGTGTTGACTCAATGGCCAAATCAAAAATGGCAATTCCTTTTAGCCAATGCTGGGTTAGTACAGACTGCTGATTGGTTCACTAGATGCAGTAGCATGATGATTATGGATAAGGAAGTTATACTGGCTAATCATTGGCTTAGCTGACTGTCAATCAATCATATTAGAAATAAATTTAATGGGTTATATAAATTCTCCTGGTGTGGTACCAAAAAAAATTAACCTCCCTCAGAGTTGTCAAGGATGTGAAATCAAACGATTGAGACCTAAATGTTTTTGTTCAACCAGGCTGTAAATATGTTTGTGTTCTAAAGTTGGACATTTTAACATGGAGTCAATGGAGATTGACTCTCTTTTGGAGCAGACGAGAAACTACAATAAATCTTTGCTTCACATGAGCCTCAATGCAGAAGTTAAATGATTGCCACTTGGTGCTCCTTCACGATGCACTACCAGCTGTCTACAGAAGCCTTTCCAGCTCAAACATGTGGAGTACAGCCCATAGTTTGGTTGAGTTGAGGTTGCGGAGCTTTCACACCACGGCTGATAGCCGTACCAAAACCATGTCCTCAGAGAGCCCTTGGTACAGTCATGTTGTTGCACACTGGACTGCTGTTGTACTGTTCACACTAAACAAATGAAACTGCACTCGTGCCCAGAGTGCATTATGGCAGATCTAATAAGTTTTAGGGTGAAAACACCCCAACAGACTGAGCTTCCACAGACTTATAGGCAACGAAAAATCTCTAAATTACATATTCCTATGAATCTTTTATTTTTTAGTAGTTTCCCTCTATCTTATTCAAGGGAAGAATGAGGCAATAAAATGAAATGATTTCATCTTTTAGTGTTGTACAAGAAATGTTCTGTCTGTTCAGGTTGTGGAGCGTCTCTTGGCTCTGCCAGCAGATTACTGGGGCCAGTTTGTGATGGCAGAAAATGAGCAGCCGAATCTGGATCATTTGATCATTGAGAACGCAAACTGCTATGCCACCCCTGAGAGAAGTAAATGTCCACTCAAGTTTCTTCATTTTTGCCGCAGTGCTTACATAATTACTGCCCGGCATTGCTCGGAAGCGTGAGACGGTAACATTTGTGTTTTTGCAGTGAGCATCCTTGGACCTCTGACCACTCCAGAACACCAATTACACAAAACCCCCTCCTCCAGTTCCTTATCTCAGCGCATGAGGAACACCTTAACACCCAGGTAAACTCACAAACAGTCTCATCGCTGTTGTAATCACTGGACGGAGAGCTTAAAGGATTGTGCAATGTTTAGTTTTACTATTACTTCTAACAGGTAATTTTGTTTTGACTTTTTATTCTAGGTTTGGGGGCAAAAACAAATCTGCTGCAGGATCTTCTCGCCAAGGAAAGTTCTTTGCTTCGCCACTCCTCAAATAATTGCAACGCAGTTAAAATTACATGTTTATTCATATTAAAATAATATGTGTAGCACTACATAATAGGGACAAATGCCTCCAGTATAGATTTCCTCAACATGCTAATCATATTTGCGAATGGTAAGAGGTGGAGTTTGACCGTTTTCTAAAAGAGTAATTTCAACCAAATAGGTTTTCTATCTATGCACACGTGTGGCTTTACAGTTGTTGCTTTTATTAAAAGCTAAACATGTCATTCTCATTTCAAATCATAAATCATGAGAATGTGTTGTTTTTAAAGCATGTGTGCTCATAGATGACAATAAGTACTGTACGCGCAGCTTTGTTGTGACTTGCTTCTAAACGTAGTCCTTTCTTTTAAGGGTTTTTCAGCTCATGTCTCACTCAGAAGTTGAAAAACTCATTAGGCATTTCATTCTAGGAAGTTCTTGAATGTGTATTTACTTGTTTTGTGATTTTTCGTTGTGACGTTTCTACTTCATTTTTACTCAGACTTGATTGGTAACGTCTCATTAGCCAGTGATTTCTGACTGTTTTGAATTGTTCGTGCCCTTTTTCCTGTTAAACATCAGCTACAAACAACAGCGAGATTTCTCGAAGATAAAACCTGCTTGCTTGTTTAAAAATCGGAAGAGTTTTGGATTTATTTTTTTCTTTTGTAAATGTCTTCAGAAAAGTAACAGAGCTGCACTGTAAGGGATTATCACAAGCAGTAGTCTTTGGTCTTTATCACAGTTTCGTTCCTCCGGTGTTTTACTTTTTTCATAATGTTCATGACGGGAGGTTGCATATGAGCAAACCCAGGTAAAAAGTCAGTTTGTAATATTAGCCAGTTTAGCTACTGTGGCATTATATGATTTGTCTATTAACACAAATTGTACACAAGTTTACCGTCTAAAATTCATGTAAGTTATAAAATACATTTCTAACATTTACCAAAAAACTGTCTCCCTCTCTTTATTTGTTCGTTTTTGAATGGTGGATGTCACTCATTCTTCCTCAAACTTTACTATCAGCATGAAATTTGGCCAATCATCTTTACCATAAACCAGTGCTGCTGGTTTTCATTTCATCCCAGGTGACATCTGCATTACTGTTGGCATCAAAGGGCTGGTTGTACAGCACTTAAGACTATTTAAATGCATCTTTATTTTTTTTAAATCAATTTATATACATGTTATTTCTGCTGAACAAATCACTAATGATCTGATTTTGTGACTTTTATGATGATCTGGTAGCCACCTGACAAATCTTCCTCCAGGTCACTAGCAAAAGTTGATTTTTAATTTTGTTGCTTTTATTGTTGTTGAAGAACCAAAGTGAAGTGTATTTAGACATTGCTGCTGTCCAAATGCACATAAAACATACCAGCTTGTCTT
Organism: Zenarchopterus dispar; assembly: GCA_028564865.1. Taxonomy (NCBI): domain Eukaryota; kingdom Metazoa; phylum Chordata; class Actinopteri; order Beloniformes; family Zenarchopteridae; genus Zenarchopterus; species Zenarchopterus dispar. The sequence continues at coordinate 15,419,254 of JAOWBL010000022.1, forward strand.
CATTAAGCAGACACATGTTTTTGCTTCTTTTAAATCGCTTTCCTTCTGCATTCACCTCTTTTCTTGGACATTTTAGTTTCAGATCTATCATTCAACCAAATAAGTGCTGGAGCGATGGCCTTAACGTGCGATATTTCAGTAGGCAGATAATATGGAGTTGGCAATAAATTCAAGATTTGTTTGGGACATGTAGTTATGATCCATGTATGCCTTTTGAAATAGTGTCGAATTAAAAGCACGTTCTTCACATCTCATTTATCTCCAGATAAATGAGATGTTGGACCAGATTTGGGCTTGACTTTGATCAATCTGTTTCAGACTAATGCTGCTAAATTAAAAGCAACTGAACATTTATATATGTATTTTTAAAGAGCTTTTGTTCTTCAAAAAGGCTTCTTTGGTCACGGCTAAGAAGTCCAAAGTATTTAAGGCCCTTTCATGTGTGGAGTGCAGATAAGAGTGATTACCACATCACATCTGAAGATAACTGTACAGACAGTGGTTAGACTTGAACTGCAATAAACACCTGTCCTGATGTGAGGTGACCACATAGTTTTACTTGGTTTGGGTGCTCTTTGGTCTGAAAATATGCCATTCATATTTGCAGGGCACTGTGATGTCACAGAGATATATCAAGGATGAAATTAAAGAGTCTTGCCCATCTTTATCTCCACCCATTTACATCATGCTGCATTTGCTGTAGCTTGGGAATGAATGGTGCAACAGCACCACTGCTTTCAAAAGCCACACCAGGGAATATAGGGTGGAGAAGTTGATCAGCTCACTACCCACTAAAACTGCCTGCTACGAACAGAGATGCAAAGACGAAGTTGAAAAATGGAGCTGTTTTGACTCAAACATTTCACAAATCAGTGAGACCTCAAAAAAACTTTTAACAAAAAAAAAAAAGACTAAGCTAGACCACCCCCTTAAGGCTTCTTCAAACTCTGACTCATTATTCTAACATACATATGCCTGAAAACTGTGAAAGATGCTTGTAAAGACGAGTTTAAACCACAATGAAATATACTGTGAGCTAACTTAAAAATGCAGTTTTAATGTGTGAGGCAGCTGATTATAATAAATGTTCCAACAACAAATCTCAAAATTTGGGCCATGGCCAGAGGAGAGGCGTGTTCTTGACGTACTCCTGGAAGGCAGGGTCGGTTCCCCACTTCTTCATGGCCTGCTTCTCCAGGATGGGGATGCCGCTGACGTAACGCAGCAGGAACCAGACAAACAGGGGCGACGCCACGCTCAGGTACTGGGGACCCTGCATCACCGATGAAGCTGAAAGCCAGAGACCTGACCACTGCAGAATCTCTCCAAAGTAGTTAGGGTGTCTGCTGTAGGCCCACAGTCCACTCTGGATGAACTTTCCCTGGAGAGGTAAAAGTCAACTGAGCAGTTATTATACCTGAGGAACGGAGGCATCAGTGCACTTAAGGAAGACAGGACTCCTAACTTACAGCGTTATCTGGATCCCGCTTAAAAAACCACTTCTGCTGATCAGCGATAGCCTCGGTGGCAAAGCCAAGGCCCCAAACCGTCCAGCCAATGTAATCCCTCGTCCCCAGAGGCACATGCCGCTTCTCGCTGTTCAGCATGAGCGTGGGCAGGAGGGTCATAAATACCCACAAAGCTGAGAGAATAAGGAAGATTAAAAAACATTTGCAACTAGGCTTGCTTTAATCCTTCTTTTAAAATCACAGCAATTAAGTCACCCTAGCTAACAGCTCCTGCTTTGAATAAATGAATATAAAGAGCCAGAAAGTAGACAGTGATTTATATGCAGCATCTCTCAGTGTTCAGTTTGTAAGGGGAGAGAAGGTAACACCACTTCTGAGTACCTTGGACAGTCCAGTATACAAAGAAGGTCCCTGGACTGTCTCTGACATTGTTAAACCTGCGATCGTGACCGTCCTTCAAGATCCGCATAAAGAGAAATGTCCCCAGCCTGCAGAGAGAACACAGCTAACTTTCTTTCACATTAACTCAGACATTATTCATTAACTTGAATCACTTGGAGTTTTACATTCTTTAAGTCTTTGAACGACCTGTCCAAGGACCTTCCATGACTCCACCTAACAGAAAAAGTCTGCAAAAGACTTCACTTCTTCCTGCTTTGGTTGGGCTTTACTAAGCAGCCAGCAGGGTATCCAGCGTTTTAGGGTCAACGCTGCCTTGCTCACCTGAGTCCCCATGCTGTCACCAGCCCTGTCTGCACCTTCTGACGGGTGTGGGTGGCTCCTCCCCAGATACGACTCAAGTGTGCAAGTAGTATAAATGTTCCTGAGCCTGCAAACAGAGAGGCAGAGTTGCAAACTCAGGGCGGTTGGGACGTGGCCATGGTGGACAGCTCGACTTGTTGAATAGTAGGGCGTGTCCAATAAATCTTTTACCTGGGACACTGCAGACAATTGGTTCCAAAGTTCAAGGGTAAAAATATACAGAAGCGCAGCCCGGAGTCGAGGACCAGAACAAGACGAGTAAAGAAGACGCGTCGAAGTGATTCATTTGTTGAATTAAGAAAAAAAATACACATCATCTGTCTTTGGTTACAACAGGTAAGCAAAGTTGTTATAGACGGGACACCTGTTTGAGAACTGACTGTACTGAGACATAAACAGAGGCTAAATTAATTTGTAAATTTGCAACTTCCTCATATTGTCTACACTTTTATAAGATGTGGCAATCTAAACTGTAGGCGATGGGAACAGGCTAAAGATGTTGTTTTCATTATTATTTTGCTTATTAATTTATCAAAATTGATTAATTTCCTGACCAGGATACCAGTTTCTTCACAATATTTGGTTTATATTTGGTTTAAGATCAGATTCAAGTTATGCAATATTGGAAGAAAAAAAAAAAGGTAAATTATACTCATTGAACAAAAAAGAAAAAAAATGTCTGTTTTCTATCAGCCAGCTAACTGTTAAATTAAGAAACTGTTTAAAAACCTTTGGGCATTAATAAACTGAGCTGTTGGTCAGGCAAAAGCCTAAAGATTTTTTTTCTTTTGGTCTATTTTATTAACCATAGCGTTTTTAATCATGTTATAGCCAGTTTAAATAGGCATTAACTACCTTTAACCTCTGCTGAAGTGAGATGTGATAGCAGAATCGCGATTTTTGTTAGTTACCAGAAACACTGTGAGAGCTGTGGGGGGTCCCTTTAGATTTAGGAAGAGACACCAGAATTGTTCTGCTCGGCCCTGTAGCTGCGGGCGCTGATTGGTTCCGCGCTCTTTAAGCACAAGGAGGAGCTGTTCTCAGACTTGTTTCACAACAAACCCTTTTAAATAACATATTTTGTAACGATTACATTTCGTGTTGCATGTGGTTGTCTATAAAACACGCTATTGAAAAGAATAACGAATAAGAAACAGAAAGAACAACAAGAAGAGAAGATGCTTTCTTTTGACTTAAGGGGTTCTCGTTTCTTCATCGAGTCGCTTTCACACAAGTGAGTTTTGCGGAATAATTCAACAAAATGCAAAGAATCATGGCCGAAGCCTAGCGTCCATAAAGTGATTTTGCATTTACATTACCTGCTAAATCATAAAACTTCTCGGTTTTGAAAGCTGCAGCCAGAGCCCAGCCGGCCCACTGGATCCCCAGGTCGGTGACGGCACACTTGACCAGAGTGCTCCCCATGATCAAGTCCTGCACTCCGGCGAGCAGATCCGCAAACTGACTGTTTGTCATATGGCCACTCCTCCAAAGAAATATAAACAATTTGGGTAAAGTTCAGGCGGCGATAGTACGGGAAGCGGATTTTCGCCTGGAATTCTGGGTATTGTAGTCTCTGTAGGATCAACGCGAGCAGGACAGAGGTCAGCTGAGATCCCAGTAGGCAGGCTGGATATCCGTTGGAATCAGATTACTAAATCAAGTGACTATAAACAACCCAGGTAACACAATAAAAAGGTTAAACTTGGACAAAAAGGTAATGGGAAGACTATACATCTGTCAGGATTGATATGTGGTCTGCAAATAAGGGATCCAAGTGGGTTTGCTCACATAATCCATGGTGGATCATAAATCTTCCTGATTTTTAGGTGGGGGCCCGTACTGGTTAACAATTCCAGATGGATCCTATGTTATTAAAAATACACCCCTTCCTTAGCCAATGCCTATTAAGCCCACTTTTATCTCTTATGCACCCATGCAGGCTTCCCAATTAGAGCCCATAATACTGAAACCCCTGCTATTTGCTCATATCAAGTCCAACCTCTCTCTGTACACCAAATAATCCACTGTAGCCGCAGCCAGCATTTTCCATTTGGACATGCCGGACATGAAACAAAGACTACAGTAAAGTATAGTTTATATTCACGTGTGATTTTAAATGACTTCCTCTGGCGGCTGGATATTATGGATAATAATGTCTTAATCTGACAGAGATAGTAAATGGAAGTGAAATGTTGAAACTGATCTCAATGTATTCTCTTCATAGATTCTGCACGGCTGCACCTGGAAATTGGGGTTTCACAGCCCAGTGATGTAATGTCCTCTTTCTATTCTGTTTCATCTCAGGAATAAACACGGACGAGACCATGGCAGAGAGCACGAGCCCAAAAGGCACCTCTGGTGACTTTGCTAAAAAAGTCCAAAGACAGCTGAGCAGAGGCAAAGAAAAGGTGCACACGCCGCGGGATTTTACTCTTTAATAACAACCTAAAGAAAGAAAACTGAGATCTAGGTTTTACTGTGCTTTTTTTTTTTTTTTTTTTTGTAGGTTCTGCAAAGGCTTGGAAAAACGATGGAGACTAGAGATGATCAATTTGAATATTATCTTCAAATGTTTTATGACCAGCAGGTAATCATCCTCCTGCTTAATGAGAACAAGAATTATGACTTTGTATGTATACTGGAATGGAAACGTACTTCAGTGTCTGCGCAACCGAAAATCAACATTTGATTGAAAACCAGCGCAGCCTGAGCAAGTTTTACTGTGTTTGTAAACTCACAGGGGATTTTATAATGATAAACAGTGGATTAGACACTATAAAAGTCACAGCAGTCTTGCATAACTCTTGTTTATTTACAGACTGATGGGAACAGAATATACAAGGACTTGAGGAACTACATTAATGCGGTTCGAGGTGAAAAATCTTTTTGCAGATACTGCAGGGTTGGAGGTTTTTGCCCTCTGCAGGTCTCATATTGACAACTGTGCTTTTTTTCAGACATGCGTGAAGCTTCAAGACGCCTCTCTCAGTCTCTCTTTGATGTTTATGAAAGCGACTGGGCCGGGGAGCCAGATTTGGGAGCCATTGTGGAGGTCAGTAGCATTGAAAAAAAAAAAAAACAAGCTGCAGCTTTATAATTGCGTATTTAAATATTACAAGTGCGAAAAGCAGCAAAACCCATGCATCATCAGGAGACAGAAACCCCTTTATTTCTCCTCTTGTTATACATAATTAATGCAATGTGCCATTTTATTGAAGGGAGAGGACCTACTGTGGAATGACTACGAGGTCAAGTTATTAGACCAGGCTGTACGCAACATGGAGTCCTACGTGGGCCAGTTCCCAGAAATCCGGGTGAGGAGCGAGAAAGCAAGAATGAAAGAAAACAGGAGAGTATTTGCAGACAAAAAGAAACCTTGGAGGAAACTTACAAAACGAAGCACACTCGTAGTTAGAACACACATCGGTGCACACGCTGATGCGTACGTGAATGTATATTTTTTTTCATCTGCAGGAAAAAGTTGCCAAGAGGGGAAGAAAACTAGTGGACTACGACTCTTCTCTTCATCACCTGGAGGCACAGCAGACGGCGAAGAAGAGAGACGATATCAAGATAAACAAGGTCATCAGAATATGACCTTGTATATTCAAATAGTCAGTTGAAAAAAAATTATGGTGAAGGAGCCATTTACATATTTATATTACAGTGCGTAGAGATGTGGGTTTTAAAGGCTTGTTCACCTGTGACACGGAGGTGAGTTGTTGTACAGCGAAACAGGGAATTATCTTTATGACAGCAGGGATGAGTGATCGTTGGAGCTCTAACATCTGTGTGGGATTGTTCATGATGGACAGCGGTGACCTCCTATTTCCCACTGACTTCACCGTCTACATCCATCATAACTTGACTCAAAAGTACAATAAATTTACCTGTTATTTTTCCCCTGCTCTGCAGGCAAAGGAAGAGATGAAAATTGCCAAAGGTGTCTATGAAGGGATCAACAATGAGCTGAAAGAGGAGCTTCCTGTTCTTTATGATAGGTTTGTCGTTGCAGATTCTTTTTTTTTTTCTTTTAATCTTGTTCTTTTTTCTTTGTTCCACTTCAATGTTTTTCTTCTTTTAGCCGTATTGGATGTTATGTGACTGTCTTCTCAGCTCTGTCAAATTTACGTGACATCTTCTATAAGGAAATGAGCACGGTACGTCTTGCCCCGTCTCAGCACACAGCGTTTGTTGTAATGTAATTGTTTTTTGACCATCCGTCTCTCCTTTTAGCTCAATATAGATCTACACGCTGTGATTAAAGAGCTGCAGGCTCAGCATCCCGACAAAACGTTTGCTGTGAGAGGACTGCAGAGGCAAGTCTCTTCCCTTTAGCTTTGAGTTCATTTGGCAGTTCAAAGGAACAGTTTGTCACATCTGTTTAGCACAACTGATACTTTACCATACTTAATAAATAAAAAAAAAAAAAGCAGTTTGAAAGTATCCAGTCTTGGTCTTCTCCCAAGGAAATTATATCGGTAAAAGGTTTGTTTGTTTGTTTTGGTGCTTAGTTCTGTTTTAGAGCTTAAGAAATCAGCTTTCTTAAGCTCTAAATCTAAATCTAAATCCCAATTCCAAGATATTGGTTCACTGTGTCAAATATATATAATAAACAGAATATGACTTCCAAATCTCACAAACCCATATTTTATTCAGAGTAGAACAGGAAAAAATGTATCTAATACTTAAACTAAGGAAATGTACCACTTAAGAAAAAAAAAGTGATAATTTTGAATTTGATGACACCAACACGCCTGGTAAAAATGGAACAGAGGGATGTTTATAGATGTGGACTATTCACTCTTCTTTTAAAAATGATAGAAGATGCAGAGACCAGTTGTTGGATTTTCAGAACAGATCTAGGATTTGGGCTGCTCATCAATCTTTAGTTTTTATTGTCACACATTTCCTTTCATGATGCACCAGATGCTTTTAATTGCTAAAAAGCCTGGACTCCAGACAGACCAATTCAGCACCAAAACTCTCCAATAATGGGCTCATGCTTTTGTAATGGATGCAGTCTGTGGTTCAGCATTATCTTGCAGAAGATTCTAAGGCTTTCTCTGAAAAATATATCATCTAGGTTGGAGTACAAGCTGCTGTAAAACCTGTATTGGTGATACCTTTGAGTATTGATATTTTCCTTCCAGCTGTATACGCTGCCTTTCCCAGAGGCACCAATACACTCCCACACCATCAGAGATGCCAGCTTTTGGACTGAACACTGATAAGCAGCTGCTTTGGCTTCTCCTCACTCCATGGCTTTTCTGAAAAAAGAATTTCAACTTGTCTGACCACAGGATAATCAACCTTTCCTCAGTCCAATTTTTTTTGTCCAGAGAAGTTAACTTTTGTAAATCATGTTCACATATGGCTTCCCACTTCCAGAAAAGAACTTTATGTTGTGTGGCAAAGAGATTGTGGCAGGACCCAAATGCGGGAGTACAAAATCAAAAATCCTTTAATAAAACAAAAGCCAACACAAGCATGAAGCCATCAAAACTCAATAGCTTATAGGCAACACCAACTCCATCCACACAGATAGTACAGACTAGCAGGGAGCAAGGGAAAAACAATCAAGATATACAAACAGCACTAATGAGACACAGGTGCAAACAATCAGGGCAGACAGGGGCAAGGGAAGTTTAACTATAACTAAACACAGGGACACAGACCTTCAAAATGAAACAGGAACTAACCAAAAACTAAACCCACAACACTTTAGCCTGCATTTCTGATGGACGTGGATTTCTGGAGGAGCCCATGCACAGATATCCAGTTCATTGTTGCCTTGCTGCATTATTGCCTTGATCACAAGCATCTAACACTGATTTTCAGCCTTGTCCCTTACTCTCAGAGATTTTCCCCGGACTGTCTGAATCTTTTGATGGTGTTATGTACTGTAGATGATGAGCTTCACAAATCATTACTGAAGAACATTACTCTGAAATTGTTCAACAATTTGTTCAACTGCTTTTATCACTGATAGGGAACGGCTTCTGGGAGACTCTCCATCTACAATGTTGTTTTTATAGCCAAATAAGCTGTACAGTGTTCTTCTAGATGTTACTTTTTAATACTTTTGTTCTTCCAACATTTTGTTGCTCAACTTTTTTGAGATGTGTTGCTGCCATCAAATTCAAAGTGAACTAATATTTTAGATGAAATGGTAAAATGTCTTTTTTAAATTATGCTCTGTTATGTATAAATCATTGGTTTTGTTTGTTAAATAATAGAAATTCTGTTTTTATTTACATTTTAAATACTGTCCCATCTTTTTTTGGAATTGCTGTTGTGTTTTGTTTGCCCTCCCCACCCTCCACCCTCCACCCACCCCCACCAGAACAATACCTGTGCTTTTAAAATACCACGGAATTGTGCTCATCTGATTGATTGATGCCTATATTTAAAGAAGTCACATTCTTGCCAAATGTTTCAGGTATGGCTCCCTGAAAAGACGGACTCTGATGTCCCCTAAGGCCTGGAAAGCCAGCTTTTCTGAGTTTCATAGGAGCTACAGTCCTAGAATTGGGCAGCGGCATAGTTTCAGGTCCTCAGACAGATCTCGCCACGGCACCCTGTCCAGAGAGAGCAGCACTCTAGCAGTCTCTTCACAATCATCACCTCCGGGGAAACCCATCTCTGAGTCGAGGGAGCTGGACACAGAATCATGCCACAGTGAGAACCACAACTCTGCCGCACAAGAAGATGCTGCTGTGGCCACGTCAGAAAATGGGCTAAAGTCAGAAGTAGCCAACAGTCAAACGGAAGAGGAGAAAGGCTCAACAGAGGCAGACGACAAGGGAGAAAAAGCTCCATCGAGTGAGAGCAGCTCTGAACTGAACAAATCCTGTGATTCAGAGAGTCTGGAGATGCAGCTGGCTGCAGCAGATGATGACCCGCTGCATATTGAAGAAGGAGACTCCAGCTCTGTAACCCATGACACTCCCAGGGAAAATGGATTGGAGAATGTTGAAGTCAGTGGGAGTAAAGCTGACACCAAAAATCATAAGGTTTGTCATTTCTAAGCACAAAATTTAAGGACATTTCTGCCAACCCTTATTTGTGTTTGCTGCTGTTTGTGTCTTCGCTTTCTTCTTTAAAACTATTTCTGTCCCATCTAGGATGCTCCTGTAACAACAGAGGTGTCCCAGGACTCCAAAAGCACAGTCGTTTAAAGTTTTCACTCCTTTATGAAAAGGTTTGGTGTGTTTTTCATGCATGGAAGACATTACATGTCAGTGTCACTGTTCGCTCTGTTTCTGACTGTGTTTTTCATAAATCTCAGAGTGGCAGAAGAGCCCAGTGCAGAGGAGAGTAAAGGCAACAGCTGTGAGGACAGCCTCACAGACGGGTCCAACTGTGGTCTCCAGACTGATGTACTGCTGCTGTTAGTTTTCTCACTTGTCTGTTAAAGAAATCAATATCACACAGTGTTCTAGTAAAACCCACAACCCAGATCCTTTTTAATCATTTTACATCCAGTTGCTGTTGTAATTGCACTACGTATGTTTACATTCTTCTAACTGAATGACTATGACATAATAACTGTACACCGATATACTGCGTTGAGGTCAGAAGCTTAAATACACTTCTCTTGCATCATTTCAGCTCATTGCATTTTTCTAAGTACTTTTGGGGCAACACGGTGTGCATAATTTAAAATGAAATAAATCTAAGTTGGTTGCATCCACTCACAAATGTGTTAGCTAGGTTTGCACCTCAAAACATTATGTGATTCTGAAAAACACCTTTTAAAATCATGTTTGCACTCAATTTGATTAGCAATGTTTTCACTTTGTGCAGATTCAAGGTTAACACATATAGAAACATGTAGAAACTAGTGCTCATTAAACAATAAAAAAGTGCTGTTAATTTGAAATTGTGTCAGTGTAGTTGCCTTTCTAGCGTGAAAGGGAATGGCAATTGGCAGGGGATCCCGGCACTTCAACTCAACCCAGATTTTAAAGCTCTGTGAATATTTGCAGAATACCTCTCATTGATATGCAGCTATGTTTTAAGCATAAGCATCCTTCATTAAGAAAAGGCAATTTGGATAAAATTTCAAGGGTAAAATATTAGATAGATGAATGAAGTGGTCTTTGAATGTGGCCCTGCGATGGACTGGCGACCTGTCCAGGGTGTACCCCTGCCTCTCGCCTGAGACGGGCTGGG
>JAOWBL010000022.1:15437960-15450224 GCA_028564865.1 Zenarchopterus dispar
GGTTAAGAAAATGGATGGATGGATGAATGAAGTGTTCAGCTTGCTGATGATGAATCAGTTTGGCGTGCAAATAGAACTTTATGAGTAAGAGATGACAAAGACAGGCTTCTCTGTAAAGTACAAGGTTGAACCTGCCTCTACATATCTGATAGTTGTAAGAGTGCCAGCCAAGAGCAGTCATGGACAAAAGAGTTTTGAAAAACAAGCTAAATGTCATCTTGTCTTGACATTCCTGTTTATTCCATAATTTTGCAATGTAGCCATATGACATGTTTTATGTATTACAAGATATAAAAGCAAAATCACCCCAGTAACGCTGTGGTGGTGGTCTTCTGCTGTAAATTTACAAACCTCCACCTGCAGTTTACGAAAGCCAAGGTCAGACAGTTGTTATCTTTCATGTAGAAGAGTGGAAGAACAGCACTTGAGGCTGGAGTTTTGCAGAAAGGTTTCATAAGAAACTATCAAGGTAAGTGGTGAACACAACAGAAACGGCTGGGAGAAGTTACTTTTTATCAGTGAACGTGATGTCCATTGCCAGAACAAGGGTTAACAGGGTCTCTGAGTCAGGTCTGAGTCTAGGGGAGGGGCTTGTTGGCAGTTACAATTCACAGTCTGTTGGGGGCTGACTCCCATGTTAAAATGTCCAATAAACATATTTATACCCTGGTTCAGAAAAGTATTTATAGCTGGGTCTCTTTAGCTACTGGTGATTTATAGCAAGATCAATAACTAGACTTCTTGAGAAATTACAACTTTGAAAGTGTGGGTGGTGATTTTTTTTTTCAGTAATAGGTACATTTTAATAAAGAATGAACTTTATTTGTAATATGGGGCCTAGACTTTTGACTGGACATTGGTTTAGCTAATAACTAGTCATCATCACTTCCTCAGCAGTCATTGTCACACTTGGTACAGCAATCAGCAGTTTGTATTAACTCCAGTTTGGCTAAACATAGCGATCATTTCCAGTTTCTCCACTAAAACAATCTCTGAAACTAATATTCTGCTGCAAAGGTACACCAGCAGCTCTGTGGGTCCTCTGGTGTAAATCAGCTGAAGGAGTTGTAGCCACTGCTAACTTTGATTGACAAAAGGTGGGTGTGTTCCAGGTGGCTTCCTGAACCTGTTACACTCATTAGCAACATGGCACTGCTTTAGATGATGGAAAGAGGGTTCAAAACCAAAACATAAATAAATATATTTGTAGCCTGGTTACAAAATCAAAAACAAGCAACTTTTGGTCTCAATCCTTTGATTGCACATCCATGACAATTCTGCGGTTGTCATGGAACCGCATGTCACGGAGTGGAAAAGGGGGGCCCAGAGGGGGTTGTACTATGACAGGAGAGTTTATATAAAGCATTCAATTTATTTCTAATATGATTGAGTAACTCTCCTTTTGAGTGGGTAGCGTGTCGATGTGTGAGAACTGCGGGCTACAATTCATTCGAGCTTCAATTAAAACAACACCGTTACGCCAGGACAGTTAGACTGTTTTATTGAGGCGGACACTTCGGAACTGAACGCTAGCACCCGAATAACGGACGAGCTGTGTCACCTTTTACCTTGTCCCCTGTAGCCCACAGGCAGGTGGAACCAAAAATCATATGGCAACATGAGAAGAATTTACCAAACAAAAACATAAAAATAAAACAAGCAAATAAAACATTGCAAGTGTAATTAAATAGACAGACTAAATTAACCAAACAATATTCTACAACTTAAATATAAAATGATAACCACTGAATCACATAACAGTACAAATGAATGTATAATCAATAGTCTTGCATTTACCATCAACATACAACAATTAAAAATAATAAACTTCAAGCTTACCATTGATTGATAACCATCTCAACCAATGGCTAGCTGTTATCACTTTCTCAACCATAATGGTCATGCTACTGCGCTTGGCGACGCAATCAGCAGTTTGTATTAACCCAGCCTCCACTTAACACGCTTGTTATTTTAGATTTTGTCATCGAGTCAACATGTTAAAGGGTATATTCCGCTGTAAACGTCTTACAGCAGTTCTGCAGATATTTCGGCAGGGTTAGGCTGAAGGAGCTGGGAACAAAGCTAACTTTGATTGACATACGGTGGGCGTGTTTCTGCTGGCTTTCGAAGCAACATGGCTGCACCCCGCATAAAAGAAAAACGCGCTTCAAAACCTTCAGAAACCACGTGACCGAATGCTTCGTCGATTGTTATATACAGTCTATGTTATAGGTGAATTCCCAACTAGTTTGTCTGATAATTTCACAGTTGATGGCTTTTACCCAAAAAGTCCCTCCAGAAAAGGGTAGATGGGTTTGCCAGAAGGGTCCCTGAGGTGTCCTGTAATTTACATATTAGTTGAAGGCAATAGCTTTGGTACAATGACTTGGTGTAATATAATATGATATAATATAGTATAATATAATAGAGTTGTCAAAATGAGCAAATTAGATCAACAATACACACCAGACAAATCCATTTAACTTTAAAAATCCATTGAACAAAGGTTTCGTTTTCCTAACGGATATCATCTGTCAGTGCTTCACCACATTTTAAAGGTAGGAGTAATACATTTTCTCAATAGACGCTCTTTGACTTTCGGGGGAAACAAAGCAGGATAGGGAGGGGCGGAAATTGAGAGCGTGTTCTGGTTGACTCACGAGTGCGGGCTGGGAAACTCTCTCGGCTTTACTGCATTTCACGGACGAAGTTTCGGACGACTCAACATTACCACAGGCCGTTTAAAGTTCAGACTTAAAATAGCGGTGTGCTTGACTTTCTCCACCGTAAAAGTTAGTTGGAGGAGCCGGTCGACCGCGTTTGGTGACGCCCGCAGGTAAGCTGAACTCCGGCTCACAACAGCTGCGATGAACAAAGCTTGATTGATGGAGTTTTTGTGTCGCTCCTTGCACCCAAAAACCTTTAAGCTCCTCTCAAGTCGTTTTTTTTTTTTTTAAAACTACGATTTGGTTCACTTCGTGTTGTTAGTGAACTGTCAGTGAGTGTGAAGATTTTTTCAACAGATTAAACAACAGAAAAGAGGTTTTGCTGGATAGTTTAGTTTGTTGGAAACAAAGCAGGAAATGTCGGACTGCTCACTTTTGACGTTTAAAATAAAACTCGTTTAACATGCTAAATGTTCTGAAACGTTTAAACGGCCATCTAGTGATCTTTTCTTTTTTTTTCATTACTTGTTTCAGGTATCTAAAAGGACCCAGCAGCAGTAACTATGAATAGTAAGTACATTTATTTGAGTTGCCAATAATACAATTATTAATTGTATTAATTTTTCAAACGACGGATGATTAAAGATTTAAATTATACAAGTATTCATTAATCCCAGGTTTTTTAAAACATCTGATATTTTTGTTGGTTTTGCACAACAAACCAGTTTTCCCAGCTGCTAAAACTATTAAAATGGAGCTCTTTTACTGATTCATGACTGGTTCTGGTGTTGTTTTAAAGAACACTTTACTCATCTGGACTGTCAGTAACATTAAAAAAAAAGTGATTTTTGTCTTTTTCTATTTAAAGCTGCACCACAGGGTTTTATGAAACAAATAGGTTAACTGGTTTGTTTCAACCCCAGCTCTTAATAATCTGATTACTGTGTCACAACACATAATATGGTGTTACAAAAGACATTTAAGACTGTTTGCTGTGAAGCATTTTTTACATGTTTGTTTTTTTAAATCAAACATCCAGGTACAGATATGGAGCAACTGACAATACACTCATCTGTAGACACAGGCACGTCTAAGAGTGAGTACATTTATTACAACTGTGCTGATCTTGCATTAAGAACTGAATTACAGATGGTGAGAACTCTTAATATCAATTCATATTTGTTCTTGTCAGTGCCACCTGTGTTTTCTTCTGTGACTCCAGCTGGAGCTGGCACAACCGTGATACCAGGTAACTCTGAAAATGTTTTGCTTTTGTCGTTTTCTGTTACTGTGCACTAGTTACAAGTGGCAAAACTTACCTCTTTGTTGAGTAAAGTGAAAGAATGTCATGCCATTTCTATTTTGCCTGTTACCATCACAGTCTGCACCATTTTGATGATATTTTTTTTGTCTGTGCTAACCCTAGCTCCCACAAGTCCAGACTCTACAGTTATTGCAGGTGTGGTTGAGCTTGACTCTCATAAACAATGAAGTTATGAATATTTATTAATGTCTTTTTTAAAAAATAATTATTAATTTTCTATTTATATTAGTGGTCATCGTTCTTATCCTCCTCACGGTAGCTGGTCTGTGCTTCCTGCTCTATCGTTACCTCTGTCACAACAAAGGCGACTACAGGACGACGGGGGAGCTGGCTCCGGGAGAGGATCCTGATGAAGAGCGCAGCAACCGCGATGACAATGAAAAGAAGGAATACTTCATATGAACCTGGTGGAAGAATGGAGGCGTAATCTGCTGAAGAATGCTGAGGAAACAGGACTTTTTCCTGTATTTTAAGGGAAGGCTGCTGCTGGTTGTGGACTTTTTTAATTTAAAAAAAAAAAAAATCTTGTTTAAGAATCATTCATAAACTACAAGTGAAACCAAAGATAGGAGCAGGACTGTGGGGTTGAATATTGACTGACAGGAGGCAGGTGAAAGACGACAGGTGTGTGCAGAGCAATGGAGGGCTGTGTGAAACAGGTGTTGGGCTTCTTTTTTTTTTTTTTTTTTTTTAAAACACATCTCCACTCAGTTATGAGATCTGAATTTAACGCCAATTTACCAGTGAAATTTCTTCCCAGCATTTGAAAAATGTTGTTTCATTCAGATGTTGTGTGTATTTTTATTTTTTTAACCCCATCTAAACTTTATATAGGATGTTCTGGTGCTTTTGTGGTTTTTTTTATATTGATTTGCTCTTAGAATATTTATATGTAGTTCTTTTTAGAAGTTTAAAAGCAGTGTCATCTTTTTAATTACAGAAGAGCTAATCATTATTTACATGTGGATCTTTTTATTTTCCATCTTTGCTATGAATGCTAAAGTTGAGAAGGAAAAAACTGGATTTGTCTGTTTATAAATGTTTTGTTGAAGTGAACCTTTTTAATTTGGATTTCTGCATCTGTGTTGGGGTTTTGACAGCAGGCAGAAGTGATATGTATTTTAAAATGTTTGCATGTAACTTTAACTGACTTATGTAGGAAACTTTCATATAAATGAAGAAAATTCAAATAAACTTTGTTGCCAAATTTGTGTAAAATGCACGTTCTGTGAAACTGTTTTGACATTCATGAAATTAACAGGTTTGAGATGTAAAACATCAGTTTAAACTAACGCAGAGAAAGTGACTTCCCTGGCCAGTAAAAGGGGTGAACTTGCTGACGAGGACACACTGGGAATGCGGTGTGTTTCATCAAGACATCACTGCAGCATATCACTGATGACATCTTCCTGTAAAGCTGGTAAGTGTAAAGGATTCGACTGCCGTGCGAGTTCACAACAGATGGTCCATTCCTGGAGCTGTTGCTGTGAAGGAGCATCTGTGTACACCAGCTGCTGAACCTTTGTCAGTTTGTTTCCAGAAAGTTTGCTGCTGTTAAGCAGCTCAAATGCAACATCTGGAGATTACAACCAAGATCCTCCCAACACTTCTCAATTTTCCTCTGGTTTATCAGTTGATTTGTACTCTGAAATATCGTCCATTTACTCTACAACAATGCTACTCATAGAAGATTAATAAACCAGTATTCAATTCAATCTAGTGACTGTCAGTTACTGTTGTAGGCTTTTGTCAAAACACTACCAGGTTAATATTTACCATAAAGGATTCAAGGATCTTTGTGTTTGGGAATCTGTCCATGATGTTCCACTATCATACAAAAAATAAAATAAGGAAAACTAATTAAAAAAAATAGCATTTTTGTCATATCATAGGACATTTGTAACAAGGCTTGTAAACCAGGACAAATCCATGTGTGTGTGTGTGTGTATATATATATATATATATGTATGTGTGTGTGTGTGCAAGTCGACCATATGGCTCAGAAACACGACAGCTGCACAATAACTGGGAGCTGATCGCTCATATCACTTTCAATTTATGCATTACCTTGCAATTGTTTAAAGACACAATAGATCTACACATTGTTGAAAATGAAACTTCTTTGTCCTAACAAATGTTTTCCCCTCTTTTCCAGAGATAAATTCATTTCTTACAGATCAACATCACTTGTGGTCCATTTGTTTCCCATTGTAGAAAAAGGACCCACCTGTTGACCTGCAGCAGCTGGGTGACGCCAGAGGCATGTCGGGAGTTTAGAGGTAGACCCGTAATATTTATGCACATCCCTTTCATTTTTCAATTGATATATTCTATTAATTATTTAATAAGAATCTCTCATTGAGAAAATTTCTTAAATTAGTTAAATATTTTCTCAAATGGTAGATTAGTCAGTCCTCAGGACTCTGTGATGCTCTTTTTAATCCATTATTATGACTGATCTATTATGAGTTAACCTTGTCATCTGTGAGATTTTATTATATTTTTAGGGATTCATACACAGATTTTTTTTAAATCATGCTCCTGGGTATAACTAATAAAAAGGACAGGAAAAAAAGTTCTGTTTATAATAGTTTCATCAACTTTGAAAATAATTTCAATCCAGTTTTATACACAGCACTCTTTTTTGTAAATGGGAAAATTTTAAGTATCTTTTGGTCTGTGGTGCAGTTTAGCTGTAAAAATTAAACTGAAGTCAAATTTACAGTGAACAAAATTTTATGCAATCCCATGAGATGTCGCTGAAATATCTGCAACACAACACACAGCATAAAATACGTAACACATGGATAAAAAGGACAGACTAGCCGCATTTCAAATTTCCAAAATAACCTTTATTCTAAACTTACATTTTAAATTTTAAGTTTAGTATAAAAAAGTTAAGTGCACCTTTTTTCAAAGTATTCCATCTTTAACACGACTCAGCAAACTGTAGTGACACTCATCTCCTTTAGTAATCTTAAAAGATAGAATGTGTACCAAAGTGCATCACATCACTTTAGTACATGCATCTATTTTACAAAATATTGTAAAGAGAATCCCTGAACTATAAATGTCCATTATCCTTCAACAAAGAGTGTTCTGTTTGCTGGCTGTGGTTGGCATAGCATCTACTGTAGTTTACAGTACTTCATATTGCTGGAATGAAGCCACCATTATGCTGCTTAAGAATAGAGCAGAGATGGAAAAAGAAAATATTTTTTATTACAAAAGTTTTGATAGCTGTGGCCTCTTTGTCAGTGAAGCTGTGTGAAATCACAGCAGAAGTGGGAATGCATGAACACCAAGTGCTTTTAAAATACTCGTGTGATATTCCAGTAACAATGTGAAGTGGTGGTATTGTGAATGAGCAGCTCAGAAGAAGTCATTTATTACATCAGATGAATGAAGCAGATTTCCAGACAGATGGTCCTCTTTGATTTAAACAACACTGAAAATCACTAAATGTGGATTAATGGTAACAGCCTATTTTTGCTGTAGCCACAGCTGTTAAAACTTGATATTGTATGTCGGATACCCAGTGACACATAACGCTCGACACGATAAACAATATTTACAAGTGTTAAAAATCCATACTGATGACTTACTTACCTTTAAATGCTTTATTTAAGTTTACTGTTCTATGTAAATACTCAAGATACTTCAAAGCATAAAATGTAACTTAGAAATTAACATTGCTGACAGTCATGTAGCCTCACTGAAAAAGCTCTGTATCTGCTATTAGCCCAGTGAACAACACAGCGCATCTTTACGTTATTTTAAAATGAACGAGAGGGTAGATGTATTTTAAAATCTAAAACTGTTCAAAAATGTCACAGCTTTCTTTAAAAACACACAAAAACTTAATTTTAAAAGAGTAGCCCCTTGTCTGCAATGTCTCATTTTTGCTTAGCAGTGCATTTCAGATTAAAAAAGAAAAAAAAAAGTACATAGCAAAAAGGTGCAAAAGTATGCAGCAACTCATAGATGCAAGATACCCACACAGCCGTGGCACACCGAAGGCTCAAAGGACCAACAGTGTCAAAACTTATACAAGAATATGTCCGCTTTTAAATGGTCACATTTAAAATTTGAAATCACAACCAAACACAAATGCATTGTAGACCAGATCTTTGGTACAACCAGCTCCTTGGTTATACTATCAAATTTATTAGCCTAACTACTCATGTAAAACATTTGAATGTAGACAAGAAGTTAAACAAAGAAACCCAATATATCTCAATATTTAACATCTCCTCAGCCTTGCAGACTATAAACTAAAGATGTTACAAAAATTGACCCAGTTTAAAATGTGTTTATGATACTGAATTATACTTATTAAAGGAAAAAAAAAAAGGTAGCTCATGAACTCTATATGAAAACATTTAGTGGAGAAAACTCTGGGTATCCGACTTTGAAATAGAAACAGGATACATAAAAAGCTAAAATGTTACACCAACCACCCCTTACCATTCATCTCACTATTTGGATTTACTTTAAAATTTCTTTCCTTTAAGTTTACTGAAGTTAATTTGCTTCGATTTAGGGCTATCCCCAGTGCTCTTTGGCACTTGACTATGTTCATCTACAAGTTGCCCAACAAGGTACAGTAAACCACTTAAGATATTGCATTTTATCTTTTCTCGTACAATTTGCTTTAAATTTAATTTATTTAATTTACAAGTGATTTAAAGTGAACAATGTCTCAGACAGTTCACCGTGCAACAAATCTGATGTGGTATTTGAGATACTGTGCAAAGGACAAGACAATTCTAACTAAAAGCATCTAGGATGCTGGTTTATTTATTAATTCATTTTTTTTTCTTATTTTGAATAGTTGAGATGTAACATCTCACGATCATCATACTGGTATTTACTGTACATGGAACTATTACACACCTATCAATTAAACTACACTAAAGATTTTCAAAAAAGACAAGTGGAGATTTTCTTTTTTATTAGCACTTTGACTGCAACTCTGTAATTTTGCGTTTCACTTTCACCATAAAGCAGCTAAACTAAATAATGCAGGTCTGACATTTCATCTACATAGTTTTACAGGAAGACAAAAACACTTCAATGTCATTTGGCCATTTCATCTAAAAAGGAGAAGAGGTTTTTTTTTTTCTTTTTAGAGACAGATGCCTGAAATACAACCCAATCAGGAATGACCCAAGAGGTTAGATCCAATGAAGAAATATGAAATGAATTTTACATTAGAAATTTGAATTTGACCTCTCCAGGCAGTGGCATTTATTATTTCACCTCCAAGTCCAAAGTGGAGTACTGTACCTTTTACAAGGGCTCTAAAATATTACATTCCGTTAGGTGATATCAGTATTGTGGCATGGCCAAGCAGCCTGAAGAGAGGGGGCACATGGGATCAGGAAAAAACTGGGGTATTATCTGGGATAGGGGCACGGTTTAGGCATGAAGAAGGAGGGGAGTAGCTGCTGTTACCAGATGGTATAACCTCCATTGGATCCACCCAGGAAGAAGTTATTCTTGCGCTGTGTCATGACAACATTGGCACCCTGCATGGCAGCAAGCTGAGCTGCATTGGGAGGGTGTCCAGGAGGTGGAGGCTGGTGAGGGAGAAACACAAACACAATCATTGATAGAGGGTTGACCAACTTCATTAAAAAGATGCACCACAGCAATATCGCATCTCCAGCCAATATGGCTTCTAAACACCACTTAACTAAGGGAGGTACTTACTGGGATGGAAACGCTGCTGCCGGCTGTGAAACGAGCACCAGCATCAAATCCGCTTTCAACCATCACTGTCGATCCTGGCGGGTAAACGGCTCCCATAGGGTAGTAAGCCATGGGGACATTCTGGCCTACTGGCCCAACTGGCATGGGTGGCTGCATGGGCATATACACCTGAGCACCAGGGTAGGGAGAGGACATCTGAGGCACCTGACCAGGCACCTGAGGTGGAAGCACATATCTGGGCTGGTATATCTGCAGACAAAGAGATGGTAAAAAACTTCTCAGGTCAGTTACTGTGAATGTTAACTGAGATAATGTTTGACTTATGAAAACCTAAATTACCTCAGAATATGCAGGTGGTGTGTCTGTGTAAGGAGGTGCCTGAGGAGACATTTGCATAGCAGGAGGGTATACGGGTGCAGTGCTCTGCTGAGGGTACACAGCCTGCTGTGGATATGAACCTGCAAAACAATATTTCAACATCTTTCCTTAGTGATTAAACACAAATCCCAGGTAAGGTGGAAGCTTGATGATTGACAGGGTTAAAAGTTCAGTCTGTTTCAATGGTTCACCTGAACAGAGCTTATAAAAATGTATACGTAATAGTTATTTTCTCATATATTTGCCTAATAATAGCACAGTAATGAAATTGCAGACAATTTTCTGTCTAAGAAATAACTGCACACGATGATTTGCCATTTTTTTGGTCATGTTGTGATTATTTGAAATTTGACTCATTGGTATTAGATGTGGCAGCACAGTGGCTTAGTGGTTAGCACTCTTGCCTCAAAGCGAGAAGGTTCCTGGTTTGACTCCTGATGGATTAGGTTATGCCATGCCTATGTGGAGTTTGCATGTTCTTCCCATGGTTGTGTATGTACATGTATATTAGGTTAATTAAGAATTCTAAATTGCCCGTAGGTGTCAGTGTGCTAGTTTATGGTTGTGGCCAAGGGTATAACCCTGCCTATTGCCTGTAATGAGCTGGAGTAGGCTCCACTGGAATCCCATGATCCTGTAGCTGGATTCAGTGGGTATGGAAAATGGATGGATGGAATTAACTATGAATGCCTCTTCAGTCTGACTGAATCCATAACATTATCTTCAACAGAGAAACTGTATTAGGTTAAAAACAAGAAACCTGATAAGTTATGGAATTTGGTTTAAAATGATACAAAACCTCACTTCCAGAGTTGGGACTTCTTATAAAGTGATAGAAAATAAAATTTGTACTTTAAGTCCAGTGAAGCTATATTCATGTTTTCAGTGTCCAACATTATTGCATTTAGAAAATGAAAAGAAATCAAGAATTTGGTACAACCAATATGCTAAAAAAAGTTATGAGAGGTACATATTTAGATCTATCCATTTAATCTTTTTTCCCACACACACCCACACCCACACACAGAGTTTCCATTTTGCACTGGGAATAAGTGTCCATTATTGCGAATACAAAATATCATCTGGATGTCACGCAGGTCTGGGACTGTACAGCTGAAATAAACAAGGACCTCTCAAAAAAAAAAAAAGTGTTGCTTTAAACGTAACATGCCTACCCAAAAGGTATGTGTATGTTTGCCCTAAAAGCAAGATAAAACATGGGATTGCTTGACCACATAACATACATTGTCTCTGTCCATTTCAAAATGCCTTGTGCCCAGAAAAATTCTGCAGCACTGCTATGCAGATTTGACACATACCTTCCTCTTTACATTATACAGTTCCAGTTTTCATCTGTGGATAGTCACCAACTGTATCAAATAATTGTTTTCCAAGGTACACATGAGCCCATATGGTTACAATGGTCATAGTGGCATGTCAGTTTCTAGCGCAGTGCCATTCAAGAGCTTGAAAGCCACCTTAAGGGTAATTGGTGCTCCTAAATTGCCCATGAGAGTGAGTGTAAGCATGTTAGGTGTTTGTGTATGTGGCCCTTTGATGGACTGGTGCTGGACTGGCAGGGTGTACCTCTGCCTTTCACCCACGATAGCTGAGACAGGCTCCTGCAGATCCCTGCGACCCCAACTACGAGCAGGTGGGTATAAATGATAGATGGTTGACTGATAGACTTGTGTTCCATGGGTCAGTGTGTACTTGTGCTAATGATAATATCCATAATGATGATAGGATTAATATTATTATTGGCCCTAGGGTTGTTGTTGCTGCTCTGTCTCCTTTGTAACTATTATTATTATTATTATTATTATATGTGCTTTATTTGCAGGTATACATACTGCTTTTTCTCAGTGTATATATGTAGATGGCCAAGTGTGGTTATATGTCTGTATGTATGTATGTATGGATGTATGTATGTAACTAGTTGCCTATATGTTTATAACTGAATGTACGTACTTATATGCATGTTTGTGTATGTATGCACATACATTCAAAATGTGTATAAACTCTCTCTCTCTCTCTCTCTCTGATGTCCGTCTCCTACTATAATACATCTCATCACGAAGACACATCATACAAACATTACAGTGATCACCACACTACACACACTGCACCCATCACTGTCTTGTCTTTTTGTCAGTCTTGTACTTTTGTGTTTCACATTGG
>JAOWBL010000022.1:15461727-15477210 GCA_028564865.1 Zenarchopterus dispar
TCTATTTTTTTTTGGGTGCTAGATCAGAGCCCTGGCTGCACATCAGGTGTCTGGTTTATGTACCCCACATGATTCAGTTTACTTCAGTGCTGTCACTTTGACCAACCCACCACAATCCTCTCAAAAATCTTGACTCTTGTCTTTATGTTAATTTACTCACTGAATATTGGATATAAACACTTGTTTTAAGTGTTTTCTGGTCAGCTGTTCAGAATTACTCTTGGATTTGTTAAGTCTGGTTCTTGCAGTGTAATCCATTGATTATCACTCAAGACTCATGTTCGTTGCTTTTTATGTTTAGTTATAAGCTTTATTAGCATATTCATTTGGCCTCATTCATCAAATGTGAGCGGAACAAATTTTTGATGAACTGCAGAGAGAAATTTTAACCTGCACCATGTTCACAGGTAGACCTGGAGGCTGAGAATTCACCTTTATACTCCCTTGGGTCCCTAGGTCCCAATTTTGATTGTAAATTCTTACAATCAAAATTGAGTTTTAACTGACATTTCTAAATCTGAAATAGATTTTTAGGGAGTAAAAATCTTTGTCAAATCTACTCACAGATTTATGAAGATTGCATAAAGGAGAGCTACTGTGTGGATCACTGATCCTGACGCAGATACACTGATGACACTCCTTGATGTCTTGCATTGTCGCCCAGTCTTACTATTTAATCTTGTGGTAACAGGAATTCTGTCAAACAATAAGAAAATGCAAGGTGTGGGTGTGTATTTGTGACTTTGTAAGCAGAATCATCTTGCATGAAGTCCCGTACTCCAACTAATTTATATTTGTTGTTTGCTGGGGGTACACAAGGCTACTGATTCATGAGTCTTTCTTTTTCTTTTTTTTTTAAATGCAGAGAAACAATCACATTTAAGTCTCATGCAGGTTCTGCACACTACCTCATTCACAACTGAGCTCAGATGAACTGTGACATGAACGGATTATCAGTAATTTGGTTTAGTTCGTTCACCCAAAAGATTTTTTTTTCCCCATCATTTGTGACCCACGCAGTACGGATATGCCTCCAAGTGGGCTGTCTAACATTTCCAGCATGAGGATAGCACAGCTCATTATCCTGATTGTCCTCTCTTGTAACTCCTGCTACTTAATTGCAGTTCATTGATTCATTTTTATTTCTTCGTCCTTGCTCTTTATTTCAAAGATCTTATTGTATCTGTGGGGGAAGATTTACTTTGGCTTTGTGCCTGGTGGAAAAAGTCAGATTTGTTTCTCTTGAAAGGAGCAGACAGGGTCACTCTTCCACAGAGTCTTGATGCACATGTATTTTTGAGTGTTTCCTTGTCAGTGTGCAAAATTCTGTGATAAGATTTAAATGAGCCTGAATGTTTCATGGCTCCTAATATTTTGTTCTTTATTTTATTTATGATTGTTTTCTTTTAATGAGACGAGCTTAGTCTTGAGTAGAATGACACTGACCACATTTTCAAATATCAATTTTGTCACAGAGCATAGAATAATATCATTTTACAAATAATACAAACATAGCGATGATGTACTGATGAAGTTAAATGAACTCCTCAGTCACAGAGTTTATCAAATAGTTTGTTTTTTTTTCTCTATGTGAGTCAAAGAGCACAGCTGAAGTCTCTTATCAGCTAATCCAATTCAAGGTTATATGTTCTGTGTTGTCCAAAGAAATCAGCTGTACTTGTGCAATATTCTTGCCAGGTAACAGGCTCCATCTGTTTATTTGCAACAGCAAGATAATCTGTGCTGCCCCTGGTAAACTGTTGTGGTTGTTATTAAAATAAGATGGTTGCGCACTTGTAGAACATTCCTTACAGAAATACAAACTCTCATGGTGCTGTTTATGATATACTATCAAATGTTAACTTGCTTTGAATAATAATTTTTACTTCTTATTGATTTGCCAGTTGTAAATATGCAGTACGACATTAAAACCAGCAGCTTATCGTTGTGCAGATACTCCCCGTGCGTGGGCATGGACACAGGACCTCTACGGCAACATGTTTTAATATTTAATTCAACTACTAACTACTCTTGTCTGTTGTTGTTTTTTAGATATCTATAAGTGTTTCTCAGCATTATTTTGAGTTAGTTGGAATTGTAATATCTATGACAACATTTTTATTGATATTATTTTATATTTTAAACTGTTAACAACTTTGGTTGCCTTTTATAATATTTTGTAGCTAGATTGCAGATTTATTCCTCAATAGACAAAAAGAAAAACAATTATTTGGTTTATTTCAGTGTTTTTGTCAGCAGTTGACAACTATGCTTATTGTCCAGTAGCAGGGTCACTGCCTTTCACTTAAAGAGGCTTTGGTAAAAGTAAAACCTTCTTCTCAGGATATTATGTATTTATTTCATTTTTTTAAAACAATATTTCCAGGTCATAGGGACCCTCCCGCTGTTGGTGAACCCAGCCTCTTTGGCTGGAGGGGCTGCAGCCTCCACCCTCCCCCTGCAGGGTCTCCAGGTCCAGACTGTTACCCCGCAGCTGCTCCTCAATGCCCAGGGCCAAATCATAGCTGCTGTAGGGAACGGACCCACCGCGGTGGCAACGTCTGCTGCAGCTCTACCGAAAACTGCTCCTCCAACAATTAACAAACCCAGCACACAGGTAGGACAAGACAAATGTTAAATAGGACTATGTCATTACAGAATTTACACTTAAAAGTTAGGGGGAAAAAAACAAGAAATATACTTTGGATATTATCATATTACAAACTATTTAATTATTACTTAGGGTAGTTTTTTCACAGTAGGTAACATGTAAATGTTGCTATTCGTCTACCAGGCTTCAGTGACAAGTGTCACTCAGTCACCAGTTGTGATTGCACCCCAACCGTCTCTATTGAAGACCGCCACAACACACTCCTCCACAGCACCCATCCCCTGTGGAGACATGGCAAAAGTGGGCCAGCTTGTCAGTAGTATGTACCTTTTGCTTTGCCTGCTTGAGTGTACAAACACTTCTAAAGTTGGTACATAATTTTGTAATGAACTCCTCACAATTGCAGAGCCCCAGCAGACGGTCAGTAGTGAGGAAGGCATAAATCTGGAGGAGATTCGGGAGTTTGCGAAGAATTTCAAGATCCGGCGGTTGTCCTTGGGACTTACTCAGACACAAGTAGGGCAGGCCCTTACTGCGACTGAAGGTCCAGCCTACAGCCAATCTGCCATTTGCAGGTGAATGACGCCCCTTTTATTTCATTTCATAAAAATAGCAACAACTCTGTAACACTGTTTGTGCGATGCATCTGGCAGGCCTTTTGGACTGCACATTTTGTCTCATCATAGCAGGAAAATAAAACACACAAATACATGATTAGTGATGGTTCTGTTCCTCTAAGAAGGGAAGGAAGCTTTCCTGAGAGACCACTTTGACTCTGAAGAAGATGGACGAAAGCATCTTCAGTTTTGGACAAGTTATTGCGATGGCCGCTACCACTGTTGCGAAAATAGTCAACAGAAGACAAAGACAGCGGATGATCATTCAAATAATTATTCAAAGGCAGAGTCCTTATGTCATCCAGTAATGCATAATGTTTAAGTAGTGTTATAAAAACAACTACATCATATTAATGAGGCCAAAAACATCTAGAAACTAGATTTGGATGACTTTAGATGGGCCAACTACGTTACATTCTGCACTGAGAATCCGCAAAAAGCGTTTCCGTTACACTTTTGCAACAAACTGGATTATTGACATTTCTGAAAAACTATCTCGTGAAAGCCTAAAAAGGTTTTTGCAATGTTGGGCAGTTTTTTTCAAGTAGAGGTATTTCCATTGCAGGTTTTTCTTTGGGATATTTGGGTTTTTGCACAAATCTAGGGGTAATGGAAACATGACTTATAGTTTTTTTATTGTGAGCCAAGGTGATCTTAGAATTACCCTAGTTAATATATCAACCAGTTGATGTTTCAGAAGGTACAATATGTTAGTAAAAAAAGGCTATCTGAAGCCGGCTGAACAAGCAGCTTATAAACAAATTTGAGTTAAATTGTTAGGTGGGGTTACAGTACAAACACAGTGTCATTCTTTTTTTTCCCTTCCTTTTGGCAGGTTTGAAAAGCTGGATATCACCCCTAAAAGTGCTCAGAAGCTGAAGCCTGTTTTGGAGAAATGGCTTGCTGAAGCCGAGCACTGGAACCAGAAAGGCCAGCAGAATCTGATGGAGTTTGTAGGTGGTGAACCTTCAAAAAAACGCAAGCGACGTACTAGTTTCACACCGCAGGCAATAGAGATCCTGAACTCCTACTTTGAGAAGAATGCCTTACCTACAGGCCAGGAGATCACAGAGATTGCCAGGGAATTAAACTATGACAGAGAGGTTGTTCGAGTGTGGTTCTGCAATAGGCGACAGACGCTGAAAAACACAAGCAAGATCAATGTCTTCCAGGTTTAGTAGCGACCTCTTTCTCAGAGTTCACCACTCATCTTTTGTCTTTTTGAGATTTTGAACATGTTGCATAGCACCACAGATGCTGATTGTGTGAATGACACCTTAAGAAGAGGGGGAAAAAGATAACTTTTTGAAAAATTGAAGGAAATTACCCATTTGATATGAAAGAGTACTAAAAATGACTTATAATTGTGTTTTAAGGCTGTATATGTGAACTTTAACTCTGTTTTGTGCATACTAAATCAAACTATGTGGTCCTTGCATCTCATATGGTAATAATGGCATGTTATGGACTTTTATACAAGTGTTTTTATAAGCTAACCTTGCTGACTTATTTTAAGTGGCTGTGTATTTACTTAGACTGATTTTAGTTACATGTAGGTGATTTTGTGTCAGATGGCTCACATTAAGCTGATATTTGACAAATATGCTTTGGCCACATTAAATAATGTGACATTTCTAGCTGCTTTTTTATTTAGCATCTATCGACTCTCCAAGCGTGAATACTTTTCAGACAGACAAGACTCATTGGAGTCTTAGAAGGCAATAAGTTTCATCTGATGTACTTTGCAATGCAACTCAAACAATTAGTTGGCCATTTGCAAACTCCTGACTCTGGCCCAGTGTTGGGACAATCGTCTTTTTTTTTTTTTTTTTCCTCTTTTAAACTAAAGGATAATCATAAAAGATGAACTGAAAATTGTTCATTTCTTCGGCACTCTATTAAATGAACTGAATGTCCACAGAGTCATTAAATGCTCAGTGGACAAGAGGAATTTGCCAAAATAAAACTGTAGCGCTTGCAGTTATGTGTGGTGCCACATTTATAAACTAATTTTAAAATTTTCTGAAGCTTGATTTGTGAGAAACTTGTGCAAATATTGATAATGTCCATGGTGTGATTTTTTTTTTTTTTTTTTTTTTTAACTAGTCAGTCTTTTCACTTATGTTTTTCTTTTTGTTTTGTTTGTATTGTTTTTCTGCTTGTCATAGTATATTTTTCACTGCTCACTGCTCTGGTTGACAGTGTTTCTGCTAAATGTTTCCATCTCAAGTGAGATAACGTATACTTTTAAATAGGAGCCCACTATTCCTTTCACAAGGTCAATATATCATTGTCTCATGTTACTTGGAATATTGGAGTCAGATTTTTTTTTTTTAAAAAGCTATTACTAAAATCAATCAAATTGATTAAGTGAATTAGAAATCTAATTAACTTGTCAGCGAAGAAAAGGGTTTTGTTGATAATTATGTCATGGCTTTCAATATGAACGAGCAAGCGCACTGTTTGCATATGCAACATGAAGTCATTTTTGTAGGAAAAAAATGCTTTAGCCTTTTTATTCTTTATTTTTGCCAATACTTCAATATTTATTTGCACTTTAGATGCCACAGAGAAAGTGAAAGGATAATGAAAAGTTTATTTACAGTCATGGTCTCTGTTATGTTTCATGGAGATTTAAAGTTCACTTGCAGAAAGAAAATCAAATGTTTAATTTTATTGTTTTGATCATTTAGAAGCTTTATGAAATGTAGCAGTACTGGTAAAAGCAAAGTTTATTGTTAAGATCTGTTTACTTTTTATGCAGGTTAAATGTAATTACAACAGAACAGAGAAGGTAATATGCATTAATTACAAAAATATCTGCATTTGTGAGATCATAATTTTAAACAATGCATTTTTGCTCCGCCTCATTTTTTTTTGAAAGGCTGTTTGTCTTTTATGTTGTAAACCTACCGTAACATTATTACACAGGTTATGCTTCAACATGTGTTTACCTTCATATTGATACTGATATGTTGTTTTAATTACTAAGTTATCCCATATTGATAAAGAGTAATGAGTTAAGTGAGAAAAATAAACACCACTTGTCATTTCAATCTGCAAAAACCATAAAGGTTTAGGTCTTGGTAAAGCAATGCAAAACTAAATTTGGATGCTTCTTGTCCCTTTCTCAGATAAATAAACCCTGTCTTTATTAATCATCTTGTATTGTTTTGTGTGTTCATACATTTTACATTTCGGTCAAGGCATTTGAAAGTGACTTTTTTTTACAAAGTACCTCTTCAACAGACATTTAAAGATAAAAAATTTTGTATATGCAAAAGTTATCTCTGCGATTTTACTGGCATAATATGATACTTCATAATTGTGGGAAGAAAATGTCAAATATTCATAACAATGTTTTTTAATATATATTTCACAGCTTTCTGTCTTTTAGTACTATCAGATGATTGATTAGATAACACCTTACCTGCATAAAATTAAAAATGAGAAAAAAAATCTATATAAATGTAAATAATCACTTGTGTAATAAAAGGATAATATTGATATATTAATCAAAAAAATGTATCCATAAATAACTATCACTTTTAACAAAGCATAGAAATGTACACTGCAAATTTTAAAGACCGGGAAAGAAAATAGGAGTTTTGAACTTCTGATGCAAAAAGTTAATTATTTTCATTATATATATATATATATATATATATGTGTGTGTGTGTGTGTGTGTATGTACACACATATATGTGTGTGTATGTATGTATGTATATGTATCTCTACAGCTGCTCTGAAGTTGCAGGCTTGGGTACCGTCTCCAAAGGGAAGTTAATCTTCACTGATCGTCCCATAAAAATGTCCAATTTTGTAACTAAAATAAAAATATTTATAACCTGGTTTTAAAAAAAACAAAAAACATTTTCGTCTCCACTGTGATAGACTGGCGGCCTGTCCAGGGTGTACCCCTGCCTCTCGCCTGTGGGTGGGACTGGCTCCAGCAGACCCCCTGATTCAACGGGTATAGAAAATGGATGGATGGATTTTGGTTTCCATAGCTAGATTTAAATTCCATGACAACTGTGAAAGGGGTGAATGGTTAATTTGGCGCACACATGGTAAAATGAGATAAATCAATGTATAATTACTGGTGGTGTCTTTTGATTAACAGATAGCATATCCAATAGTTGGTTGTCATCACTTTAGCTACTTAGCACTGTACTGACTTCTGAGCTCCGAATAAAGACCTAACAGAGTAAAGCCATAATTTACAGAGAATTTGTTTTGTTAATCATACTAACAAGCCCGTGTGCCTGGCTATAGGTTGGGCTTGAGGGTTCTGAGTTTGAAGCTTAGAAAAGCAGTATGTGGCTTGTTGCAGTCAGATTTGTGACACTGCCACCAAAAAAGGATTTGAAATATGAGGTCACATTGTAAATGCTCAGCGGTAGGTCTACAGCTCCTCCAACACTAGTGAACTCACAAACTAACTAAATAAAGATGTTAATGCAACTTGTAGTGAGGGAAAATGGTCTACACTGTACATTTTGAGGGCAACATTTGTGTTAGACAAAATGTTTTCTGCCTGTGACATGCTGTGTATTTGATGGCAGATGAATGCTTTAAAATGAAAAGCTGATTCAGAATGCTTTAGTTTTTGATCACGTTTTGCCACAAAAAGGCAGGAGAATTGATATGGCATGTGTTCAAGGCTTTCTGACTAGTCCAAGCATTCATCTTTAGATCAGCTGAAACACTCCGTTTATTTAAATCCAGGTTGAAGACACACCTGTTCTCAGCTGTATTTGAATAAAGTTTCAAATCTGCTTTGTTGATCTTGATCACATTTTAACTACAGTTTTTATCTGATGTTCTTTTTTTCTTTCTTTTGTTTAAATTTTAAAACAGGCCTTTTAATTTTTGCTACATGGCGATGTTGTTCTTGTTGTTGAATTGTGCTGCACGAATAAACTTGCCTTCCCTTTCATGTGAAGATGACATTTTGATTGACAGTTTGACAGCGGTAGCTGGTGTATTATGGCCTGGTAAGCTTCTTTGACGACTGTTTGGTCTAAGGGGGCCCGGGGTCCGGGACTCGGCCCGCAGTTACAACCTCCGCAGTAATGAGCAGCGACCATCTTTTTGTCTCTCTGAGATGAGAAGAAGAAGAGGAGAAACCGGAAATTACGACATCTCATTTTCCCGACGACTCTGGATAAACAAACAAAAGCAACACATTACGTTAAACATATATACACGTCCGGCATTACGTTTACGCCCTTTTACGGGTAGATATGATTAGCAGCCAGACACCGGTCTAGTTAAGCGTCCAGCAGCTGAGTTGGAGGAGAGTTAGCATCCTTGTTGCTGCGCAGCTTAGCCGTTAGCGCGTCATGTTTATTTTAGGGCTCGTGCGGAGTAGCGCGACATGATGGCATGAAACTCCTGCGCCGCTGGCAAACAGCTATCGTTTTAAACTAAAGGTAAGGTTTGTATCTCCTTTTGAAATAAGGCTCTTATCCGAAAAAGAGGAGAGAAGTTACATGATGTTGAGTCCTACCTCTAGTTCGTTGAATTTGAGTTCTGCATCACTGATCTGTGGTCAGTGCGTTGATCAGAATAGTAACATGTTTCTGACAACTTCAGTTCAACATCTTCATAATTTCTGGCTCATCGTTTATCTGTCCCCTCCCTTTTCCCACCATTAAATACTGCTTAAGGATGATGGTAGTGTTCTGAGTTGGAGCTCCGTTTGCTGATAGTTCATCTCACATTTCACTGCCCTTTAAATGTCCCAAGGTTGAGAGAAACGGGTAAAAGTTGCCTCGAGTTTTAACTTCATCAGATCTTCATATCGCCACCATGGCGTGGGCTCTGAAACTACCCCTCACGGACGAGGTGATTGAGTCCGGACTGGTCCAGGACTTTGATGCCAGTCTGTCTGGGATAGGACAGGAGCTTGGAGCTGGGGCGTACAGTATGAGGTGAGTGTTGTCCTGGGTGGACTGTTGGGTTATGTGATGTTTACATTTCTAACTTTTATACTCCAAGTGGCACCTGCCTCAGTGTATGCTTTCAAACTGTGTCACCTACTTCAACTTTGAAAACTGAGTTTTCAGTTGAGACACAACTTGTATATTTTTAATGGCTTTTGGACTTCCTCTGTAATAATTTATGAATAATAAGACTGGGTATTTTATAGAAGTAATTGTTATATTTGAATGATCAGTGATCAGTCTTTTTTTTTTTGTAAGGTTAGGCTTTGTGCCCTCAGTAGCAAAATCTCTTCACATTGCTATGAAATAGTACAAACATAGTTTTATCACTAAAATGCAGATGAAATTGAAAGCTACAAGTTGTTTTTTCTTTTTTTGGGGGGGGTGTCACATGGTGAACAGTCCTTGAACAAAATTCAGCTGGTGCATTTGATTTACTCTGTAGCAATTTACTGCACATCCTTTATTCATTAGTGTAAATTTCTGCAAATTTTTTCATTTTGACCAAAATGATTTGAAACCTGTCTAATTTCACTCTAGAGGACTTTGGTCAAACTGCTTTTCTCTCACATCTAAAAACTATAGGTCAGAGAACTTTTTCACTTGCAAGTGAAAAAGTTCACTTGCAAGTGAAAAATTGGGGTCTTCTGGGGGGATTCACCATTTACACAACTATAACCAGACGAAAGACTTATTACATCAAACTGATTTTGTTCTAATGCCAAGATGCAAAAAAAAAGACTGCTTTGCTTGGATTACCAACTTATTTGGTACCTGAGTTTACCAGATTGCATCCCAACGGAGCAAAACACTTCACGGTTTTCTTTCAACTGTGCAAAATTGTTTGTGAGTATATATTCACTTGTATAATCATTAAGTGTAAGGTCAGGATACACCGACTTTGCTTTGCTGGAGATGTTCCTCTCTGGCTCATAAAATGCTCTGAGAAGTGCCAGGTTGTTTCACAGATTCCTGAGTTGGGAGGACGAATAACATATTGACTGGATACCTTGGTATTTAGTAGTGTTGCCCCCATTACACTCAATGAGCTGCACAGCTGAAGAACATCATAACTCTTCATTCAGTCTCAAGTTTTGTCTGGTGATGGTTAGCACTGTCACACCATTCATTTTTTCATTATTTTATGATAAAGTTGGAAGTTTATCAGTCCTAAAAGTTGCATATTAAGAGTTTTTTCTTGTTTGTTTTATTGGAAGGAAAAAATGAATATGTGTCAAAGCGAGGTGAGGTGTTTTTGGCAGCTTACTGACAACGTTTATGTTATGGCTTTGTTCTCCAGCGATGTACTTGCCCTCCCCATCTTCAAACAGGAGGAGTCCAATCTGCCTTCAGAGACTGAAAACAAGATCCTTCCCTTTCAGTATGTTCTGTGTGCAGCTACCTCGCCAGCCGTTAAACTGCATGATGAAACACTTACCTACCTCAACCAAGGTCAGTATCAGAATCCAAGCCACATTGTGCGTTTCAACTTTTGTAAATTTATCAAGACAGTGTATCCAAAAGCTATTTAAATGAAATTCAGATTTTTTTGTATAGTGAAAGAAGGGTAAAGGTTAATTTTTCTTGACTTAATCAGTTAAAAAGTCGAGAAGTATTGCCTATTTAAAATTTTCACACGCCAAACTTGGAATTAAAAGGGTGGTGTTTGCCTTTTCTTTTGTGAATGCACAACATGCAATCAAAAAAAGATTTTAATATAAAAAAGGCCATCTTAGTGCTGCACAAATAAGGGCCCTTTTCAGACTTTGAATTAACATTAGTCTTGAGAAATCCAATTACTGCCCACCAGCGCTTAGTGTGTGTTCACACCTGGTGTTAAAATGTGTACCCAAATGCATCTTGAGGGATTGGAGCTGACCTTCCATGTAATTTTTTGCTGCAAACACCAAATGTGTTGTCATTTTTAATCAGCAGTTCACCAGCTGCTAACACCTATGCAAAACAAAAACAAAAAAAAAGAGGATCAGATTGATAGAATCCCCGGACAGAGCCAGTGAACTGAACATGTTCTTCAATATGTTCATTTCACAAGGGAGCTTGGTATTTTCCTCTCCTGCACACACAAACATATCTCCCACCCTCCCCTTCACCTGCAGCTTGCCTGTCACATCTCAGCTGTCTCATCTTTCACCTTCGTCATGGATCTTTGTGCTGCTCTATTGTTGTCTCCAACCTCATCAGGAAAGGCTGGTGCTGTCTTTGCTTCCCCCAATGCATCTGTCTCTAGCATTCAGTTGAAGATGCAGAGAGAGAGACTGAACCAGAAGGCAGCATTTTCAGATCGTATCAGCCCTAGAGTCCTGAAGGCCTGTACATCTCCATGGGATTCTGCAGCATCTCACATTTTCAGTCTTATTACCTTGACCCAGAAGGAAGTTCTGGTTATGTGGACGACATCCTGTCTCTTTTTCAGTGCCTAAGAAATCTCATCTATCTGTCCTTAAAGTAGGGCTGGACAATATGGAAAAAAAACGATCACAATATATTTTTCCATATAGTCTGATCTTGATTTTTATCACGATTCTTTTTAAATACTCCCAGTTTTAAAGCATCTGTACTGAAAACTAAAGGAAAAACAAACATACTGGCCCAAACAAAAAAGAAAAATCACAGAAACGTGTGTCCTTACATTCACAAAACCAGCGTGATCACTTGGTGAGGCCTGTAAAAAGGCCTTTGTGATCACCTGGACAACAGGCAGGGACTGCAGATGCAACTGTGATGCTGTCTACAAGAAGAGACAGCAGCCTGTATTTTTTAAGGAAGCTTATGTCTCACAGACACTTGCTTCTAGTTAGCGTAAACCACGTGTTTTTGAAGTGGGAGGAAGCCCATGCAGGTACAGGGAAAACAGGCAAAACTCCAAAAAAGAAGCTTTCACATGAAAGTTAAACAGAGAATCTTGTTGCTGATATGCATTAGAGTTAACCCAACTGATCTTGCACTCAGTTTTATTTGCTAACAATAGAAAACCGTTTTTATAAAAATCATGTTTAAAAATTCTGTTGGACCTATGTGTAGAGCTAAAATGATCTCAATTGTGGCACAATTTAAATATTTTTGACCTCCTGATTACTTGTAGTTTGTTGCAATATTACATACTTGATTTTATACCCATGACATTGATCACTTGAAGTTATTCCATAACAAAGATGTACATGTTATTGTGTTCATGTGTACATATATACACATACATCAGCTTTGAACATTTTTGGCAGCTGTCATGGTATTGAGACCCTTTTTCGTTTAACTTGTCATTGCAGGGCAATCCTATGAAATTAGAATGCTTGATGATCGGAAAATTGGGGAACTTCCTGAAATCACTGGTAAATTGGTGAAGGTAAGAACTTAGAAAAATCCTTGCACAATTCAGAGGATGATGGTATGGGAAAAAAAATTACAGCTATCTTTATTTTATTTATAAAAACTGATCTCTGTTGATTTCAGAGTATTATTCGTGTGGTGTTTCATGACCGTCGACTTCAGTATACGGAGCACCAGCAGCTGGAGGGCTGGCGCTGGAACAGGCCTGGCGATCGCATCCTAGACCTTGGTGAGAATGTTGCAGGGTAACCATCCATGCATATTGACAATCAAGTAGTTTTTTTTTTGTTTTTTAGATTAAAACAGTTTATATTTGCATTTAATGGCACTACCCTGAATGAATAATTGGTAAGAGTGTTGAAATCATGAAGAATGGAGTGTACATGTAAAGCTTTTTGATAATGGTTCATTTTATATTGATCTACTGCAGATATCCCCATGTCAGTGGGCATCATTGACCCCAGGGCAAACCCCACTCAGCTCAACACTGTGGAGTTCCTGTGGGACCCTTTGAAAAGAACCTCCGTTTTTATCCAGGTAGCATCTTTTTTTTTTTCAACACTTTTGTTTTTCAACCTCTGCTGAGTCATTTCTGCTCATGAAAAGGAGGGAAGCTATCAAAAATAATGTGGAGCACTTTGGAATTATGGACACAGGGGATGCTGTGGTCATACTTCTTTAAATATATTCCAAGCATTTCAAGTCATGTAGTTTATAGAGAATGTAGATGAATCGTAATTTGTTGGCATTATATTGCAGAGCATGACCGTCAAGGCCTTTTAGGAAGTTACAATTATAGTGCAGACGTTTTCATCCTTTGTCTCATATTTTGGGAATGATTGTTTCCCATTACAGTCTGTGGTTTTTAAAGTGGGACACGTTGCATTCTCTGTGTAGCACTGGTCTAGAATATTTCATGTACTCGTACTAGGCCTCATTCATGAAATGTGAGAAAAGCAAATATATATGCATTAAGTGTTTTATAGAGTGAAATTGTTCTATGTTTTAATGTTCATGATAATCTTAATAGTTCGAAAATGTTTGTGGGTATGAACTAGTCCCACTCTTCCCCCAGACCACATGTAGAGTTTGTTCAAAAGAGAAGTGCACATAGATATTGCTAATTATTTTCAGACTTTACAAAGTTAATGTGTTTATAAGGATGTTTATTTTCACAGTATGCAGACACCTTTAAAACATGTTTTATTTAAACATGAGATTAAATGTGTAATGTAACATGTTAATCTTAATTGATGGAAATTTTGCATAATTTTGCCTCAGATTATGTTTCTGAAAATGTCACTGCTTTGAGTAAGAAGAAGAAAAAAAACATTTATCTGTCCCACAGTGGAAAAATGGATTTTTTTTCTTTCTTTTTTTTTTTGCAACAGCAAAGAACAAGACCAGAGGCTGTAAAATAAGAAAGCAAAAAAAAAAAAAAGAAATCAGCCTAATATACTGTCTGGGTTTAAAAACAGTATATAACAAGAATTGCTTCTAATTTCACAAAAAAAAAAAAAAAAAAAGTGTAAATAATTAGTTTTTGGAAGTTATCTTTGCCTCCAGATGGATTTATTGGAGGTACGAGTCAAGGATTAAGATTGTGGACCAACAAACTTTAAATAGATTCTATTCCTAATCATCATTTCTTAAAATGGATCTTACAAGTCAATTTACCATATGGTTGCCATGATGCACAGCGATATAACACTTAATATAACAAGTGTAAGATTGACTCAGTTTGCTCTTGGCTCCTGTGGAGGCATGTGGCTGTCACCATCGGCTATAATTGATGCAGAAGTCTCTCTAGCTGTCTAGTTGTTATGTGATTGTCAGCAGCAGAGTTTTGTAAATGTAGAGAAATGCTTTTTTTTTTTTTTTTGCAACCAGCTTTATATTAAAATGAATGCCTTGTAGGATAGAAGAGGCCGTATTACCAGTGTCTTCTGTCCATTCCTGTGCCTCAGCAGTCCTCAATTTGTCCATAGCCTACTACTAGCAAAGGGGAAAAAAATAGTTTTTTTCCTCTCTTTTTTTAACCTTCAGTTAAGCATTTATTTTCCTCTCTTTTTTAACATACACCCACTGTAGGTTCTCATATGAAGAAATTTTGAAATTACAAACGGCAAAGATCTGATTTAACTGAAATCATAATTCTTGTCTAAATTTCAGCTTCATTTTGCCACTTTTAGGTTCACTGCATCAGCACAGAGTTTACCATGCGCAAGCACGGAGGAGAGAAAGGCGTCCCTTTCCGCATCCAGATTGACACATTTAAAGAGAATGAGAATGGAGAGTACACAGAGCATCTCCACTCTGCGTCTTGCCAAGTCAAAGTCTTCAAGGTTAGAGCAAATGAAGGGAGCCAAAAAAAGATCATCATTGCTTCCCACTGCAAACATTTGTTTTATTTACATTTCAATTTATTTCATTGAACTCATTGTTTATATACCATTTGATACATGCAGTTGCCTTAATATAGTTACTAAATTAAAAGTTTTCAATGCATTGCATCAGAACACCTTCAGCCACAGCTAATTTCCAGTGCCCGTAGCAATATTTTTTATTATTAGTGTTGCTCATGGCCGCTGCTTTTCATTTCCTTCATGTGACCCATTTCAGCCCAAAGGTGCAGACAGAAAACAGAAGACAGACCGGGAGAAGATGGAGAAGAGGGCGCCGCAGGAAAAGGAAAAGTACCAGCCATCCTATGAAACCACAATCCTCACAGAGGTATTTATTTAGCACAATATAAATATGTTCAAAGCCTGAAGGTGTCAGCTTTATCAAAATAAAAAGCAGCCTATCCTAACTTAATGAACCATTGAATAATAAACCATTACCTCCAAACAAAAGGCAAAACAGCTATGCAGTATGCATAAATGACAAAGTTTGGGTCAATTCCACTTAAAACTGTCAAAAAATATTAACATTTTCTTGATTAATCTGTTCATTTGTAATG
>JAOWBL010000022.1:15487255-15497517 GCA_028564865.1 Zenarchopterus dispar
ATGACACTATCTTTATGTTTTTTATAGGTGAAAACCTAGCATAAACTGTTTTATTCTAAATATACATTTAAAATATTTCTGCATTATTTTGAAGTTTTCCATGTTAATACGTTGCATAGGTTTAAAAGAGGAGGACATTCCAATTTGTCTTCTGGCACATGAAAATGGTCATTTATTGCTTTCCTTTTATTATAATTCTCAGCTTGTGCTAAAGTTTCTAGTGTGGTGACTGAGGAAGTCTCGAAGAGACGAGACCAACTTAAAGGACCTTTTTTGGATGTGCAAAGCAGTCATGAAAGATTTTAGTATTGAAGGTATCAAGAAATATGTGAGAGTATATTTTTTCTTTATGTTAATATTATGCTAAAATCATTTCAGTGCAACGTCAGCTCTCAATGAGAATGATCTGTTTTATCCTGATGCCTCAGGTCCTAAAATTAGGTTATAGACTGAAATGCATCTGTCCTGAAAGCAGAAGTTTTTAAACTAAACTATAATAGCTATAAAATGGGATAAATACTGGAAAAAAGTGATGTGTAAAGATACCTGTTTATGCATAAAGTATTGCTTGTGTGAGTATGCTGGGTTGGAATCATACAACTTCTTCTCATAGTAGTTTGGAAACAAAAACACATTTTAGTCTTTATTTTTTTTAATTTATGAATGTGAAACTCAAATAACCATAGCTTTATTCTCTAGGTGGATCGGATGTCTTTCCCCTGTGGCTGCTCGAGGGATGGATGCGGGAATGTC
Organism: Zenarchopterus dispar; assembly: GCA_028564865.1. Classification (NCBI taxonomy): domain Eukaryota; kingdom Metazoa; phylum Chordata; class Actinopteri; order Beloniformes; family Zenarchopteridae; genus Zenarchopterus; species Zenarchopterus dispar. The sequence continues at coordinate 15,488,009 of JAOWBL010000022.1, forward strand.
GCGGGCCGTATCGAGTTCAACCCCCTGCGTGTCAGAACTCACTACCTCCACACAATCATGAAGCTGGACTTGGAGAAAAGGAGGATGCTCTTACAAGGCACTGGGGACCCGTTCGCCGAATCTGACCCAATGTCTTCCCCCTCCTCCACTTGCCCAACGTCCCCGACCCTATCATCAGGCACCGGCCTGGACTCCGAGCTGGAGGAGAGCGAGGTGCAGACGGTTGAGGAGGTTCAGGATTTCCTGGCAGAGCAGGATATACTGGAGAGAGAGAACGAGACTGCGGTGCTGCACCTGCAGAGTGCGGTAGAACAGGAGAGAAGGGAAAGGGAGGAGGCAGAAGGAGAGGCAGTGCAGCAGGAGTTGAGCGCTGGTGGTCTCACAGAGCAGCCTCTCTGCCTTCTACCCAGTGCCTTGAGAGGGGAGTTAACTGAGCAGGCAGAAGTGCCAGGTGTGGATCAGGTCCTCCTTCAGGGGCCTTTCCCTACAGGGGCTACGGTCTTGTGCATCTCCGACAACCAGGAAGAGAGCCCCTCTGATCTCCTCAAAGACTCCACGTCTCTGCTCTACTATCAACTCAGCCCCATCGAGCCTGGAGCCTTTGAGACGCTGCCCAGAGCAGAGGAAGTTGAGCAGGAGGAGCACTTGGTCAAAGAACACGATGGAGGAGAAGCAAAGTTAGTAGAGAGGAAAGAAGAAGAAGAGGAGTTGAAGAATGAGAAGCACGAAGACAACCCCAGCACACAAAGTGTGGGCGAATCTTTGACCAGCGTGATTCTGAAGTCGCAGGAATGTGCAGCAGTAGTGGAGGAGAGGTCCGCCAGTCCTCTGCAAAGCATCCCAGAAGATAAAAACCAAGAAGATTCCCGCTTGGAAAAAGAAGTAGATCCACTGCCTCCAGAAGTTTAACTTTAGTGTCTCTGCAGATATTTTGCACAATAGCTTCATCTAAGATGAGAAAGTTACACATTTCACATACTACTTTCATCAAGACTGACTACAGGTTGCAGTCTCCTTAGGACTGTCTTCAAATTATGTGCAGAGTGACATTGGGTTTTACAAAACACGAGAGAAGAGATGCTGAAAGCACATGCAGAAGTAACATGAATTCAGTTACAAAAGGAAACGTTTGAAGTAATTGTGTTCTGAGTGGTGACTGCGGCCTTAATGGAAAAAACATCAAAACACTTGTATGTCAGCTAGGAGTACAGCAAGTAGTGCATTGTTAATTTCCAACATGACAAACTCAATGTGCATATGCTAACATAAGCCTTTTGTTTGGTGATGTATCAAGATATTAACACTAAACACACACAGTTTTGCAGAATGCAAGACGCTGGTGTATTTAGATACTTGCTGGCTTATTTTCTATTACAGCAAACCTGTGCTGTTGTCAAGCCAAATCAAGGCCTCCGATAGTATCCTCTGCTAAATATAGACCTAATAATCCTGGAAATACTTGTTTTTGTGTACTGTATATGCATTTGCAGTGTGCAAGAGAGCTGCTTTTTTGACCTGTATGCACATTGTGAACTGAGGGCAGCAGGTGTCGTGGCTCTGCTGCACTGAGACGTGAAGGTAAACTAACACAGAGCAGAAAATTAGCACTGGCCTTAGTCGTGGCCCTCGCTCACCTTGGACTGCTCGTTCAAGTGCCGTCCATTTCTCAAAAAAGAAAAAAATTAGAAGTTTGCTTAGAGTTGCCATGCCGATGACATTATTTCTTTGACTAATGTGTCTTTTGTGAATTAGATGATGTTGGTTTCAGCATTAAAGTCTTTGCAGTCTGTGCTTTTGGTATGAAATGAAATGATATTTCATACCGCTCACGTACTTGGAGTGAGGAAGAACCGATTTTGAAGCAATCCAAATTTCGTATGAAAACAAAAAAGCATTAGAATATTTCAAAGAAAAGCGCAACACGTTCCCTTGACGATATTAACTCGAAGCAAAATAATGAGAGGTTGGATATTTACGGATCAGACTTACAACAACCTGATTTTGTTTGTCTTATTTTCAGTGTATGTTTGTGTGTTAAAGGTATGTTTTTATGTGCGTGTATGCTTATTTTACATTTGTTCGTCTTCGTTAGAGAGAAAGATGTGCATGCACACGCATTTGTACTGTATTAGACCGGGTGCGAGGGGGGTATTAGCGAGCATTCATTTTTAAACCTGGAAGGTGCTGTTGAGTTACAATTTACAGGTTTATTTCCCTCCCATTGTGAGACATAATTTTGTGGCGATGCATCTCCGCTGATCGCAGAAGTTAAAGTACTAGAGAGTTTGAGAGAGTGAAAACGCAATAGCAACCGCACTCCAAATATTAAATGTGCAGATTATGGAATGAGGTGTGTTGTGATTGACTATGTAAACACAATCGTATAATATTTCTGGTCTCTAAATGTCTTTTAAAAGCTATGTCTGAATAATACTGATCTCCATAAGCGAGCCGGCACTTCTTACACAAAATCAGTCCTTTGTTTTGTTGCCTAAAACTCTCTGCTGTTGCGTTTGCCAACAGCTCGCCTAACACGGGATGTGCTGCTGTGTATGAGTTGTCTGATATATTTATTTGCCTTTTTTTTATTGTCTTAATATAATCCTGCTTAGGAGCTACGACAAAGCAGGGGTTTCAGATCTATTTAAATAATGCTTTCATCCGTCACATTTAAAAAAAAAAAAAGAAGAAGAAGAAGCAGTCTCCAGTAGTTATTGTTGAGGCAGCAGATTTATTACGGCTCTTTGTGTTTTGCGTGACTTGCCCTGATATAGTACCATCTTTGAAGTGATGATGATTACAAGCTGCCTGTTGTTGAGCTTTTGTTCTTGGCTTTCTACTAATAGATTTAGGTTTGGGACCACTGCACCACATTAACTCTAGTACTCTCTGTGATTGTGTGTTTCTCTGTATGAAAGGCGTGTACGATTGTTGAGAGGGCTGATAAGTCTAGACTTCATTTAAAAGCTGTGAGAATGACTCTCATGCTAACTGTTGCCTCAAGTGGCCAAAAAGGTTTTTTATACTAAAATAAAAAAAAAATAAAAATAAAAATAAAGTACTCATTGCAAAAAAAAAAGAAAAAAAATGTTTGTGTGTTGGTGTAATAATCCTTCATTTTGATCAAGTTGCTCTTCATGACTTTTACCATCACTGGTTTTATCACCAGATAAAGGTTTTATTGAAACTGTTAACCCTTTACAGAGAAAATAACCATACTGGGGAACATCAGTAGACCTTCATACTACGTATTTTATTAACTGCCCTATAAAGGGTTAAATATGTGAAATACATATTGACCTACCAGCTGCTTTTTTTTTTTTTTTTTTTAGGTCAGCTGCTCTTTTAAGGTAATCAGTGTTTTCAAGACCTATGAAAATTGTTGAAACGCCACAGCCTACATGAGTGTTGTTTCTGTTCACGTCTATCTTTTTAGTACTTCTATTGTATGATGGCTACATCCACCAGGATAAACACACGATGTCACAAAGTCCAAATCATGTGCAGCTGGTTTCTTGAGCATGGTCTCGGCGGTCACCACATCTCCATCCAATGGAATATTTGTCCAGCAGAGACAACAAATCTGGAGCAAACTGTGTGAAGTTGAGATGTCAATATGAACAAAGATCCCTGAGTCATGTTTTCAGCACTTTACTGCATCTGTGCCACAATGAACTCCGGTATATTTAAAGGCAAAGTCAGGCCTCATCTGGTGCTAGCGAGGTTTATTTAATAAAGTGGTGTATGCCAAATTTATTCAGGTGAGCAAAACATGATTGAAACATTTTTAATACCTATACAAATGCCCCCATAAGAAAATATGTCTTGTGACTGGGTACAACAACAGGTGTGAGTTTACACTATTCAACAGAAGTGAATCTGTGAACCTGTGTGTCTCATCGTCATCATCATCATCATTATCATCAAATAAAAGTAGGGTTACATTCAAGTCAGAGGACTAGATCACATTTTGTCACTGTTTCCATCTTGATAAGTAGTTACTTGGTTCTGACAGGATACTTTTGTTGATCACCATTTCTGAATATATCAGTGCAGGGAGTCCAGATGTAGGTGAGTATTTTGTACAGTCACAGGGATTTATGGTGCCATTTATAAATATCATGGATCAAATACTTTTTGCAGTCCAGCAGCCCATTAACATCACTCATCCACCACCAAAGCTTCACTCTGTGACTTTTCCTACTGTCCGTTCATTCTAGTTAATCAAACGTATCCGATCCTGTTTGAGTCATGTTGGTCTCATCTGCCCAAAGAAATGTAGATTGTCTGAATTAATATAGTACTGTGGACCTTTGCACAGCTTTTCGAATGTCTTGTGCAGAGACACTTAAACAGCTGGATATGCTGGACACAGTCACCTCCTGGTTAGAGGACTGCTTCTCCATCCCCTGAGCCCACGGCCACTCCTAACACTGCACTCCAAACTTTCGTTAGGCTTCTTTCGTGATCTTTTTTTTCTTTTGCAAAAGAATTTTCCACCATTGAATGTCCTTCATTTTTGTTTTTGCATTCATCACACAATTTCATTGAAGCTCCTTTGGAATGATAAGCCCTTTGCTAAGTCTGAAGGACTTGTTTGGGCTTATAGAAGTCAATGAAACTGCTTTTTACTGACAGGTCATGTGGTTGCATAGTCACAGCATTCCCTGAAAATATATGTAAATAATGAAAAATATGTGAAAACCATATTTTATGTGTTGTCACACTAAACACAGTAGAAAATGAGAGCTTTTGTCCTTATTCTGGAACTTATGGTGAAGATGTGTCGTTTGTTTTGCACTATTATCTTTAACCACTAGATGGCAGCAAGACCTGCGTGTTTTCATTCACTGCACTTACTGCAGGTTGTGTAAACGTCAGAGAGGGGCACGTTAACTCTGCAGTTTATCCATCCATTTTCTTGACCCATTGTTCCATGTCTGGGTCACGGGGGTCTGCTGGAGCCTATCCCAGCCCATCCCAGGTGAGAGGCAGGGATACACCCTGGACAGGTCGCCAGTCCATCGCAGGGCCACATTCAAAGACGAACCTCTGCAGTTTAATCTCAGTGATTTTACAGTCATAGCCAGAAACGAGTCCTGTTTAGTGTTGTTTATTCATCCACATAAATGATTTGTGGCAGTTGGAAAACATTTTCAGTGAGGTCCTGCTCAAGATCACACGCTATTCGTGCTCTCCGTTTGACAACTAATTGTAGAAGCCAAGTTATTGTCTCTTTTCCATTTTTTTGTGAAGTTGCCTGAATGTGACATCTCTTTCCATTGTACGCCATCTGTTTGTCAACTGTAATGCACACAGCTATAATGTATTTATTTTGGAAGTCGGTGTCACTCTTCTGCATCGCTGCAAGAAATAACACATCAGTGGTTCTGTGACTTTCACAAAGACCGCTATCATCACAATGAGGTGATCATATCCTTATCCATTTAGGGTCACAAACCTTTTTGCCTTGTGAAAAAAAAAGTATTTTATCCTTAACCAGTCTGCAGAAGCTACAGGTGTGAGGTGTTCATACAGTGCCCTACACAGGTGAACTATTGTAACACTTGGCTGTATTTTGGCATCGGGTTTTGGTATGGCAGCTCTCATCAAGAAAAGGCTTCCAGTACTGGTTATATTTAAAATTTCATTTTGAGAATTGGGTAGCTGAGTGACATTAGGACTAGTAGCTCGGATGTAGTTATATATCTTCTAGTCTGCTTGACTCCATCAGTTTGTTTCTTGGGCTTGATCTCAATAGTTACTAACTATTAGTAAAAATACTGCAGATTAAGTTGTTTGTTGCTCATTTTATACACAATATTGTGTACTTCCTTGTTATCGTTACATGAATTTATGTGAACGTGATTTAACAAAAAAAGAGGGCCTGACCAGAGCAGTTTCAGCTTTTTGTGGGCCATATGTTAGTTTATTTAGAGGTACTCAGTGATGGACTTCAAATCTCTAAAGATGATCCATGGTTATGACTTAAATTTTTACTCTTTTTGAAGAAAACTGGCCAGATTTATGAATATAAAATTGAAATTCAAATTGAATTGAACTCACAAAAATAAAAAATAAACAACAACGACAACAAAACTCCCCCCTGAGCTGTACTGGTGATTTTATAATATAAAGGAGGAAACTCAGAAACCGTGACTTTATAAACTTGCAAATTTGTGGGAAAAAAAAGTTTTCGGTTCACAACACACATCTGAGGCAAAATTTAAGCGCTTTAAAGTGAAATAGTTAAATATGCTTATTAAGGTGCGTATGTGGGTGACCCCTGGTAGCCATAGGGATTCTGTGCATTTGCATAGATTGAAGACAGTTCAAGTCAGACACAATGTTTCTGTTTTCTTTTCTTTAATTTTTACAGTCTTTGTACTCATCATTTAAACTAACTGTATCTCATATGAATTTATCATTTGTTTTGAATTTAAGTGCATAAGGCTACTGTTTCCATTTTTAACATGATTTAATGTATTTCTATTTTGGCAACTTAACAGAAGAACGCTGCATCTACAGCTGAAGCTCAACAAGTCTGTCTCTTCACTCAAAGTCTCTGAGAAAAATTCACTCTTTCTCTATGCCAGTCACCATGTGTTTGTGTTTTTGCCAAGTTCAGGAATGAGAATGGGCCAAACACACACACACACACCCACACGTACACACTAGCTCTGAGTCTGCTGGAACAATTGTGGCACAGCTCCAAAGCTTTGAGCACTATTCTTCAGATGGTTTACCTTTCCGGCCTCTGACTTTACATTGTTTTATATCTCCAACGGCCGGAAGATATCAGCTTAGTCTAAAATCTCCAGGGCTGGTGATGGAGTCAATCAAAAACCTGTGGAAAGACGTTGAGACAACTTTCAAAAACATCATTATCAGTTATCTCAAGGCATGTTGATTTGCTTAAACTAGGGCTTAATTTTATTATCACAACTGAACAGAGCTTCAAAGAGCAACTGGCCGTTCAGGGTGATATAAGTGAAACGGAAACTTGCCTCACCACCTCGCACCAGTCTCCCAGTCTCCCAGTCTGAAAGAGCTGCTTCAGCGCCTGGAAAGAATGCTGACTCTCTCTCTCTCCATCTGTGACGCCAGCATGACGGCATCATTAGACATCGACCAAACCCAGTCCCTTTTAAAAAGCACTATTCATAAAACTCCTTCATGGCATTTTCACTACGGTCTGCCCTGCTATTCACATGCTGAGGAGGAAAATCCAGACCTATGGCGAAAAGCTTATTTTTTGTGCTGGGGAGATAAGACCCAAATGACCTCCTGAGAGCTGGAAGATGGAAACAATGAAGGTGGTGAAGATCAGCACAAATCTGTAGCTGTTCAAACTTTCTCTTTGCTTGTGTCAAAAAAATAATAAATATTCTCATTCCCTGAGCCATGATTATACAGTATATTTGCTGAGCAAGACACACAACTCTCAATTTAAAAATTTACAGCAATTTAGCAGTTGAATATGTTTTTAAACAGTCCAGTGTCTTGGTTTAAATTAGTCCTCAAACTATTCTTAGACTCAGCTGCTTGTACTTCACCATAAGTCTATTTTACTTTTCACACCTTCTCCCTCCTGAGACAGCAAAATGCTTTTCATTTAGTTTAATGCCAATGCCAGCTTAAAACCTAAGATATAACACAAATGTGCTTAATTTGGGCCCTAGATGATAAAATGTCTCACTGAGTGAGCCACTGAGATGTGTGGGGTACTTTAACATCACAAACCCAGATCACAGTGAATTTATCTAGCCTTCCTCAACTTCCCATCACATTTAATTTGCTGTGCCCTCATAGCGGGTACCATTTTGTTTCATAAGCAATTTCAAAAGAAGTACATCCTGCAGAATAATGGGGTGAAGCGGAGTCAAGAGTCTGACTCCATCCCTGTGATATTTCCTCCGAATCAAGTAACAAATGTTTCATTAAGTGCTCAGGAAACTGTGTAAATATTTTACAAAAGGGTATAATATGTATTCTTTGATTTTGGAGAAATAGAGAACTTTGGGTTTGTGAGGCTACATTGACCAGGCAGCAGCATCCATCTTGTTACCATGGAAACTCTAGCACTGACTGGAAGGGAGAATGCCCTTTCCAGATGGCACCACAGAGACGGTGTTGATTATAAACAAGAAGAGAAGTGGTAGTTTATGGTGGTTTGCTATCAGATTATCTACGCTGATAGAAAAGTGCACTGATGGAAAGATTCGTTTATCTTTTGAGGCAAATACGCTTGCACAATCAGAGTCATGACAGAATTCTGAGCAACAGAACAACACATCTGTTGATGTACATCTGAATAAATATACCTGTTATCACAGAAGCCATTCCTCTTCACACTGACACCTGCACATCGATAAGTTTAGAAGTCATGTAGTGTCAGAGAGGTTTTATCTCAGAGTTCACATGCAGTTTTTTTGTGTTGTCGTCCCAGCCAACAAAACTCCATAATTTAATTTGAAGAAAACTGTAAAAGCACACATGTGTACTGGTTCTGCAGCATGACAGTTACAGCAGCAGCAGATCGTTGCAGCAGTCTGAAGCATCTCTCTTTAGTAGCAAGAATAAGGAGTCTTGCAACATCGCCCCGACGTGGTACTGACATTGTCATTCATGTGTGATTACACAAAGAGTCAGAAAACAATTAAAAACAACGTCATGAACCTTAAACACGGCAAGTGTGGAACAACCTGCCTGGCAAGTAGCTTGTTTCTTTTACGGCAATGACTGGTGACACCCTATTTTGATAAAATATCTGTTTATATTCTCTTATAAAAGAATTTTGTATGAAGTTTGTAGTTTCAATGAAAAGAAAAAAAGACATTTTTGCATTTTTCTATTTTTTTAGTTTTACAACATCCTAAATAACTTTTTCAGTGTTTGCAAATATATATTTGTAAGGTTGTGTGCTACAGATGAACTATTTTAACTAGTCAAACCACCCCTCACAAAGACAAACTAACCTTACTAGAATATTGTTTTTCAGTTTGTTTGATTATTTCAGTTTAGCTTTACTTAGTTTAGCAAGTGCATCTGTAGTTTTAGTTTAGTTTTAGTTTCATTTTAGTCTTAGTTTTTTTAAGTACTGACATGCAGATATTGACAAAAAAATCTAGGATGAAAGAATCCTATCAACAATACCTTACAGTACAAAATTAATTTATTCTTTATTTAGAGTAATGAGAATGAGAAAAAAGGAGTTAATTAGAAAAATGAAGCTGCAAATATAAAAAAGGCACAAAATGAAAATGAAAAAGAAGTTAATATTACCTATAATTCTATTTTGCTTCAGTTAGTTTTGCATTGTTAATTTTAGTTTTTGTTTTCTACAAATCTTTAGTCATTATTTTTGTTTTAGTTGATGGGATTATTGTTTTTTTTACTTACAGTCTCAGTTTTAGTTGTAGTTTTTGTTAGCTACAGCAACTCTGTTCTTGACTAATAATAATAATAATAATAATAATAATAATAATAATAATAATAATAATAATAAT
>JAOWBL010000022.1:15497617-15523853 GCA_028564865.1 Zenarchopterus dispar
CATCCATCCATCCATCCATCCATCCATCCATCCATCCATCCATCCATCCATCCATCCATCCATCCATCCATCCATGCCCACTTATTCCTATCAGGGTAATGGAGACCTCCTGGAGCACATCACTTCTCTTATTGGGTGAAAGAGAGGGGTACATCCTGGACAGCTTGCCAGTCCATCACGGGGCCATATACACACAAACAACCAGACATACTCACGCTTCATCTTTAATATGAGCAAGATAAATAAGATTAATGTGGAGACAAAGAAGATAAACAACATTTCCATCATGGGAGAAGAAGTGGAGGTGGTTTGGGGAAACAAAAGAGTCAAATACTTTCGTGTTCACCTGGATCAAATCAAATTAAATATGAGGACTTGTATCCGATTTATGAGTCACTTAATGCAAACGTCTGACTCCAAGTTCAACTATGCTCAAGACTGAGTCAAGTCACGTGTCCTAAAAATTAGGACTCAAGTCCTACTCAAGCCTGAGCCCTGGACTTAAGTACTACAAGCTTGATAAGCCACCCACCAGCTAGCCATCACACCACTTCAGTGTTCCTCTCACTGAAGTTCACATATCTCTCAAATGCTTTTAGAGCCATTAGCTCAGAATCCACCTATTTTCCTGTTACTACTGGCAGAGTGCAAAATATATAACTGTTATAAGCTACTGACTAATGTTGATGTCCTTGAGCTAGCTGTTTTTGTGATTAGTTGTAATACGTGGCAAGCATAGGTAGGTGTAGCTGCTTGTGCTCGGCAGCCTGTTTTAAGTAACAAGGCATTGGGTAATGCCGGGGAGGCATTACCCAATGCCTCCCCGGTTTTTAAATAAACATCAAGATGTATAATAGAAGATTTGAAAATAGCATTTAGACACAAAAAGTTTGACTGAGGTCACATAACAAGTGACAAGAGAGGTGATTTCCCCTGCTTGCACACTTTGTTTTAATTCTTTTCACACAGAGGTTGCTGCCTATGAGTGTAAAAAAAAAGCTGTCAAGTAATTTTTTATCTTCACTGAACTGCAGCACTTCCACACTGGTAACTCACACAGACTGAACAGAGATGACTCAGCTTTGTAACAGTGTGTGATTTCATACATATAATCAACACTGTGGAATCAGATGCGTGACAAAAGTGTTGCTTGTTCCACCCATGAAGTCTATTAGAGGAACTGGATGGCCTCCTGTGAAATCCCCCCTAAGCCTAATTTATGCAACAACAGTCAGAATGAGAGTTTGCTGCAGTGTCTGTTAAAATAACTGATGGTCAACATTTATCCGCTCGAACTAGTGTAAAATAAACTTTATGTGCTCCATTGCTATGTTTGACCTGCATAGAGGGCATTAACAAAAGAAAACTCAGCACTGTGAGCTACAGGTGCTGCAGAAAAGATCTTACACTACCGCCAGCAGTTGGTGGTGTAGTTACAGAGCATTACAACCAATAACAAAGAATTATATACGCCAGTGTCAGTGTAGGGGCTGTACGTACCCTATGTCCTTCATTGCTATGCAAAAGCATAAATCAGGTTTTAGGATTACTAAAGTCTGATTTTGAGGCCTCTTTTTCTCCTTACTGTGAAGCACCATGTTGCAAATGTGTAACGTAGCCTGGGAAATGCCCTCCTTCCGTTTAGCTTGGCTGACTTAGCTTATGCCAATCTATGATGCTAACTAAAATGACTTTACATTCATTTCTATCAAATCTGTCCAAACGTCCTAATTTTATGTGTCTGAGACGACAGGTGTCAGAGCTGAAATGAGGACTAGGAGAACTTCCCTAGGAGTTCACTCAAGTTGCCCTGACCCTAACCCTGACCCTTCTGTGGTCATGGTGGTCTGTTAGTAAAAGTAACAACACAACAAAACGTATTATTTTTTAAAATATAAGCGACTATGGTCAATTAAGTCTTTATTCACAGCTCATAAGTCGATCCAGTCTTAAGCGCTAAGAAGTGAAAGTGATGACATTTAGCTGTTGCCATTGCCAGCTGTTGAACAAAAGTCCACACTCCCCTCTACACTTAAATTTGTTGCTTTATTTGATTTTAGCTGATGTGGTACAAAAGAAAATTCACTGCTTGTACAGTTGTTGTGGATTTAAAATCCAGCTATGGAAACCAAAACCGTTTTTTAAAAACCAGGTTGTTCATTTTAACTGAAAAGTTTGGCATTTTAACATGAGGATCAGTGGAGATTAACCGGCTTTTGGAGGAAGCTCCCAGAGGTCATGAACTGCAATTTTTCTTAGTTCTTTAAAAGCCTCAACCTGGAAATTGGAATGTTGGCGCGTCGTTCCTCCATGCTTGCTCACCTTTTCATCCACAGCTTCCTTTTGTTCGGGGCAGAGGCACAGTGAAAACGTCCTACCGGGGCGGTTTTGAAAGTGCTGTCTGTAAGGGGCTTTTGCAACCATGGGGACTATCGTCAGTTAATCAGGATATACAGAATAGATTTATTTACTTCTGCAGAGGATCCTTTTATACGACTGGCTGCATCCATCTTTATATGACACGGCCTTGCTGTCCTCTGGACCAAACAGTTCTTGGGCCTTGTTGAGGGGAACACCTACTGGACGGCTTCTCAAAGGACCACACACCTTCAGAAACTTTTTTTAAAAATTGCTGTTTCTATACAATGCAAATATTTTTTACTTTGAATTTGGGCCTGAACCATTTTTATTACATTTATTTGAATGGGGGTGCTGCATTCACCTGTTCAATCAATCACCATACATTGTTGAGACGAATCACTGTTCAGCTACAGAGGCTGGGTGATAACCTGCTCCAGGGTAGCCACTTGGAAAAAGACCATAAAATCATCTCCAATTCTCGTGATACACACACAAAAAGTTGGGATAGAAATTAGCTGTGAGAACTGGGAAAAACCTCCTGCAGCCTGAAATCACCTTTAAACACAATAAACTAGATGGGGAACATAGCAAATCATCAGATTTCAGCAAGCACTACTGTGCCTATAGAGGCCCACAGAGTGTCTGTGATATTAATCCTAGTCTTAATGTGAATTGTTAAATATTTCTGCTTTTAATCCTATGCTGGAACTTGGTTTAGGTAAGCTAATGAATGATACGTGTGAGCCAGGAGGGAAAAGAAGACTTGAAAACATTAACCAGAAGCATTAAGGAAACTGTGGTAATCTACTACACCAGTAACGCTGTCACCATCCCCATCCCCCTAACAGGAATGCTCTATTGTCCACCTGCCTCACTGACAACACTTAGCCAAGGCCACATGGGAAGACATTGTTTCTTCCCTGGTGGCATTATGCCTTCATTCATCTGAAGAAGTGTTGAAAGTCACGGTTGTGTCTGCTGGTACCATCAGTTATTCATGTCATGGGATTTTCAAGTCAATATATTATCTCTAAAGGCTTTTCCAAGAGTACTGTGGCCTCTTCAGTCTTCCTAACAGAAATACATGGGCTTTTAGACAGAATTAACAGACTATAATAACAAAGAACATGTTTATGTTTTTCTTTTTGCCTGAGAATATTAAAAGAACCAGTATCTAGCTATATATATATATTTTAACTTTGGTGGGGTTTTTTTTCCCCTGGAAAGCCGACTGCCACTGTTTCCATACGCATCATGTCAAACATACTTCACAGAGACAGTGGGTGTGGGAATGCGAGAGCAGCAAATTGGAGGGAATGTGTGAATGGTTATATGAGTGCATGTGAATCTGCGTGTGAAACAATACCCTGAGGCTCTCCGGCGATCCCACCGATTCACTGCCCTCTCCAGCTGTACCCCAAGATACACACATTTTAACAGCCACATTCCTTCCCTGCAAGGCCTGGCGGCGGACTCGCAGCACGCTTGCCCCAATAGCAAAACACTGGAGGGGGTCAGGGGGCACAGCATTACTCTGAGAGACAAATAGGCTATCCAAATAAAATGTGACGCCCCGAACATGGGACCATTACACAAAACTGTGGGACTTGTCATGCTGGATGTGTTCTTACATCGTCAGCATTCCTGCTCACAAGTTCATGTGTTGCTCAAACACATAAACTGTAATAATTACTAAATATTTCTCTCTAGGTTCCAGCTAAGGGTGATATCAGTTTTCCAGTTCATTATTTACTCTGGTATGTGAGAGGAATCGCTTATAAGCATCCCCCCCGTGAGCATATTCTCTAGCTGAGTGCTTGCATCTTGTCTTGCTTCATCAGCCTGGACAAACTGGGTCTGTGACCTCGCTTTAAAGGATGTCAAGCCTCTTGAAAAGTTGTGTATTTAGGCAAACAAGTTCAGTGAGGCAGGACGGAGAGCGCACACCACATGAGGCTAGCTGGAAACTCAAGAGTTGATGTTGAGACATTGTGTGTGTGTGTGTGTGTGTGTTATTAGGTGTAGAGTGAGGGTGGTAGAGCTGGCAGGAGGGTTGTTTCTCCGCAACTGTTTGCATGCCCTCCTCCCTTAGACTGATTAGTACATAAAAAGACCACTGGCCATTCGGAGGTGTTTTGTGGTTGTTTTAACAAGGTAGCTAAACAATGGCCACTGTTTGGATGATCTTGTTTCCCACACACATTGTTTAAATTGTATGGATCCACATTAAAAGCTTACAAGAGGACATGTAAGGTGCAGGGATGGGTGAGCTTCTCCTTGTAAGGAGCCCCTGGGCTTATTTCTTCTAAAAAAATGAAATGATTCATTCATCTCTACGTTGCTAAGAGCTTGTGTTGAAAACAATAAACGTCCACTCAGCAACGCTGGCCGGATCTCGACTTCCACCCCTTCATGACAAATCTGTCATCCAGAGTGCAATGTCCCAGACCGGCTGAAGTAATCAGCAACACCTCAACACCCTTCCTCCTCGCATGTAGGGAATGTTTCTAAGCATGGGGAAGAAGGGAGGCAGGGGGGAAGCAAAACAGTAAGGATTTGAATGTATGTTTGTGTGTGAATGTAACAGAGTAGGACCTTGGTGAAACAGGAAGCCGAGGCAAGCTTTTACATTGGTGGAATTTCCTGCCAGTAAGATGTGTATCGCTGCTTTTCTGCAGTTGTAGGAGAGAGAGGGTTAGGGAGGAAATTTTGTTCTGTCTTTGTGTTTAAAAGGAATATTGAGACAGGTTTCAGTCTTGCACATTAAATGAAGCTCCAGCAGCCAATCCTGCAAGAAGATCTTACATGGTAGCAGTAAACCTCTGTTTTGAAACTACATTTTCTATCACACTCAATTTCTTTGTTGACAACACTTCTCATCAAGCAGAATGAATCTCAAATCACATACATTTTCAAGGATCAAACGCTCCAAAGGAGCAGGAGTTAGGCTGTGCTGACTGTTGTTGCACCTTGTTTGTGCAGAGATTAATGACATACCTGCTATGGACTTTATTTGCTCCAGAATGGTAAAAACGTGTTTGTTCTGCAACTTTAAAGGCCACCAGTTGCTTGATGCTAACTTTCAGGGCCGTTTCTCTCTATTCCCCCATCGCAGCCCGTAACCATCAGTTCACCACTTTAAAAGAGAAGATGAGCGTTGGTATCTCTGGACATTAGTGTCCTTTGTAGAACATATATGTAAGTATAGTGTAATATTTTACTAATAATAATAGTATACAAATGTGAAGTGTAAAGCAACAGTGGTAAAATTACAGAGCTATTAGTATTAAAGTTTTCTTCTTTGACATATAAAACAAGCCTACTCACTTTTAATTTAAATCTACAATTATAATTTATACTTATTTTAATTGTTTCCCCGTGTTTTTAAAAAAATCTAGAATACGTATGTTTGTTGAACTGTTTCTATTTGACATTTTAATGCCTTTGTTGTGCAATGATGCAAAAGTCCATGAAAAGTTTTCTTCTTTTTCTTTTCACTCTTCATTTTTCCTTTTCTTTCTTAAACTACTAGCAATTAAGCTAGAGATCTGGGTATTTAATGCCAGTGACTATTACTACACTAATGAGCTGCTGGTGCCAAGCTACTAAAGCAGTGAGCTCATTTCTTTATGAGACCAATAAGGACTAATGCAAAAAAAAAAAAAAAAAAAAAAAATCAATATCTATTTTGTAGCTTTAAAGTTGGTGCAACTAATTGCATGAAGGTATAAACACTGAAACAAGGTTGAAACAGATAGACAATGTCTGTTTGTTAGTTTTTTAATCAGTGGATTCAACTAATGAGATGGAATAAAGCTTGTTAGTGAGACTTAAAGGTGCTGGTAGGTGGATTTTATTTCCTTTGAACATATAAAATGAAGCCAACATGGAGCTGGATTTAAAAGTGACCGAAACTAGGCGCTTATCTTAAAATGGCTAAATAAACATGCCCACCCAAAATATTTATTTAAAGAGATCTCCTCTGATCTAATCCACCCACAAACCAGGAGTTGATGTAACAGTGATCATATTAATCTTCCAGAAAGAGTATTTACATCAGACATGGTCTGGCTGGCTAAAATTTAAAATTCATCTTTTGACTTGAGCGCACACATGTGATTTTCCCTGTTTTTCATCATAATGGAAACAAAAATAACTACACAGAAAAAACCTGCTGTCATCACCTTTAGTAAAATGAGAGGACGTTTATTTAACAGGCGACGCTTGTCATTTGGAGATTGGAGAAGTTGGGCTGTGGAGCTACACCCAACTATCAGGCAGAAGAATGGGGTTATAAATAAGACACAATTGCTGCCTCTTTTAAAGTAACTGTACTTTCAGATGTTCATTTTGGACTCAGCCATTGTTTCATAGCTGTTTATTCATTGCAAAATGAATGTAAAAGTTACACATTAAAAACTCTGTGGAGGCCGATGTTACAACAGACACCACTTCATCACCTCGACTAAATGAGCAGGTTCTGCTGACATACATTATGATTGAAACGGTTATGTTCCACAGCAAAACTGATCAAAACTGTATTCATCAGCACAAATACAAACTTGTAAGTTTTGTTAACTGTCTTTTCATGACAAACCATCACACCAGGCTGAGATAGTCACATTTATCTTCTTGTTTCACAATCCGCAGGAAATTTTAAAAATGAAAACAAACAAAATAGTGGTTGCGTTGGCTGGTGCTGGCAAACTGGGACTATGTTAAATGGTGAACTAGACAGACTTACTGCTGTTGTTATGACATACATCTTGAATAGTTTAGTTTTTTTTCCTCCATTTTTTCTGCACGGTCTTCTTTTATTACTTTGGGTCCAAGTGTAGGGTAGCACATGGGCCAGTTTTAGTCTAGCTGACCATATATATGCAGGATAATAACTAAATGATGTTTGCATCACTGTGAGGAATTTAGTTTTGTTAAATATCAGCTGGAATAATGTGTTTTTTAGTCACACTGATGCCATAATTCCTTTTTTGTAACGTCATGTAACCATACTAAAGGAACTACTGAACAGGAGAAAAAAGAGTTGCTCCAGGTCTGCATGTCAGCAGGTCCATGCAGACTTGAACCCAACTGAGATGCTGCGCTGGAGCTTTATGAACAATATGCATAACCAAATGCCTAAAAAGAACAAAAACAAAAAAACTCAACAAACATAAGAAATGTTGTAAAGAAGAAGGGGGTCATTTTTTGGATCTACAAGCTTTTTTTTTTAAACTATTATATTTATTTATTTATTTTTTATGTGGTTGTATTTCTCTAAAACCAAGTCCCACAATGATCATTTTACTTTATCAGGTTTTGTAGACACTCTCAAACGCATACACAGACCCAAACATAGCAATAAAAGCTATTTATGACTGTATGTTTAGATAACAGATAAAAAGCTGAGTATTTCTGTTTTTCTTGTAGAGTTTGCTCTTTCTTGTCGACCTAGAATGCCTAGAAGTGACTGTGTGTCATCTGTATTTAAAATACTTGACCAGTTGTTTAGAGCACTTTTAAGTGTTCTATAAATGTTTTAAGCTGCACCTCAGATCTCTTTCCTGAGTGGGTAAAAAAAAGATATCAAAGCCGAAGCACTTAAACCACATCCCCATTTAATCAGAAAAGATGAGACAGAAACTTCTCCAAATCGAATCACACCAAAAGCACAAGGGCTTTGGTCTTGTGCACAAAATGTGCTTAGTAAATGAGCATGCTTGTGTACTCCAGCCAGTGGGTCAACTCACTGCTGGGTGACACACATATAAGTGAAGACAGAGGGGAGAAAATACTTAAAAGAAATATTTCTCTTATCTGGAATTCTGATTCTCAAACAGTTCAAATAGATTATTGCGGGTGGACAGATAAGATGAGGGCTGTGATGTTCAGTCAGGTGGACGGTAAAGAAGACAATGAGTAGAGGCTGATACTTGTATTATCTGTTTCCAGAGTATTTGCTTGCCCCCTCATACATGAGGTCATCAGGCTTTGTAACTGAAATTACCTCCAGGGTCCTCAAACTTTCAGAATATTGCGACACAGCAAACGTACTTAATATAAACACATCAGAATGTGACCAAATAACTCTTGCTTCAGGTCCGGCTTTCGTTCTCATATGATTTGATCTTGAGTACCAAAACCAAGCAAAAAAACAAAAAAAAAACAAAACAGTGTAAGTGAATGAGATCGGTCTCAGTGTAAGAGTCTGAACCATCTACTGCCCCTCCAGCAGCTGCGAATTGCCCTCTGTAGCCTCTCTGGACCATCACTGTCAGTCTATGTCAGACTTTTCTCCTTGTGTGCACTTGCCTGAGTTATTAATACGATCGGCACTTGACCGGGAGTTCATGTTGCTATTGCCACACAGCCAAATTTGGCCCCTGAGTTCAATCCTCAAATACTGAAGGCGACTCACTTACACCAACTGTCACTAATTCCAGCAGTCTGGGATCGGTTTATTAAAGGTCTCATAGGAGTGAGTGGTTGCTTTTTGCAGCCTAGCCACTTTTCTCAGCCTCCCGTGACTCAGAAACGGAAATATGAAATGTTCCCACACACCCCACTTAGATCACCAGTGCCCAAGTCACATCAGCACTGTAATTATACAGAGATGCACATGGGTCACACATTGAGTTAAAGGAGTAGAGATGAAGGTATAATTAGCAAGAAGTTACACGGATGGCTTGTTGTTAGTTTGAAATTTGGGAAGTGAACCAGTAGAAGAGAGAGCAAAGTTTAAGGCGAAGCTTCATTGACTTTTCCATCATTTATCAAGCCAGCCCCCTCAACAACTTTGATCTCAAAAGGTCAGGATAAGTGCGAGATAAAATCGAAAGGAGGATTGTGTGTGGATCCATTCATTTGACTGTCAATCCATGTGCCGGTGATAATCGCGAGTTTTTTGTTCCCACACTTGTTGGAGATGAGCAGGACTTTTTCGTCCTACTCATTTCGTTTTTTTTTTTTTTTTTTTTTTTTTTTGAGGGAATCACGGGCTCCTCCTCCAAACTTTTTTTTCTACGATTGTGGGAACTCCCTGCAGTGTCTCATGGTTACATGATTAGGTGAGTGGAGTAGGCGTGGGTCTGGAGAGAAGATCTGCAGAGAGAAGAGAGAGGACGCAGCAGAGGAACATTGATGAGATTCATACTGGCCGGTTAGACTTATAGAGATGCAGTTGTAGTTACATTGCTTAACCATTTCTCAGGAGCGATCAGCGGACTAGAAAGATCCAAATATTGGACTGCCTTGCAAAAAGAAACTTTAGTGGATTATTTTACTTTTTTAAAAGATGGAACGATTTTGCGCAAGGACGCCGGGAAGCGTATCCCTCTTCACCCGCTCTTTCCTTTGTATCGCTGGGGTCTTAGTCAGTATGTATCAGCCCGTCTGTGAGGCGTTCAACCTGGACACAGACAACCCAGCTGTTTATAGCGGACCAAACGGGAGCTACTTCGGATATGCGGTGGACTTTTATTTGTCTGATTCTGCCAGGTGAGTTTCTTCCAGATAAAAAGTTTCAAATCAACTGTCTGTAGCTACTACCTTCCCTTAATGTTATGTATCATAAACGAAGATGAAAGGTTCTATTTTCCTGTTTCTTTTTGTTAGACGTCTGATACATTTGTGCCTAATTTAATAGTCATTTCAGCATAGCCGCAAGTATGTTGCGCGCGGCGTGCAAACTTTCCATTGGACTGTCACCGACTTTCGCCAAACTTTAGAACATCAACAGCTGCCTTTTAAAGTAACAGAGCATTTTTTCCCAAAAGAAAAAGCATTTCCAACACTGTGGAACAATGTTTTGCTCTTGACATAAAATCTAAGTGTACCATATGCTGTCCTATGGACACATTCTGTCCTTTACGCACGTCGCACATGTCCTCGGGGCGCATTAAATCTTAACTGTAACTAAATATATCCAGATAAATGACTCTTTTTTAATGACTTCTGGAAAATCCTAAACAACGCCAATAAAAGAGGGTCTATTTCATAATAGGAGGGGATGACTTGAAAACAAGATGAGGACATTTTGAAACCGTTCACTAATGTTACTCATCTTCTTATTCAACGAAAATGACATTTATTTTTGAACCTTTAATTTGACTTCCAGACCAAGCTTGCTCACTGCAGTCCCATTTCATTGGTATGAAGTGCTGTTGTTGGCTGTGATGCTTAATGGCTCCGTGGGGATGCGATCCCCATGACACTGCATGCAGCGAACGTCTCAGCAGTCTTCCTCAGAGACTTTTGGCATCAATCCTTTTTGGAATTTAAATTGATTCATGCGTGCCTGTGGTCATGTCTTGATACCGCAGTAGTTGGCAGAGAATATAAATTGGGTTGCGCTGTAATTGTAGTCACTGCCAGTGCTGTGTTTTGTCTCGCTACTCTACATTAGTGGGCCTTGGATGCCACCCTGGAGACGCAAAAGTTTCAGACACGTTCAGACTTCCAGGCTGTGTTCGCCGAGCGCCACCAGACCACTGTTCAACCGGCCAGCGTGCTGAGATTTCAGAAAAGGCTTTGTGCCTAGTGGGACGCCAGCAGCAGATTTAGCCTTCCTGTTTCTCCTCCCCATTTCCACGGACGCCAGATACTCAGACATGGAGGAGACCCCCTCCCCGTCTTGCTGTCTGTTTAAAAGCCTGCTGCTATTGGGCCTAATTTTTCTTCCTGGGAAGCAGGGGTTTCAAGAGGACGGTATGATTTAGAGTATGCATAAACCCCCCTCTCTCTCCACATCCCCCTTCTCACTCCCCCTTTTGCTGATGTCATTGCAGGGCTTTTTAATTCATCCATCACCCTGACCTTCCCCCACTGTCTAGCCCCTCTCCCCATCATCTCCACTTGTCTCATTAAGCCCCAGACACAAGTAGACGTCATCTTACCGATGACTTAATGCTGAACTTTTTTGTACAGTTGAGACACCTTGCTCGTGAAAGCATAACCCGTGATTTGTGAGTGCAAAGCAGAGTAGTGTTCAAATGGAGCTTTCTACAGCTCAGTGCTCTGTAATTTTCCTCCTGATGATATGTACCCAAAAGTCAAATGTCAAACAAAACAGAGTCTGAGAGAGCAGATTTAAGACTATGACTCATCCCTTTATCTACAAACCGCATGTTTCTGCTACTTTTCATCAACAGTTTTCCAGGGGTTTCCACGTCAAAACATATCAGACATAAAATGAGTTTCTGTTATCTCTTCCTTTGCCAACATATCATCCTCGCCCACACTTTGAGGACGTGGGGAGTGGGGGAGTAGCGGCACTGAGGTCAGTCGAGGGTCGCACCAGGAGATTCTTCTTCTCTGGACGAGCTGCTGTGAACCTGGTACCAACCATGCTGATAAAATTATTGCGCCTTTTAGACAAACATGTCTATCTGTGGCTAGGCGACTGTAATGGATTTTCAAACCAAGACATAATGTGAATGTGGCTACAGGGAAAAACAATGAAAATACTTCTCCCGTCTGTAAACCCTCCCTGTGAAGGCTACAAAGGATTACTTTCTCTTACTTTGAGACTAATCCCTGACAATGAGTTTATATATATATATGTGGATCTGTCATGCCCTTGGGCTAACATAATAAAATTAAATTTGGGTACTTGGTGCATGGCCCACCGTCGTAGAGCGCCTCAGGCCAGTGTCTGTGAACTGTGTGTGACAGCTCTTGTCAAATACACACAGGAAGGACAAGAGGGCATATTATCCCTTGTTGTAAGTGTGACGGCATGTTTTTATTATTGTTTGAAAAGATGTTCAGCAAGGTGGTCTTTTCGCATTCTAGCTGTCGTGCTACATGCCTGTCCCAGTGAACACAATCTTCGCTAAAAGGACTTGTGAGAGCTGACTCATCCTACAGTGTAACGAAACAGTGGTCACTGGCTCCTCTATGACTTTCACTGGTGCCAGGCAGCGATAAGGGAGTGGATTCTGCCGAGATAGAAAAGGTCACAGGTCAGGGGCTGCAATAATAACAGACCGAGCCTGGTGTGTATGAAACGATGAGACAGGTTCATTGGTTTCAGTGATGTGCGTTGGGTTACATATAATTTGGCCAGGAGTAGTACAAACAGAGCTGAGCGTGACCATGTCACGGACTCCCCTGGAGTTTACTCTCTCAAACAAGGTTAGTGTTGAACTAATATTGACATTGGACCAAGGTCTCTCTGGACCACTAATGCAGCTATTTTTTTCTGTTATCTGTGCTGAAGTTCTTCTGCATATTCAATCAGCCTCATTTTTGTAATTGTTTTCACTGGTATGTTTTGTTTTTTTTTTTTAAATCAACCAGTTCCTAAATTAAACCATTAAATGTTTGAACTGCAGGAACCCAGCTTGTACATTTGCATTGCCATGTCCTCCTTCAATCCAGGTTGTCGATGAGACAAAGGGTCCTTTGTTTGATGGCTGAAATTGTTTACCGTTTAGATTTATTAATTTATCGACATTCTATAAAGTGGTTGGGATAATATATGACTGTGTAACATGGATAAAGAGCATTCAGTCTTATACAAAGTGCCTTTCTAGCGTTTAGTCGTCTATTAACAAAAGGGGCTTTATATAATGAGTCCGTCTGTGTTTGAGTGGAAAAAGATGTTAGCATGGATGGTGATGATGTGTTTAAAGGGCCCGAGGACCCTCTACCATGCTGGTTTGGGAAAGCCCCAAGGACATCATGTCTACTTGGGAATGGAACTGGCCATCGGTTGGGGTTGTCCCGAGTCATATTTTTGCTTGTTTTAATCCGTAACTGCCGACAGGCCTGGTTTGATTTGACCACAACTCACACAATGATGGATTTCTATAGTAAGTCAATAAAATCTCCACTTTATGTTGCAATGACCCTACCGTGCCACTGGATGGCTTTGAAATATGAATTTAACATGACTGAAGCTTAAATTAGGCTGCAGTCAAGTTCAGGAATGGCATGTAATGCATGTGTGGGTGCAACAGAAGTTGGGTGGTGTTGGAGTAAAGTGTTCAGTGGTCAGACAGTTATGGCCCACCCCACCCCAACAACACCATTCCTTTTAGTACAACAGTGTCTCTATCTTGTTAGGGCATTTCACCCCCTGACAGGGCCGTTACTGTGGAGAGGTGTGAACCACCCGCAGTTAAGCCCCCTGCAGCGTGACTTTAGGGCAGTGGGATTTTAAAAGGGAAGAGATGTGCTGCATTTGTATTTAGGGGGTTGGGAGGATGGACAACATTTTGGTGTGAGAAAATCCAGGAGTCATTTCGATGGCTTTTGTTGTGGGATGTTTCAAACTTCTCACTCGCCACTTGTGAAATCACTGAGAGGTTGACTTAAACAAAGCAGCTGCTCATTTTCCCACATTACTCTAAAAGCCCTCAGAAGGATGGTGGGATACTATAAGAGTGCCACTTGTTGAAAGGTTGAGGTGAAATACAAGAGCACAAATCACTGGATCTAATTGGCACCATCTTGTCGCTTCACTTAGGAGACTCTGAACTTCCAGGAGTGCTGAGAAGAGTAAAATCATAAAGCTTGAATTATTCTTTCAAATTGCATCTGGGTGTCCACACATACTTCCTGTGTCACAGTGTTGTGTGAGTGCTTTAGGTACTCCTGCTTGTAATTTCCAGCCCACCTGTTGCCCAACAGTGTTATCCTTTTGAGGATCCAGAGGAAATGTTTTTTTTTCTTTTTTTTCTGGGATGTGGAATCAGATCCTGGATAGAGTGGACTGTTTATCTAATGAACACTGGTTTGTGTGGGTTCAGGTCGCTGCAGCTTCTTTTCAAGTCAATCCTAGGATGTGGAAATGCCCATAAATTGCTGTAAAGAACATAACTTGCTCCAGGCTTGTTGGGGCAACATATAGATCCTTTTTCCACTGCTTGGACCCTGGTTCCATGTGACCGCTAATAAAAAAACGTGGCCTCCACTCAGCACAGTAGACTCTCTATAGTCAGCACACGCCATCCCAGCAGGCACTGCTACTCTCATCATCTTCGTGCTCCTGGATAGCAGCACACACACACTGTGTGTGTGTGTGAAAAGACGATCATCCATATGGCAGACACAAGGATTCAAACAGCTTCTGTCTGGCCTTGACTCTGGGAGGACACAAGACTATTCATTTGGCTCCATGTGGTCTAGAATAAGTCATTGCTCACCACTTGTGTTTCTCATATCAGCCATTTAGCTGATCTCACTCTTAAGTGACAGATGATTTGAAAAATCAATATTACGTCAGTATTACGTCACCCGGTTACTAATGTCTGCAGAAAAAGCCAACCTAACTTTTCAGATCCATATGACTGGCGCTCATCGATCGCGGCACCCTTTAAATCAATGTGGAGAAAAGGTGTACAGTCATTTTGGAAAAATGTATGCCCTCTTTATAATATCATCTTAAGGTCTTTAACAGGTCTTTCATTTAGTTAAATGTACCATCAGATCGCCAATTACAGACTGATATTGCTTTCTGAGCAGCAATTAAGCTAAAATACTGAAGTACCAAATTCAAAACTAAGTGCATACGTTCAGTAGTTTGTAGAACCACGCCTAGCAGCGCTAACTTGAAGCTTTGGTTTTCTTTTTGCTCTTTTGTTTTCTCCATGCCAATATCAGTCCCTCACATTATTTTTGCCCACCCTCCTTTTACATCATTGATTCTGTTTATTGAGGTTTGTGGGCATTTTTCTTTTAATACATAACTCTATTAAAGTCTCACCACAGCATTTTGATGTGGATGAGGTCTGAACTTTTACCGGACCATTGCAACACCTCGGTTCTTTTCGTTCTTTCGATTCATCCGTCAATCTGTCATAGACTTGATGGTATGCTTGGGACCATTATCCTTTTTTTTCATGGCACAAATTCAGCAAAGTTTTAGCTGTAAGACACATGGTTTCCCATTTTACCCCATTGTACTCCAGCACACACAAGATCATGTTCAACTTTGACAGTTGGCATGACAAGTTGGTAAAATAAGCTGCACTTATTATGGCCAAATGTTTCCACTTTAAGGAAATATTTTGCCTGTTCAAAGGACATTGTTCCAGAGGGTTTGCAGTTTGCTTAGATGCAGCTTCACAAACATTCTTTTGAAAGAAAAGGGGCTTTTTTTAGCCAAGCCATGTTAACTGAGTCTGAGTGCAGATTCTCGGAGCACTGGGTACCCTCAGGATGAACTTGCTGGAACATCCGCTATAGAAAAGATTAGCAACTGCATTGAATGTTTTTCATGCGTGAATAATCTTTTCACTCAAGAATGATGGACTTTTAACCCTTCCTAGATCAATGGATCAGTAACTATAGCATCTCCAGGATCATTGCTGATGACTTTTCTTGTTAGCATTATTTTAACACACTCGAATGCTCGAGAAATTTGACTAATTTAAATGTTTTGGTCATTCTTGCTGATTATCAGTTAAAAAGGTACACTTGATTTACAGGATCTAGCTGCTCTAACAATTTTAATTTCTATGGAAGCAACAACAGTGTTCTGTCTTTGTCACACACTGTTTTTATATTTTAGCTTAATTTTTGTTAAGTATATAATGATCCAGTGTAACAAGCAATGTCATTTTGTCTATTAGCAGTTGTGTTTACGTAATTTTTAGTCCTGGTCAGGCTCAGAACACCACTATTGATATCATTTTATGATTATTTTCTATTCTTCTGTCACTATGTTTAAAACTTAAGAGTTGAAAGATTGTATACTTTCCTCTTTACAAGAGTTGTATGCATTATTTGGCACACTACATTTTTCCAGGAAGGAGTGAGAGCAGAGAAGGACAATAGCTGCCTCTGGCTGGGCTCAAGATTGCATCTGAATTCTTCTTCTGAAATGGAACCACTCCATTGTTTAAGTATGCGTTGATAAGTTAGTGTAAATTCCAGGAGGCCCTGTAGATGTTTCATTGAGGTGTTGGTGATGTTTTGAAGGCCACTAGTGCTTTCAGTCGCCTTCTCTTTCTTTACATTATGTGTCATAGAATTCGCTGAGACTTGTTTATGACTGCAGATGGTCGCTTCAGCCACTACTGGCAAGCTTAACAAATGTGATTTAGATTTTTTTCCCCCCTTTTGGTTTAAAGCTCTTATAATAGTGTTCAAATGACATCAGCTTTGCAGCTGGGTGCAAGACAATTAGCTGTGAAATGGTGGGGTGTCGGGCTGAATGGGAGGGTGCAACTTCGGAATCTGACTGTTGACAACCTCAGTCTGTAACCTCATCATAAACTGTATTAGCTAAAGCTACACAATAATGACACATCAGCAAGTTCCAGCACTCTGTATCAGCCTTAATTTCTTAACCCCACATAAAATAGTGGTTGCAGTCTGGCGATTATAGTGCGGTAAGGCATTTTCTGTAAAATGTCCTCAGATTGCTTGACCCTCAGATGAGTCCGCCCTCAGTTACAGTGAGGTTGTTTACACATTCTTCGCTTGCATCCTAAAGCTATTACAGTCGTTTAATTAACACTTTATTGTCAGTTGGGTGGTGGAGATCATATGCGGCTGCTGTACAGCAGCTGATGGGACTCGTTTCGCTTGCTAATGCTTTCAGTCTGAACCTGATTCAGCACCGGGGCATTGCTCAATGCTCATGTCAGGTTTGTTATTTTTCCACAGCCACATAAAAGCAAAGATTGCAAATGAAGATTAGTTTATCTCCACACTTACCACGGCATGTGGGTGAGTGGAATAAGTGCACTTAAGTCCTTTTCAGGCAGTCATGGCCGTCCATTAATGGGGCAGCAATTGAACATGTCGGTGTCACGTCGAATAATCTGTCTGGGGCCTTTCAGTTACATTTTCCGATGGTAATGGCAAATAGGTCAGACCTAATAACGTTTAAACTTTCAGCGCAACCTAAGTCTGAACAGCTGCAGTCACATTAGTGGACAGAGACGTGCAGCAGCAGTGGGTTAATTTAGGTTCTGATCAGCTGTTCAAAGGAATCCAACATAGTAAAGCATTAGGAAATAAATAAAAGGAGTGTCCAAACATTTATATCTCTTAATTTACTCAAGTCACCATCTTTCTAGGCATCTGACTCAAATAAAATGAAAGAAAACTCCTTAAAAGTTTAAAATCGATTTTATTTGACTTAACATACCTATTTTAATAGTTTTACGTATGCAGTTTTTAATCAAAAAACAGTGGCAGTAGAGCTGATATCCTCAGATGAGGTAAACAATATCCTTTTTGTTTACTGTGGTGTAACCAACAGCATGTCAGTGTCTGTTCAATAAGTTTAAACATATAAAAAACAGATATTTGCAGCTTCTTCCTTCCCATCCCACTACAATTTATATTTTGTGTTTGGTATGCTAATATAAATATTTGCAGCTGTATCTTGATGTTGCATGAAAACTATGATTGTATTTATGCTACGCTTTATATACAGCTAAACAGACTTTCATGTAAACTGCAAATATCTCTTGGAGTGTTCCTCTTTTCTGTTACAGGAACGGGCTCCATTAAATAAAGGCGTTACGACCATTAGCAGAAAGTTGATGAAATGGTGTCACTTTAACAGAATGATGGTGTGAGATATCTCATGTCTGCATAAAGTATCACATTTGCCCTTTCGTTGCTTTTCAGATGCATGCTAAACACCTCTGCCACTATGGCCTCCCTTTGCTAACTTTTTAAACCTGTTGTTTAATCTCTGTTGTTATTGCAGCATAGATGCAACCCTCCTCCTGAGAACATCCGTCCTTCGGTGAACAGCTGAGGATTGCTTACCCCCCCAACTAATTACATATTTTTGCATGCCAATCCAAAGAGCCCTTACGTTTGCAAAGGAATTTGTAATGCGGCTCTCAGTCTCCTCCAGCCAGAGATTCATTAAATGCAAACAAACAAAAGCTCTCCCTTTTAAGCCCTTTGCTAGCAGAAAAGCTTCAAGGGTGGGGCTTAGATTTTCCCCAGATAAGGCCCATTAAATGCGAATTCTGCTGCATTTACAGAACTTGCAGATTATTATCATTCTTTGCTTTAATAGGAAGGGAAGAGAATCTGCACTTTAACATCTGCATCTAGAAGTGTAATATTGTTAAAAAACTAGCATCAACTGCCAACTTTTGTGATTAAAGCGTGATCTGATTGTTTTGTTTTATTTCTGTTTGAAAAGTTGCTGGACCATCCCTGTAAATATAATTCAACAAAAACAGCTGTGGGTTTTTTTTTTAGTTTCCTTCGCTTTGTTATCATGTGCATCTTCCCCCGCTGGTGTCTCTTATTGCCCACACATGCTTGCAAATTATTTCTAAATGGTTTCAGCCAGGAATATATTTTCATGTCAGCATTCTCAGATTTTTCTGCTTGAAACAGAACTAATGGTGCTTGTAAGTTCAGAAATCCTTTTTCGTCAATTAGAGATTTGGAAGGCCGGCAGCTGACAGGTGTGTGTATTTACTAAGTTCTTCTGGGTGTGAGTGGGAGAGCTTCAAGACAGTGAAAGCACTGTGGGTGTGAGTCCCTATCGAAGTAAACCCTTTGTGATCTAGATAACTGAAGCTCTCTTGTAATACTGGGATATTCCTGCATTTGCATACGCAGAAAGATATAAAACTGGAACTTTGTTTCTTTGTTTCTCTTTGCATGATTTTGTTCTCCACTTTTGGATTGGCTTTTTTTTGTATATTTATGTACATATTGTATACTTTTTGCTTGTTTTTAAACCCCAGCTTAGATACATGGCATTATAACGCAGAGGACTACTGAAGACTGTAAGGTTTAACTGCACTTTCACTCACGGTGGCTCTTACATTGGCTTCTGAACCCTACCTTTGGGGCAGGATGCTAAGTTTAGCCAAAATGTAAACGTTTGTGTGGCCATTGGAAGATCTAGGGCAGGAAAGGGTGTGCTTTTCCTGTTTTTAAGCCCCTGAGACATTGTCTAGTCTCAATGGTTCCTTGCCTCCTTTACCCACATCAAAATGATGGCGACTGTCTGTGCTTCTTGTTGGGTCAAGTGGTTCCACAATGAGGTAATGGATAAACCATCCCATTAAGCCACATTATCTGCTCAGGAATTTTTCTCCCCCCCTGACTTATCCTTGCCCAAATCTTGATTGTCTCTGTTAACATATCATCACGCTACCTTTACTCTACCTGTTTGATCTCAGAAGTTTTTCCAGTTGTGTTGTTACTCCGGGGCTCTCCTGTAACCTTACTATTTTTTTCAGTTTCTATTGAACTGGTTGGCTGCTCTTCCCACAGTTGTACAGTGGAGCTCCAAGGACACAGTCATTTAGTATCCCAGCTGTAGAAACAAGAGTGTGACTCCACTTAGCCTGTCTACTCTCTTGTTTTCGTATTGAATCTGGCCCCCTGGGAGCATGTATGACCATGGAAGGGTTTCTCCCTGGGTGTCTATGAAGGAATACAAGTGAATGTGCCTGCAGGCGTCACATGTGCACATGTGATTGTGGCTGTGGACACACTGTAAAGCAGTGCTGCAACCTGTTAAAATGTTTTGCTTCTGAGTCAGAACACAGATCAGTAAACTGTAAAATGTGCACATCGCATCAAATTTACAGCCGCCTGGAAGGTGATTTTTAGCCAAGGCCAGGTTAAGAGCTATAAATCACAGCAAATGTCTGCTGCTGAGTTTGTGTTGTGCACAAGTAATCTTTTAAGCTTTAATCTGAGGAAAGTTGTCTCTCTGTGTGTCTTTCACAGTGCAAGTGTGGTGATTGGTGCCCCCAAGGCGAACACCAGCCAGCCCAACATTACAGAGGGAGGTTCTGTTTTCTACTGTCCGTGGAGCCTCAGCCAATCAGACTGTCACACCATCCACTTTGATGGAGAAGGTAAGACTTGTGATGGAAACAAGCAAAAGATAAAGTGTTTTTGTACTCATCCCTTTCTGTGATGCGGAATTTATTGTCAAGTGCAGATAATTTTGGTTATTTCTGGTTTTGTTTGTGAAGAAATGCCACACAAAAAGCTTAACCGTTACTGACTTTTGTCCTTATGCTTGGTTGTTTGAGAGGATTAAAAACTGGAGATGATAGTTGGCTCTTGTTCCTTTTTTTTTCTTGCTTTTGAGGTCTTCAGAACATTTCCTCCGGATCAGGTCACTATTCCGCTTCACTGAACTGCCGATGCCTTCATTAGCTCCTTAACCTGCCATGGGATGAACAGGATAATGGGGGTGTTGAAGAGGGGTTTTAATGGTTGTCCTGCCTCCGGTGGCAAAGGGAGATAAGCAACCTATAAACAAATAAGTCTGACAAAGAAATCTCCTGTTTGCGTGGCAGGGGAAGCTGGAAGTCTTGACAAGAAGGTTCCAGTTGACCCAAAATTGAGTAAAACCGTTTGGCAGACCAACAGGAAGTCAGTGAAGTCGTCTAATGAGGGGATTCGTGTTTCACTGTGTTGACAGAGTCCCTGTTTTGCACAACAGGGTGAGAAAAATGGCACTCAAAGTTGCCATGGAAACACAGACCCAAACACTGCGAGTCCCACTCTCAGAGAGACATATTTTACACTGCATTTGGCTTTTTTCCTGACAAACCAAAGTTTAGCAACTTAAGTCATGTTAAATTTACTGTCTGTACAGCGCAATGGGGAGAAATATTCCACTGTACATTTGACGAGCCGAGTAAAAAAACCTTTTATTGGACACCTCTGCCCACCACTATTTTTGCAGCTTTTCTTGCAACATTAAAATGTGCTGTGCATTGATGGGTGCTGGCTAAAGACCACAGAGAGTGATGTCATGCTTAAGCAGCGAGGCCTCAGTCGAGGTTGGTCCTCTGGGCTGTCAGTGAATGTCCTTCATATTTTGATTCGGCTTTGAAGGAGCAGATCAGAGTGCCACAGCCAGTTCTGACATCTGGATTTTGGCAGAACTGTTGTACAGTGAAGGAGAGCTCAGTGCGTGAATATCTGCATGGAAATGCAGCTATAACAAACAGCTGTTACATGGATAACATTTGCAGCTGTAAATCATTTACTGTAGCTTTGCTGACCTTTCCTTTTCCAGTCTTGACAGTTGAAGCAATAAAAGGACATTCAATGAATTTTTCCCCCATTTTCTTTATATTTTCAGAATAATTTCTAAAAATAGCCGTCTTTCTGGAGACTGTTAAGTATATTTCAAGCACAGTGGTGTCAGAGGTCTCCCTTTTTTTTGGTATGTTTGAGCTCTGACCCGCGGGCCACAGACCCTCTTAATTAGCCTAACTAATTGGGTCAAAGTGGCCAGAATCCCTCACCCATGCACTTCCTCTTCTGTGAAGATAAGAGGCTGGGCTGTCTATGGATTTGGGGGATGGAGGGCACACATGGGATGGGAGGAAGGAAAGGAGGAGATTTAAGGGGAGAAACCAGAACCCTAGTCCTCAGCTTTATCCTCCTCCTCCTCTCATCTTCTGCTACTCCCACAGGGGCAGCTGTGTGATGAGTGACTTTGACCATTTGTCTTCTACCCCACAGACAAACACAGAAATACTCACGCAGGGCTCTACCCTCTATCCACTCACAGTTGAAAGCAGAGAGCAGGCCTACAGACGTGCTCCAGACCCCCTGAGTCCTGCTCTGATCCTGGGAGAAACTGGGCATGGCACCATGTCACATCAGCACATGGTGCTAACCAGCCTCCCGCAGGGACTCTGGTCAGATGACGCTCAGTCTTGGCCCGTCTCTGTGTTTCCCTTTATCTCCCTGGTGAATCTCCTCTATTATCATCTCAGTGTGTTCCACGTGATTCCAGCTGGCTGCCTTCAGCTGAGGACAACAAGCAGGACTTTTCATCACTTAGAATTGTGACACAGAATAAAGGCTGCCATGTGAGAACTGTATGTAAGATGAGAGCTGGTCATTGTTATCCAACATAAATGCTGAATATTAAAAGGCACTTTTTTGTGTGTTGCTATCCTCTGTTGCCTTGGTAACATGACACAAATCAACACAATTTACCCCATTAATGTTCCTTAACCAAAGAAATTCCCCTTTTATGAAGCTATGAAGAAAAAAAAGTAATCTGGCTAATGACGATTAGTCAAGGTAAACTGCTTAAAAGGAGGTGTTTGAAGTGTTGGGGATGTTGCTCCCTGCGTGTGGCTAAAGCAATTGGGAACACTTAGGGCAGGGCTGGCTGCCACTGGCTAGCAATTTCACAGAAAGACCCGGAGATGGAAATTTGCCTGTTATCTCATTTGCCTGTAAGGAAATGAGAGAACAGGCTGTAAAGTGAGGGAGGCCTGGGCGAGATAGTGTAAGGAAAATGAATAGGAAAATGGAGATCGTGTTGAAAATGAAAACAGAGAAGGGGAGAGAGAAAAGTGTGTCTAAACAGAGATGACTGGGAAGCTGCCATGAGGAAACCAGGCCAGAGTGCGTATGTTATCCTTGGAGCCCGGTCAAGAAGCTGTTTCCAGACATGGAGCAGACTCCAAGCTCAGCTCCAGGCTGCCTAGTTGGCTGGACGAAGCACCAGAGGTGGATAGAGGGCCTTCCCTCTGCACAGTTGGACAGATCGTGGTCTCTGACCTGTATCAGTCCTACTGGATGCATCTACATTCTTCTCTTACAGATGTGTGATGGGAACTGTGATGGGAACTATGTGACATTGGCAAATCCTCTTTGCTTAATCGATTTGTTGGCTTTTCATTCTTTCTTGCAACACAGATGTAACATCTTCCAATAAAGTTATGTTAAAACCTAACTGCTGAGACCATCTGCTACATCACCTGTTGCTGTCAAAGCAGGAGCTCAGTATCACTGGCCAGGTGGTCAAACAGAGCAAAGGGGTCAGCAGGGTCAAGCGAGGCCAGTCCAGTCCTAACCCGACCCAACTAAGATCACAGCTATCTCCTGAACAGTGGCGTGGTAGCACATGGCATGCTTTTTAAAATTCTCTCCCCAATAATCTTTGCATGAAAAAAAAAATGTAATTGGAGTCTTAAAGCCTGCTGTTTGCCAGTTGGACAGATGTTTCTGGGAGCCTGAGAGGGAGGGGAAGGAAGTATTAGGATTCTTGAAGTCCATCTGAAGGAATGCATGTTTTATATACAGCTATAACTCATTGTCTTTTTTTCTCTATATTCTTCCCAGGGAATCGCATTGTCCTTCTCAATGATACAGAACATCAGGCTGATTTCAAGTCCCACCAGTGGTTTGGCGCTACTGTCCGTTCTCATGGCGACACAATTCTGGTAAGGCAAGCCGTTTGAGGCAGGAGAGGTAGAGGAGTGGAGCAAGTTTCTGTTTTTCTGTACTCTTCTAATAACTGAGATTACATTGTCTTTTTGTCAAATTTTTATACAGTCAAGAATGACATGCAGTGTGACTAAATAAAACTGTACAGACAAAACTATAAAAGTTTGCTCTGTCTGGCCCTGACAAGTTTTATGGTAAGCGATGTTTCGCTCTAACAGGGAGTGGTTTTAAGAATTTTGGATGGCAGATCATTTTTCATTAAATTATTGTCATTCATATCCAATTTTCACCTTCTGTCCTGAAACACAGTAAAGACATGTTTGGTGATCTTGTCATCAAAGTCTATCTGCCTGTTGTTTGACCTGATTACATTAATGGTGACCTGTGAGTTACCTGCTGTGGATGTACCACTGACCTCTGCCTGAGACTCCCTCTGAGCTCACTAGAGGGCTACTGCAACTGGAAAAACATCTCCCACCTAAAAGTTCACCCCACTCATCACTACCTCTCCTCCCTGCTTTTTTCCTCCCATCTCTCTCTCCACTCTCTGAACGCTCCAGGCTTGCGCTCCGCTGTATTCCTGGCGAACTAAAAATGACGTCCCCCACTCAGACGCTACGGGAACCTGCTTCCTCTCAGTCCAGAATTTCAGCAGATTTGTAGAGTATGCACCCTGCCGGACAGGTAACTGTCACTTTACTTAAAATATGCCTTTTTTTTTACACAATGAACCTACATGTGAGGAAAATGGTCGCAGTCATCCTTATCACTGATCATCACTTGAAATCGGAGGATGTGGATTACAAAATAATTCAAACATTAAGTCTTAGATGATAAGTCTCATGTGTTTCAGAATTCAGCGATCGAGGAGGACAAGGCTACTGTCAGGGAGGATTCAGTGCTGACTTCACAAAGGTAACACTATCATCCTGTTTATTCACCATTAGAGGATAAAGGATATCCTTCTTTGGTTGTAGTGATTCACATATATTATGTTTCAGGAAGGTAAAGTGGTATTGGGAGGGCCAGGCAGCTACTTCTGGCAAGGTATCTATGACCAACATCAAAACTATTTGAAGAAAAATCTGTAAAGCAAACTCAAAAAGATCATTTTCTTTAATATTCTTCCTCTTTTGTCTCGATTTAGGGCAGTTGATCGCTGCAGCAAAAGAAGACATTATCAGAGCCTACTATCCAGGCTATTTCATGCAGGCTGTTAAAGGTCAAATCCAGACCAAGCAGGCTCAGGTTGCCCATGACGACAGCTACCAAGGTGAGCAAGGCTGAGTAAGCGTGTTACCGTAGGGCAGTGGTTCTCAAACCTTTCCTTCCAAGACCCCCATGTCTTGTACTTGCTTTGAAATGAGGGTTGCCAGCCTGTTACTGTTAAACTCATCTTATGCTCAGTGTTCAGCTTAGACTTTTGTTTTGTTTTTTTAAGAGAGGGAACAATAGAAAAGTCACGGCGACAGGAAGTGGTGAATAGAAGCAAAATAATGACATTTCATCTGGGGATAGTCTGCTTCATCTCTGTTTGTTTCTTGCTGCCGAATCACCATGGAAGCATGGTTTGTTTTTTGCAAAATGAGTCCGTGTTGCCTGCTGTTGAAAATTCACCTCCCACAATTTCCTGACCAGAATAAAAAAGGGTCATGTGTCCCGCTGTTTGAGCATCACTGCTGTACGGTTGAGTGCACCCACGTACATTATCTCTATCTGCTGTGTAAGCTGAGGCTGATGTCCCCTATTTTGTTTTTTCTCCAGGCTACTCCGTTGCTGTTGGTGAATTCAGTGGTGATCAAGTGGAAGGTGAGTCAATAAAATGACATTCATTGATGCTTTTTGTTGCAGACAGAAAGCAAATACATTTATTCAGAAATGAAAGCATTAACACTTGAATTAACAGCTACAACATTGTATGCGATCCTAGAGGTGGAAATATTACGAATAATTTCATTTCATATATTGTTTTTATTTTTTAGTCTGGCTTTTTGTCTTAAATCTTTGCTTCTTCTTCTCAGATTTTGTCGCCGGTGTCCCAAAAGAACATATGCTTTATGGTTTGGTAAGAATGCTTCATTGCTCTCATTTTGGGTTGAGTTTTAATGCTTTTAGAATTGGAGGCCTGGGCTTTAAAACTGGGACTCATGCAGTAAAGTTAAAGAAAGAAAACAGTCTCAGCAATATTGTAAAAGTGGGAATTGTTTTTTCAGCAAATTCCATCGTAGAGACTGTGCTTGTATTAGACCTTGTAAAAAGATGTTCACCATATGTGCTTGCTGTGGCGCAGGTGTCCATTTTGAACGGTATAGATCTGACGATCATGAAGAACTACAGTGGTGAGCAGGTGAGTCTGAAAACTCTCCGTCAGCGTAATCAAAACTGTTGTTTCGTTCATGGCTTTCTGACTGCACTGGCTGGTTCTGCTCTGACCTTTTTAAGGCAGTGATGGTTACCGGTGCACTTGCATTTACATTGACTGTGGCAACTCAGGAAACCTCTAGGCTTTTCATAATGTGAAACAAAGCTGAAACAGACCACTGTAAACTGGTGCAAATTGCAAAACCTACAACTCCTGTGTTCAGGTCAATCTTTAGTCTAGAAATGGGGGGAAGCAAGTCGGAATCCTGTGGTATCATTTAAATAAGAATAAACAAACCTTTGATTTTGATTTGATTTGAGTTTTCATGGGACGTTCGTGTTCACAGATGGGGTC
>JAOWBL010000022.1:15523953-15569686 GCA_028564865.1 Zenarchopterus dispar
TTAAATAAGAATAAACAAACCTTTGATTTTGATTTGATTTGAGTTTTCATGGGACGTTCGTGTTCACAGATGGGGTCATATTTTGGTTATGCACTGGCAACAACTGACATCAACAATGATGGGTGAGTAGAAACATCTTCTCCTTTTCCTGCTATTTTCTACACTTCTCACAGTCTAAAATCGGATACCACCAGCAACCTATTTAAGCTGCCTTTTCAAACATCGACGTGTCCCAGATTAAATAAGCTTGTGTGATCATGGTGCCTTTCATGTCTGCAGGATGACTGACCTGCTGGTGGGAGCTCCCATGTTGATGGTCAAAGGCTCCGATGGTCACCTGGAAGAGATGGGTCGGGTTTATGTTTATCTGCAGAGCGGTCCCTTGGACCTGGAGCTTCGCCCGCCTCATCTGACAGGCACCCAGGCGTATGGGAGATTTGGCAGCACAATTGCACCTCTGGGAGACCTGAACCAGGACGGTTTCAACGGTAAGAAACTTCACAGACAGAAGAACAGTTTGACATTAACGCCACTGTGTTTTGATTTTTTCATGGAAAATGAAATTAAAGAACAAATTGGCTTAAAAATTAAATTGTTAAAAATAATGACATTTAGGGAAGATCTATTAGATATTTTTAGTCCTCTGTTTTATTAGGAAGCTACAATGTCATGTCACGAGAGGCAGATGGATCCTTGTGATATTGACAAGATCGTGATCATCTTGTCAGGCTACACTTTTTTTACATTGCAGTTGTTTTGAACAACTTTTCTGTCCTAAACTGGCAGTTCAGCAGTACAGCAAATTTAGAAAAACATGAAATTGGGTGGATTTAAAGATCTTGAGTTTGTGAAATTCAAAACTGATCCAGTTTTGTGATGTCACAACAACCTGCCAATCTGAAATATTTTTAGATTTGGATGTCCCCAAACAAGGTATCATGATTGCGTTATCTCAAAGTTTTTGTCACTTCTGATACCCAAACGTGCTTTCAAACACACACAGACACAAATAATGTCATTATGCGTCCTCTTTGAGCGCTCCAGTGTCCGCTGGGATGCTGTAGCCGCAGTCTAACCTCATTTTAAGACAAAACTGGATTGTGTGAACTGATTAGATTTCCATGTCATTTAAGAGAAAAGCTAATATTGTCTGACTTTTTGCTCTCTGGAAGATGTGGCTATAAGCTGTCCTTTTGGAGGGGATGATCGGCAGGGAATGGTCTACATCTATAATGGCTACTCAGAAGGTCTCAGGGAAAAGCCGTCTCAGGTGATCACAGGCCAGTGGGCAGCTGGGGCCTTTCCTGCCAGCTTTGGCTTTGCCCTCAGAGGCGCTAAGGACCTGGACATGAATGGATACCCAGGTAAATGACTGTGCATTATGTTCAATAATGTAAACATTAAGTTTTGCTCGTTTTGCTCATGTTTCTCAGTTTTGTTCTTTTGTTTTCTCAGATCTCATTGTTGGAGCCTTTGGTGTTAATAAGGCAGTTCTTTATAGGTATGTTGTTTTGATTTATCTACTCTGTCTAGGAATTCTGCTTTGATGAATAAGCGCCAGTTTTGTTTGCTTTACTTCCACATTGAGTGTTAGGAGAGACAATCAGAACCCTAAAATGCAATGACTGAAAACTGAGAAACTGTTAATCAACTATACATCTGCTTAGACAGACTTGGAGAAATGATCATCCTTTTGTTACCCACAGATCCCGCCCGATAGTCAACGCCAGTGCCTCTCTAACGGTTTCCCCCACCATGATCAACCCTGAAGAGAAAAACTGCGAGCTCAAGGATGGAAACTCCAGGCTTCTTGTTTCTTGGTGAGTCATCAGAAAGCCCAGTACCCAACCTTCTGCCCTCTGGCTTATTTGGTGTTTTTCCTGCAGACAAAAAAAAGGTTGCCATTTCCCCAATAATGTTTTAGTCCTCCACATAAACATGTTCATCCTGCCAGGAAGTTCTGATAAGCAGTATCTTTTTTAGTAGATGTCAGAGTTTTAGTCTTTAGTAAGCACTGCCTTTATCTGACCTATTTTCAAAATGTCTTCATATCATACTCAATCTGTTGACTAGCAGAGAAGTACCATGCTGAATAGCAGCATTGTTAGTCAGTTTTGGCCTGTTGACAGTGTTGAGCTCCAGAAAAGGGGAGGAAACAGATGACAGCTACTCATTGCCCAGCATGCTCGACGCTACTCTCACGTGTCTGCTTTCCCCCTTTCTCCACATCCGGATCCATGAAGGAAACTCTTGTATACACATGTGTCTTGATTGTGCTACGTTGCCTAGAGATGCAGAGGTTTTGGAGGGGGTGAAAGGAGAGCGGAGGGAATAATGGGAAGGAGGTCTGGAGGGGAGGGGCCGGGAGGTTTTTGCAGTTGCTTTGAATGAGATATTGTTTGGTGGTGGAACACAGCTGGGAAACATCAGGACGTGTAGACTCCTGTGAGCTTGCGTGCACAAATGTGAAGACGTAGACGCATACACATGAAGCTGTTATTATTCCTCGAATGTAGTCTTTGTGCTTTCTTTGTCTTTTTCTTTCATTTTTCACTTCTCTGCCCTTTCCTCTGCATATGCATGCACGTCTGTG
Organism: Zenarchopterus dispar; assembly: GCA_028564865.1. Lineage (NCBI taxonomy): Eukaryota > Metazoa > Chordata > Actinopteri > Beloniformes > Zenarchopteridae > Zenarchopterus > Zenarchopterus dispar. The sequence continues at coordinate 15,526,547 of JAOWBL010000022.1, forward strand.
TGTGTTTCTTCAAAAAATCCCCCCTTTTTCTTTCCAATTCCAGTTTTTTTGCTCCTTGTCTTTTGTGTGTGTTTTGCTTGCGAGGGCTTCCCAGTTTTAAAAAAAAAAAAAAAAAAGAAAAAAAAAAGACTGGGAGTTTTATAGTCACAGGCTTGGACAGCAGCAGCATGTTGTGTGGCTGATGTCATGGGAGAAATCTAGGGGCTTATACAGACGGCCATTGACTGGTCAGCACTGAAACCCGAGTCTCTGCACAATTTCACCCTTCTTAACTCTGCTATTCCTTTCTGTGAGTTTGGGGTGGGAGGTGGGGGTGGGGGGGAGGGGTGCAATTGGAGACACGCTGCTTTATCTGCCCAGCTGGTGAAAGCGGTCAGCCTCGTCTCCAAACATATGTAGTTTTTCCATATTATTTATTACACTCCCATTATACGTCCTACCTTGTAATGTGAGCCATGTAAGGAGCTGACACAAAAAAGCCGGAGAAATAAGCACATGCAGTGTTGTGTGTGTACCATATTTTTGGATGAATAATTCTCTCATCATATTTTTATTTTTATTTTTTCCTGAAACAGCGTTAACCTGAGTTTCTGCATATTTGCTGAGGGGAAGCATCTACCTGACAACCTAGGTGAGACAATTTTCCACATCTGCTCTTAGTTACAAGTACAGTCTGTCACCTGGTCACCAGTGTTAAGTTTCATTTAGATCTATAAAGCTTTGTAAGTGAACATTTGTATAATTTTTGATTTTTCTGTAGAAAAAAAATGCCATTTTGCAAAATATGTTTTGCAAGTGTTGTTCCACGATGAATCATCCTCTGCATTCAATTGACTATCTATCAACCCTTATTTATTATCTCTTATAACTCCCCTCTAATTAATCCTCTCTACGCAGCCCCTCCCACTGCCATCATGTTTATGTTTCATTTACTACATCGTGTGTGCCTCAGAGGATTTATGAAGGTCTTTTCAAAGCTGTCATTAGGCGACTCAAGAGCATTCATCACTCCATGAATGCTCACTTGTATGTTACTTGCTCCAGATTTCCAGGTGGAGGTGCAGCTTGACAGTCAAAAGCACAAGCAGAAAAGTGCAGTGAAGAGGGCTCTGTTTCAGGATTCCAGGCAGCCTTTTCTCCAGAGGAGCATGAGTGTGCGCCATGGACAGCGTGTGTGCCACAACTCAAGGATATACCTAAGAGTATGTGCTTTTTTACACTAATTAACTTGTGAATCAGGCTTGTGCCATGGTTGAAATCACCAAGAAACCCTCCTTAAGTCCTGAAAAATGCACTTTTGACCTTTTTGTTGTACATTAACTTTACTGTTTTTCTTACACTACAGGATGAAAACGATTTCAGGGATAAACTCTCCCCTATTTTCGTGGCCTTGAACTTCAGCCTGGATCCAAACGCTGCAGCAGACTCCCACGGCCTGCGGCCCATCCTAAACTATCAGACCACCAACGTGATTGAGCAGAAGGTACTAGAACATCAGTAATGCTCGCCACGTCTCCTGTGACAACAGTACACTAACCCTTGAGCGATCTGCAGTACTTCTAAAATCAATATAGCAAAAGAGACATGTTCACTCATAACGTCCATGTGGTTCTGATACTATTTGGACATATTTTCTCTGAGATGATTAGATTGTGTTCCACATGGATTAATCAGTCTTCTTATCAGTCCTCAACTACTCACTATGCTATGTTTGCATGAGGGAAATGCGAGGCATATGTACAGTGTCCTTGCAGGAATAGTTTGCTTGTCTGAGTAAAGGTGCATCGGTGACCTGTTCCAGATGGAGGGTGGATATTTCAGGGAGGGGCACAACAAAGCTGTTTGTGCATTTCATTAAAATCTCTCAGCATTTAGCTGTCCTCCTCCGGCTGCGAGCGTAGCTGGCTCAACATGTTGGCATCTTTTCAAATGTGGTGCAGCATGCACCATATGCGAGTTCAGTTAGAGCTCTCAGATTGGAGCATTTAGGAAATGGCAATCAGAACAGCTTGATCTCCCTTTTTCCTTTCCTTTCTCCATTCTAGTGTGCTCCTATGTTGTTTCTTTCCCCCACTGGGTCCTTTCACTGATGTGTCCTAGATATCAAAGCAATTTGGCCTCCAACAGATGTGGTCTACAGCAGAACCAAAACCTTGAGATGAGCCTCAGCTGTAATCGCAACTACAAACCTGGAAAAAAAAAGGTTTTCCCTCGTTGTTTTAAACAAACAATGAGGGAAAACCTGACGTGTGTTGAATGTGAGTTCAAAAGGCTGGTGGGAGTTGTTCAGGCTGCCAGCATATTTCATTAATCTTTCTTCATAGTGGATGAATGTAGCTGTGTATAAACTGGGAGGAATGTCCATCATGCCACAGCCTTGGATTTGATCAGACACATGATGCTCTGTTAATTTCCACATATGCTTTGAGAATGGGTGGTAGGCCATGTAACGTTTCACTGGTTGTGCCAAGTCTTTTCAAGCTGGAGGGGATGAGAGATGGTTTATCCGCTTCGAGCAGTCTCACTTTCCTTTTAACATATTCCACATGTTTCCATGGAAATGTCAGGCTCTTAATGGATCTTTTAATTGTCCCCCTTTTTTTATTCAAAGGTATCTGTCAAAATACCCAACAACCTTTTTAGATCTTGGAATTGGTTAAAATTGTGTACAAATGCCCTCATTGTCCTTAATATTTTATCATCTGACCATTTGAGTACGAGAGATAAATAGACTCTTTTTATTTGGCCAAATTAGTGTTTCCATTTCTCTGCCAGTTAATCGCCCTCATTATGTCACATGATGATGTCACTGATATTGTTGTTGAAGTACACTGATGGTACTACCGACATTGTTTTCCTGCCCTATGCAGGGCAGACCAGGGTGCACATGTGGCCAAGTTAACATGGTGGTTACCATGGTGTCCATAATTAGAGCCCCTGGATGGCGTAATGACAAGGGGGGTGCTTTGCTCTCTCTAATCTCCCGCTGCGTTTCTATTTATTTTCCTCATCACTGTGAGCATCATCACACTGTCAGTTGCAGCAGGATGCAATTTAGCTCTCCGCAGGGCTTTCCCTGCCGCTGCCACACGTTCAGCAGTCATCCACTTATCCAGCGGGCTTGCTGCTTCTTTCTTGTCTCTCCCTCCACTGTGACTGCTGGAGCCTCACTCCTGTTTTCAGGTCAACAAAGATCTCCTCTGTCTTAGTGTGCTCCCCGAGTTTGCAGGCCCTCCTTCTCTATATGTTCCTGCACCACAGCGGTTTGCAGGGCGGTGTAGTGCGTGGCGAAAACGCGGTTAACCACATGTCGCTGTGATGTGGGACACTGGTGAGCGGTGACAGCTGGGTGCTAAGTTTCTCCTCCGACACGAGCTCCAGGCTGGACACTGTTCATCACTTCCTCTATCTAACACCACAAACAGAGAGCATGTGTGTCTCAGGACAGCTGACTCATGGGACTGTCTGTACTTGTCATGATGTCACTAAGTCAGTATGCTCCTCCAGAGCTACGACATTGTTTCCAAGTGTTTGATGTGCAGTGATGATGTCTTGTAAATAAGTGGGGCTGCAGTCCAGGTGTGTTTTTGTTGGTGGTCGAGAGACAGGAAAGGAATGTATTAGTCATGCCAGATCTCGCCAGACTCATCCTGCTGTCACCCTTAAGCAGAAATGTGATTTATTGTGTATATTATTCCAAACCTGTATGAACTTTATGGACGGGAGCCCTCCGTTAAAGCCTTTATCACCCCAATGTGCATCTTTCAGGCTCAGATTCTCTTGGACTGTGGAGAAGACAACATCTGTGTTCCTGACTTGAAGCTGGCAGTTCATAGGTGAGTCCTTTCACTGGCTTATATACATGTCTAAAAATCCCAGAGTATGTGAATTTCAGAAAATAACATAGAAATCACTGGATTATACATGTAACCTTTAGCAGGATCACTCTGCTGTACAAATGGCACCTTGGATTTAAGTGTTAAAACAGCTGTTTTTTGTTGCCCCCACCCCTCCCAGCTTTGTTTGGTTTAACATACCAGAAAATGAGTGTTAATAGTCACGGTGTTGCTGTACAGTAGAGACGCAGCATTCTCTATAAACAGGAATTAGCCATTCTCTACAGGTGCTGTGAAGTCAGCAGAGATGAAAGGAATTTGCTGGGAGAGCTGTTTGTAAGGGAGAAACCTCATTTGGTTTGGGAGTTGTAAGGAGTGCCCAGCCTGCCATGCTCTGATTAAAGAAATCTGTTAGTATTTTTTGAAAAAATAACAGCTTCCCTGGTGCTTCTTTCTCAGCTCTGTCATTTTAAGTTCACATTCCTATATTTATCTGCTCTCTGCCTTCATTAATGTATTTTTTAAAATTGTAAAATCAAAGATGTCTGAATAATATTCCATAGATAGAATAATCTGCTCTAACAGCCCTTTAAAATTAATTAAAATACTACCTCTTTGGTTTTGTTTGTACTTGAGTTTTACGTGTAACTGCTTAGCAGTAGTTGCAGGGATTACCAGAGTGGCTTCAACTTAGTGAAAATCTCTTGGAAAAAAAACAATTCACCATTCTCATACTGTCTTTTCTTTGAGTCTGGTGCCAAGTCACCTGTTAGGAGCAAAGCTCCCTGTGGGAGGCTCTACAGTTTGGGTGTGTTTGGTTTGGTTTGAAGAACGTGATGCCACCTCGTTTCAGGCTGTGGTTGACTCTCAGGCCAGCAGAGGATCAGCTGCAGGGATCTGTTCCCTCATGCTCTCCTGCTTTATGAGAACCGGCTGTAATTAAAAGTGTCTGTGTGGCCCTCCATATGGAGTTTCTTATTGTTCTTAGCCGTAGAAATGAGTGGTGGGAATGAGAGTGAGTGAGGAAGGTGGTGTTTCACATTGTTACACACGCTGTACAACATGACTGTTTTGATTAGTACGACGGAAATAAAAAATGAATTGTGGCTGGCAGGCTTTGTGTAATGACTCCCCTGCAACTCTGTTCATATTAAGGATGCAAAAACAACTTATTGATCATTGCACAGGCAACAAACACAAACAAAGATCAACATAGCCTCCTCTGCTACTCTTCTACTATTCCAACGTAACTTTATTTCTTTTCCTTTTTGTTTAAGCAATTTAACCACTGCCTCAAGTTAATCATTTTTTTCCCCGTTTGGTTGGGCCCTCAGCAACAGGAAGGAAGTCTACCTCGGTGATGAAAACTCGCTGACCTTGACTTTCAACGCCAGGAATGAGGGCGAAGGAGGAGCGTATGAGGCGGAGCTGCACGTGGTGCTTCCCTCTGAAGCTGACTACAGCGGTATCGCCCGCAACAACGAGGTGAGCGGAGGCGCTGCAAAACCTGCAGTGGAAAACCTACAACTGGCAGTGACTAATATGTCGGTCCATTCTCTCGCTTCCCAGAGCTTCACCCAGCTGATCTGCAGCTATGAGACGGAGAACCAGACCCGGTACCTCAGCTGTGATTTGGGAAACCCAATGAAAGCTGGCACAGATGTAAGTGATGCATGATGCGGCACCACATCTCAATTCCATTTCACAGTGACATTCAGTTCTTTTTTTTTTTTTTAATATCAAGTGGGTGGGTCAACAGGAAAAAATTTTATGTGACAGGAAATGTTGTGACAGGATGTACAGAGCCCATCTGGGCCTTTGGTTCCCTGCTGCCAAGAGTTCCTCTTTTTAACGACTGAGTCACAGGCTGACATGTTTTTGATAGATCTGAAGAGGAGTACTGTTAACTACATGTTATCTGTGGCTAACAGAGACCTTTCCATTAAAAACAACTGTCATAAGATTAAAGTGAGGCAAAATGGCCAAAAATGTTCACATATAGATGGTATGTTTCAGAATTCACTGCATATTATTTCTTCTGAATATAAAATGCAACTGGCAGACAGATGCAGGCCAGATGTAATGGGACACTTTGAGTAAAAAAAAACAAAAAACAAAAAACAAAAAAACAACTGCATCTGAAATTCCACAGCTGATGAATAAAGTTCAAAATAAGAAACTATAGTATTTGTGGCGACGGAGTGTATCTGAAGTCCACGCTCACTCTCGATCAGAGGAGGAGATGAGTTTCAAAGCGTGCCTGACTGTCTCAAGCAGACATTTTGTACTTTTTCTTTCCAAGAAACTTTTTTTCTTTGATGTTAAATAATTCTGCTCATGTTTGCCTTCACAGCTTTTGGCAGGCCTGCGTTTCACAGTGCCAAGGCTGAAGGACACGCAGAAGACCGTTCAGTTTGAGCTCCAGATTCGCAGGTACAGCTCAGAGATGCTGCAACGGCAGAGATTCAGACAGCCTCTGCACAGCTGGCTAATGCTGATCCAGCTGCACTTCTCTCTAATGTCATCAATTAACCTAAATAATTCAACTCTATTTTGTTTCCACAGTAAAAATGAGAATAACTCCCACAGTGAAGTTGTGTCCTGTAAGCTGGAGGTGGTTGTCCAAGCTGACGTCATTTTACAAGGGTGGGTTCTGTCTTAAGGTTCCCTCCTCTGAGGTCGCAGGACGTCAGTAAGTCTTCAGTGTCTCTCTACACATGTTCTCACAGCTGTCCTCTCCTTTTATAGTGTATCTCGACCCGATAAGGTCTTCTTTCCACCCGCCAACTGGAAGGCACCCAAAAACTATGAGGTGGAGCAGGATGTTGGGCCTGCAATGGAACACATTTATGAGGTAATCAGCCCTGCTCTTATCTGAGCATGCTCATCAGGGCAGATTAAATTTGGCTGGAAAGTAGATCCTACTGTTCATTCAAAAAAGAAAAAAAAGAAGAAGAAGAAAAAAGACTGAGTTCCCAGAACTGCAAAAGAGGAAAACCAAAGAAAATGAACTCCAGATCACACAGAGTAATTTGGTTTGCCTAAATCAACAAATCAGGAGATGAAAGTAGTATGTCAGATAAGAATCTTTCAAGATAGTAAATAAATAGCTTGTAACTGTGCAGCCACATTTGCTGTAACCATAATGTGAGCCTATCAAGGTTGCTAGAGACGTTTTCTGAAAGATTTTATTTTCACTCATTTCTCCAGCTTGTGAACAACGGCCCCAGTCGGATCAGCCACACCTTTCTTGAGCTGCGTTGTCCTCTCCGAGCCCAGGCGCACACTCTCCTTTACCCTCTGGAGTTCTCCACCGAAGGCCCCATCAACTGCACTTCGAACAGAACCATGAACCACCTCAACCTCAAAGTGAGTATCTCTCGCGTGTGTCTTGGGGGTCAAACGAGGCTAAATTACAGATCGTTCTCCAGGCTGATTTCCCAATGTTTGGCCCACATCCACCTCCTCCTCCCAGCTTCCTAGCCCCACCCAGGACACTTACCTCACCACAGCTTTGAAGTTCCAGCTCTTCCCTACTTGATGATCCACCTCGCCCAGTACCACACTCACTCATCTTCAACATCAAGTGACGCCCCCTTTGTACCAGCAGATAGCCTCGGGAGTTTGTGGGCCAAACATTTCAGTGCAGTTGTTTTTGTTTACATTTGAAGCTTGACAGATGTTGAGTTGTCTTTACTGTGACCTGTTTTTTTTCTTTTTCCTCCCCGATGAATTGCTAAGTAGACTGTGTTTCCATGGGGATCAATGAGGCGGAGCGCTCATATGCTTCTGATTAATGACAAAAGCCTGAGGGTCATGCTTACATTAGGTCCTATATTGACAAAACGGGTGGTGTGCTTCTATTCTAAGTGAATATTGTTTTAATGGGTGGTGTGTGTGTTTGCGTTTTCTTTTAGCTCCAGCACACATCCACTGAATCTCCGATTCTGGCTCTGAAGGCACCTGAGCACCTTATCGAGAAGAGGGATGTCCATAAAAATCCGCTCGCTCATTTGGCCAACCTGGTAAGTTACTTTGAGGAAAGCTGTCTCTTTCTGGACGTGAAATTTAAATTTCAGAGGTGACTGACAGATGGCTTGAAAGTGAGAGAGCTTGCAGTTTTGGGTGTATTTCTGACTCCCATAAGTAACCATAAATGTCCAAATCCACCAATCTATCCATTGTCTTCACCCACTTCATCTTATTCAAGCTCACAGAGAGTCTGCTGGGGTCTATCCCGGCTGTCAGTAGGTGACAGAAGAGCTATACTCTGGACAGGTCCTCAGTCCATCATAGGGCCACGTATCGATGAGCAGCCATGGATGCTTAAGTGTGCAAATATGGAATATGTTGTGAGCTGCTCTCACACAAGGCTCCGGGGACTGCGTAATTGAATTATGATGTCATTAAAAGGGTGGGGTCAGAGGGCTTGGCCTCGTCCTGTGTTAAAGGTGACAGGGCTGCGCTCCTTGCTTTGCGCACCGCTGTCTGATTTTTGGCTCTGTGTATTACGAGCCTCTTGACCCACCACAAGCTGGGCCTGTTGAGCCACACAGCTGCAGGTAGCTGCCTCATCTGCTCCAGCTGCCTCCATCAAAGAGGTCTCTATCCGCAAGCCACACTCTACCCAATCACCCGTCTGATTCTGATGACACTCGAGTACAAAGAAGCCTTTTCTCCTGTTTGTCATATGTCTGCGCTTTAACTCCAGACAAGACGAATATCCCCTGTTCAGAATGATTTGTGATAATTGTGTGCTTGTGTTTTGCAAAACATGGAGAAAGATGTCGGAGGAGGCCATGCTCTGAGTGACCTGCTTTGTCTTTGAAGAGCTGAGCTTTGCATTCTGGACAAAGAATAGCTGTTTTTCCTGTTAAAAGCTTTCCAGAATGACTGACTTGCTCAAAAAAAGACTGAAATTATGTATTTATTTATTTTTAATAAACATCTCATGCTAGCTGCAGTCCTGTCTTGATGGTTTCATAGAAAACATTTATTAATGACTTGCAAAAAAAAAAAAAAGGATTACGTTCTTTTTTGGTCAGTCTTTAGATATTAGTAAATACTTTTTAAAGGGTGTCATATAAGATTTCACATATTTTTGATTTAAAAAATCACTTTAAGACCACTCAAACAAGTGTCATGTTTGTTCCTTTATTAAGATGATGAAATAGTGATGCAAACAGCAACACATCTGTTACTGGATGTTTTTTCTTATCATTTCATCATTCTTTTTTTTAATGCCAGTGAACAACTTATTAATGAACACATTCTTCCTCGGCCAAATGCAGAATCTGGACAAAGATTTGTTTTCATTGTTGTTTTTGCTGTTTGTCATCAAGACAATGTGTAAATTAACAAGCTAAACCCAAATAAAACCTGGTTGAGAGACGAACAAAAAAGGAAAAACCTTGTTAAATTTTGCTGGGGGCCAACAAAATTGTCTTGTATCAAAATGAGCAATAAAGCGTTGTGAAGGATTACACCCTCCAAGTGTCCTCCTAGTTTGAGAATGTTTTCACAAAGATTGAGACCGCTGCATATGGTAGTTGAGCATTTAGGTCAGAATGTTATTTTATCAGGTTGTGGGAACAGTTTCTGCTTCCCCATGCTCCAGATCTTCACCACATAATCCCATCAGGGAGGATATGTGAGATGTGGGTCTGAGGCATCTTTGGACCTTAACTATTACAGTTTTGTCAGATGTTCTGCTGCAGGACAGCAAGCTAGCTGACCAGGAGGAAGTGGACTGATGCGTTTCCCGTCTGTCTCGCTACTCATTAAGTCTCAATAAGACTGAACCTGAAGGAGCTGGGCGGATATATGCTCTTCTCCTCCTGTGTTTGCTTTTTTTCTGTGTGATAAGTAAACTAATGCTCCCGCAGGAAACCCACCGAAACCTCCCAGTCTGGGGGTGGTCTAGTTACAGCACCAGGTCTTCAAGACAGAGTGTGCATGTTTTAAAACGTTAAAGCTGCATTATGGGGATCTAATTAAGACCGAGTATTCAACAGTCTGGAGAGAAATGAACTGGTTTTGGTGGTTGGGCAATAATGTGGCAAGTGGTGCACACAGCATTTTTACAGCCCCATGACATTCCTACAATCTAATTCAAAGCAGGCGTTGAATACTGATCATATCATCGGGATTTCTTTTACGTTTATCCGACTTGCAGCTTTACATGACTGATATTTGATCTTCCCATGTTTATGATTCGTTTTGGCTTCTTGGATTTCACCTGAATTGAGTTCCTGTCATCTTTGTGGCAAGAATGTGGTTTTCATCCATGCGCAACGCTCTCTCTGTTTCCATAGTCTTGCTCCAACTTGGAGTGCTGGACACTCCATTGCAACGTGGGTCTGCTGGAGAAAGGAACGACGGCGATCCTGAAAGTGCGCTCGCGCGTCTGGGCCCAGACTTTCACTGAGGTTAGTGGGAGAACGACCTTCCCTCTCAAGCCTGCCTTGACGTTTACAGTGCAAGAACATGTGTTTCCAACAGAGGAAAAGACTGCAAAACGATAGATAACTCTTTTCCCGCTGGTGCTTGTGTATTTTCTCTTGTCAGGCCTTGGCAGGGAGCATGAAGCCATTTTCCTTTAAGCATTAAAAAAGAAAACAGAGTTTAAACCTCAAATGCAAACAAAGACAAATAGCTGCAGTTGTCAGTCTCATGTTTGTTTGTGTTCAGCCGGCATTAACTATGGTTTGGAATCAGCTGCCCAGTTTTGCTAATTTTTCCTCAACAAATATGACAGGAGCTTCAACCAGCGTTTGCCTATCATGTCTGAGCTACTCAGATTATTTACCACTTGTGCACACTGTAACACATACTGTGTGATATGTTGGAAATTCATCATGTGGAATCACATCTCATTGGCCTGGAATGATCACGGGATTGTTATTGGACGATTCATGCGGTATATGTCGCCCCCTAGTGTAACTTTGTTAGATTGCTTGCGTTTGAAATAGGATCTTTTTCATTAATTGTTTTCCTTAGTTGTATTTATTTTTATTTACTTTGTAAAATGATTCTTTCTTCAGAGAGCTTACAAGCAATATGTCTTGGAATGCCTGGCCAGCTACAATGTCAAGAAGATGCCATATGCAATCCTGCCCAAAGATTATCCCAGTGGACACAAAAAGGTATTTTAGAGCTTTACTCATTTGCCTGCTGGCACTGTTTAGGCAGAGAAAAGTTGAGTTGAAGACTAAGTGTCCTGTCTTCCTCAGGTGGTGACCCCGGTGGTGTGGAACAAGCCGGACATCGAGACCTCGGTTCCCCTGTGGATCATCATCTTGGCCATTTTGGCCGGTTTACTTCTTCTAGCGCTTCTTATCTACGTCCTTTACAGGGTCAGTAGGGCTGTGAAACTGAGGATGTAAAAACAGAAATCTGCTGTTGATCTGAAATGTTAAAAACATTGGAGATAAACTGATGAACCATGCGCTCACATCTAATTTCAAAATGTTTCTTCATTCTTTCAGCTCGGCTTTTTCAAGCGATCTGTACCTTATGGCACCGCCATGGAGAAAGCACAACTGAAACCACAGGCTGCTTCGGAGGCCTGACAGGCCACCAGAGCCACCAGAACCACAATCTCTGGCCATATGATTGCAATGCAGGAACACGATGGAACATGTAGAGTGGATGAGAAGGAAGCAGGTGAAGAGAGACTACTGGAACTCCACTGTGCTGCACTAAAGGAAGACAGAAACACAAAGATCTCTAAGCCAAATGAATGTTATTTTGTTCTTTTTTTTATATTCCTTAAATTATGTCTTTGTTTTATATCAGGTTGGGATTGTTGTGTAATTGAACATATTTCTGTGCCAAGAAATTAGACTTTGCAAAAAAGACAAAAAAAAAAAAAAAAAAAGAAATAGAGAGAGAGACAAAAAACAAAAAATTAATTGCAAAATGTGCAGAGGCTCCCGTCAGCCCGTACTTGCAGGAACATGTTTGGTTTACTTTTGTGAATATTGTGATGAAGAGGTCTACTTTACCCATTTAACTGCCTCCTATTGGTGCTAATAATCTTAAGCGTTTGCTGCCTCTGAAAGGATTCAGCCTCATGCTGCTCGTGGCCTCTGGGAGCTGTGAAATGTGTTACCTGATGAGGCCTGAAAGTATTCCTCTAATATCTCCCAAATGCAAAAGATTAACGAACAATTTTCAGGGGAAACATTAGCTGGCTCAAGGCAAAAATCACACACAATGATTTATGGTAGCCAAGCATGCTCAGCAGCGCCGCTTTCATTGCAGTAATGACTTCTCCCCCTCCAGAATTGAATCGCCACTCTTTATCAGGTGTTTCCCCGATCCTGGACCAGCGTAAGCTGGGACAGACTTTACCGCCCCTCAGCCCTGGGCAGAAAGAGCGGGTAGTGAAAATGCATAAATGGATGTTTCTCAGCTGAAAATAATCACTTTCTGCCTCAGGTTGGTGGACAGTGTTTTTGCACTCAAAGGAAATCTACTGATATTATTCCAATTACGCCAAAGACTGACTGACTGACCTTCCTTTGAGTTCTGAACTTAACTCCTACTGATGACTTTAAGTCCTGTATGCTTGTGCTCAGAGTCGCCAATGCTGACATCGCGAGTGTAGTTGTGTAGTCGACTGGGATGGGACTGGAACCACCACAGACCTGTGAAACCTCATTTAAAGGCCTGAAGCACTGCGGTGCTTCTGTAAAAAGCAGCGATCTCCTTTAAAATACTTCAAGGTATTTACTCCTGCTCAGGTTGAGCTCATTCAGAATGGAGAGCAGGTGGTATGCAGACAGAGATTTAACTGCCCTGACAATCAGCAACGATGTAGCCTGGACACACGGCTGAAGACACGTGGATCCACTTCCCGATCACAGCGTGTGTTGCAGAGTGAAATACTGTATTTTTGATTGTCTCTTGAGTGAAATGAGCAAAAAGTGTCAGTTGTTCTCCCACAACTTAAGGGCTACAGGGACTGAACAGGAAAATGGTTTGTGTTGGTTTCTTTTCTCATGTACATTGATTTTTATGTGCCTTACATGTAAATAGTGTCAAGAGGGTTAGAATCGAGGTCGTGTGTGCGTGCGTGATCGCATGTGTCACTTCATGCGTACATGCATTTGTGTGAATGCTATATTTAAGGACGTTTTCTTTTTTTTTTTTGTGCGTGTGTGGTTATTACCTTTCCCATTGCCTAGTCCCTTGTAGCCTGAGATAATTGAGGTTAAACCGTTCCACGTTACTATAGATCATGATTGCAGAAATACCTCTAACAAAGGGATAAAAGCTAGGCACTGGGAACTACACATTGTTTGGAAGTGCAATATTTACATTCACTCTTTGTAATATAACAGTGATTACTTTTGTCTTCTGTTTCGTTTGTTATTGACTTGTGATAAACCAAGACGTTTTGCGCCAAAGTATGTGACGAGCATGTCGACTAAATCCTTTGTGGCTGTTCATGTCAACTTGCTTTCTCACCTCTTATCACTTGAGTGAAACAAACTTTTTTTAAAACTTTTTTTCCCCCACCTCAGATGTACTCACCTCTTCACTGGACTTTTATTTTGAACTACCTTCACTATATCACCATATTTTATGGACTGGCAGACTGACACAGAAACACAAAGACCACGTCTGGCTTGAGCTCGGATATCTATACTTTACAGTATGTGTTCTGCAGCTGCAGCTGTCCAAACACAGTCATTGCAATAAGCATATGTTATGCATTCTTCTGTCCTTTTTTTTGCTTCATTTCACTATGTTTTTGAATGCATCTCCTCTTATTGGAGATTGATTTACATTTGTGTGGTCCACAGAATTCCCATTTGGTTATCAACTTAAATGTTTTGTCACACACTCTAAATATAAAAATTCCTCACTGAACATGTCGACCCATTATTTATAATGATGGGGTCATTTTACTACTTCTTCCATGATTGCATCAGGAGAAGGCACTGGTCTTTTTCTTCTTTTTTCCTTTTTTGTTTTAACATGTCTCAGCCCACTTTCGCTCTCCACGACTTTCAAAAAGATGTTGTACATATTTATGACGAGGAGAGAACTTTGGATTCAACTGATAACTGATTTGTTGTGAAATTTCTCACCCCATATTGGGGAGACCTTTTGTCCCAGGTGGGAGGTGACTCTTTGAACGTCGGTTTTTACCTGTTGCAGTTTCTACTTTTAATAAAATATTTCCCTTTTTACAAATCCTTGTGCGCTCATTGAATACACATGAATGGGAAAATAATTTATTAAAAAAAACAACACAGTATGAAATTATGTGCGTGTCCGTTTGTGCCCTTGCAGCTAAAAATTATGGTAAAATATATTACTTTTAAAGTGAAAACACTTGTGCACAAAAGAGCTGAAGTGATTTGTAGCATGTGTTGTGGAGCCCCGTGGGTCCTCCACAGACAGCAAGATACAAAATCTCACATAAGAATAATTATCACACCAAAAAGAGCAGCACTTTGCTGTACATGTTTCTGTATTGCCTTTTAGAAATGTCAGGCTTGTGGGACTGAAGTCCTGTGGACACAGAGTCAGAGTCTCCACATCAGCATTGGAGGTCATTACCGTGCTCGGGGCACATGTTCACTCTCGATGCTGCGCACCACAGAAAGCTTCACAGTAAAAGTCCGAGCTTCTTGAATTCCAGCTAACATCAGTGACACTCCTGCCTCCAGAGGCCCGTCTATTTCAGATGATGGTTTTATGTATCCTGCTGCAGTCTGTTCCCTGGTTCCAATTTAGTTACATTTTTCCAGTCTTTCTCCAACCCGCAGGTGGACTCCCTAGCTTTCCATTGTTCTCGATAGGTGCGTCAGCTTCCGCTGGTTGTCAATCACCTTCAGGTTCTGAACGTAGTGTCGGATGTTGCTGGGAGTCCGCAGAGGGAGGGCGTGATCCGAGTCTAGATGAGAGGATGAGACAGTGTTTGACTCTGAATGTTGGTACTACAAAAGCAGACACGATAACAAAGAAGAAAACGGTTCATAAACATTGCCATTTTTCATGGGGACTATAACGTATAAGTAGGATGGCAAATCTGGCTCACATGTGGATAAGCGAGATGTCGGCCCTTCCAGAAACATCCGATCCGCTAGGCCCCGCTGTGGCGATGAAGGCACTGGAGAAAGTTCAGAAGTGACATAACTGATTAACTGAAACACGCATGTATATATATAAATGCTTGTGATATAGCAGTTGAGCTGCATCACTCACCGTATGGTTGGCTTCTACAATTTCGTACAATTTTCACCGTCTTTGCGAGCATTCGCTGTGATTTTTGGAAGAAAAAGGAACATTTCAGGACAAGCGCTTGAACTCAGTAGGAGGATATTTGTCATTAAACTGATCAACCAGAGCAATAAAATCAAAAGATAATAAAACAAAAATTCAGCCATACCATCTTTTCAAAATTGACCAGTTTGTCTACGTATGTTGGGTTGCCCTCGTGGATGAATGTCATGTCTGGAGACAGACAGGAATAGAAGCATTTATTGTCCTGATGATTTACTCATAAACGTCTCTGCATTCACATCTGGTCAGGGTCGGTTACCTTTCAGCAGCAGAGGCATGAAGGGGATGTAAGGAGGACTGAGTTTAGCTACAGCCAGTCTGTAGGCCCTGTGGTTGCGAGAGGGGTCCTAACGGAGCCGGAAAACACACCAGTATCAGAAATGCACGTTATAAACGTACACATTTCAGTGTGAAAAAAGATGGAGAACTGCTGTATTATTAAGGCACTGAGAAGATGTTACAGTTGGAGCACTTGGTGTGACTTACCATCAGTCTCTCATAAGAGCAGTAGATTCTTTTTGTCTTGCTCGGGATTCTCTGTAACATACAGGCAAAATGTCAAAAATGAATGTGAAACAGTTAATAAATGTGTGGAAAATGTTTGTTCTAATCGTGGCTGGTGCATTCCCACCTCCCAGGTCTTGTAAAGCCTCTGCACCGCGCTGTTGCTTAAACCAAACATCACAGCGAAAAAGGAATTCAGGTTCTTCTGCTCTTTCAGCCTGTTGCAGAGAGGACACATAACTGTGAACTTCTGGGGTTATGACTGAGAAAGTACCTACGCTGCAGTCATGACGTCTACTCAGACAACAACCCTTAATGCTAAATGCTGTCACCATGCTCGTGCTTATGTTACATTTTATTTAGAAGCGGGATCTTTTCCATGTTCAGTACGTCATACTAAAAATCATGGCAACATTCGTTAATAAACACTTTATTGCTGAGACTGATGGGATTTCTATTAATTTAAACTTTTTTCCACCATAAACTAAAGTATAAAATGTATTTAAAGAACAGGCTTCAGTTGAATAAATGTAGATGATTATAACTAACACAATGGGGGAACAAGAATCCAGTGCTATTTCAGATATTTCATTAAAAACAACCCCAGATTCAACCTCATGGTGGTGCTAGAAGTAAATAAGGGGATGAATAAAGGCACTGAGATTTAACAGAGTAAGTGAAGACAAAGCCTGGACCTTCTGGTCCAGGCACCACCGATTTACATAATCCTGCTAACAAACAGGCAGAAAGGCGTTGGTCGTATACTTCCATCTCAAGTTTTGTCAAGGTGGAAGAAAAATGTTGTGACAAGGACAATAAGCCTTGCAAAGTTGTTTAAAGATCAAACAACTGATGGGGTATCTTCTAACTAATCAATTTATTTGTTATAAAATATTACTTGGTATATTTTTATCGGCTGATGTAGGGAACGATTAATCTTTTCCTGAAGATCAATAATTTAAGATAGGCATTTCTGAGCATCAAATAACAAAGAAAGGAATGAAGAATTGCATCATCTAGTATGTATAGTCTTATTGAACGAGTCGGAGGACTTAGACAAATCTCTAAGAATATGTGTAAAGGATAAAAACAGATACTAAATTGCCTTCAGGCCTTCAGCTACTACTGTATTAAAAAAAGACACGATTCTGTCTGTTCTCAGTGGCATGGGTAACTTGCACATCTGTTAAGTCACCATTGAAGCTGAATGATACCTAGAAATTTTCAAACAAAATTTGCTGAGGTCACCTTTTTAAGGCAAACCTTGGTTATTTCAGCAGCATCTCGGTGGTAAAAAAAAAACTCCTGTTTAACCGCACGGTTCAGATCTGTAACCAGCTGAACACATCTGGAGCAAAATCAAGTAAAATGGTCAACAAAGGGGGCTTTGAGGGATTAACTAGCTGAAATATAAGATTTAGTAAAAGAAGGGGATTTTATTATTTTTATTTTTCTTACAAAATTCCAGTCGTAGTCAGGTCACAAACTCAGTGTTGTTTAAAGAAGAGGTGAACACGAGCCTGTCCCGACTTTGTAAAAATGTGTTTCTGGCATCAAATTCAATATGAAAATATAATTTTGACAATAAACGTCTCAACAAGTAAGTGACATTTCTCAGCTTTATTAATAATGTAATATGTTTTCCTTGTTTACTATGATTTTTATGATTATTCTTATGGATTTATTCAAAAACTAGTGGGTCATTGCTTTGTTGTTAAATGTATAGTAATCCTCCTAAGAGATTTTGAGATATTTATATTCAACCCAAAGTGGCCATTTAGTTGTCGAGCACTGTCCATGTGTCTTGATTATTTTAATGAACTCTTACACTGAGGCAATCTTGATGAATTTCTTGAGCAGAACGGCTCGTTTCACCAGGTCTTCGCAGAGGCACAGCTCCGTCACCACCCAGTACTGCACCTCATTGAAGTGACGCACGAACCGCTGCAGGTTAGCTGTGATGGCACCTGGGAATTTATGACGCCCAAATATGTAGTAAACAAGCTCCACCTGGAGAGACAGGGAACGTGATTCATAACCACCGAGTCAGGGAGGAAATACTGCACAAACTCTGGAATTTTCAAGGCAGGGAAGCTTTTACAGGTGACATAGAGCAGCACTGGCTTCAGAAAGACGGGAGAAGGAAAAAAGAGAAAAAGCCCACTGGAGCATGTTGAGCTCCCACTTGACTCCCTTGACTGTTTGGTCAAAATATTCCTTTTGTCTGAATGCCAGTTTTACTTTTACATTTTCTCCTACTAATGGCAGACAGATTGTTTGTTTCTTTGTTGCACAGCAACTCGTTTTCATGCTAAGGTCACAGCTGCAGGGTTACCTCATGCAGGGCAGTGAACAGTTCCCAGTCATAGTTGGTGAGTTCAGTGGCGATGTCTTTAGAGCCCATCTGCTCAAGGATGTCAGTGGTTCCTTGCTCCGGGCCCTGCTGCTCCTTCAAGGGCCTCTGGAAGAGAAAGACAGAAGGGATATGACATATGGATGTGCATTTCTTGGCTTTTCTGGTAACAAAAAGAAAGAAATCTGGACAAAAGGTATAGAAAGCCTCCATTTCTCACCAGTTGCTCAACTTCGCTGCTTGTGCAGATGAACAGTCTCTCGTTGAGACCGAGGCCAGTGTAGACTGCAGTTGTATCCAGTTTTAACTGTACTCTGTCTGCATGGATTTTCAGAAATGTATATAAAAAGTTTCACAAACAAAGTAGAAAATATATCCAAGCAACCTAAGGGTAAGCAAAAACAATAATAACAGTAATAATAAAAGCTAGATTGAATAACTTAATTCATAATTATGCTTAGTGATTAAAAAAATTCTGGTAACTGCAGCTAGTAAGTCAAAGCTCAGAAAAATAAAAAGCAGTCTCACCTCCGGTGGAGTTCATTTTGACAAGTATGTGATCTCCGCCAGGTTTAACTATTGCTGACATCACATCTTGCACAGATGAGTTCACTGGCAGCATCAGAGTGAGAGGTTTGCCGTCTGGCTTGTAGATCTCGTACAACACTGAAGTGAGAGGGGACAGGCACCAAAATATTAGCAACTGCTGATTTAATGATTACTGACGTGCGCTAAAATGTCTCATCCAAATGCATGCCGAGCATCTAGCCTGAGGTCGCTGCTTACTATTGTCATGTATAGTTGTGATATGTGGTAGATCCAAATAAGTCACATTGCACTACAGTATGACTGAGGGGACTGACTAAATAGTTTTTCTTGTTTTAGAGTCTGAGCTTTACTCACCTTTGTCCTGTGCTTTTATTGTCTGTAACCTCCCCACTGGCTCCTCACAATTTGAAAACCAGTCAAACTGCTGGTTCTGTTAACGACAACCAAATCACAGCTGAATCACATACAGACTGTTTTCCTTTAAATGTAACTCTGATATTCAGTTAACTAAATACATTATTTTGAAAACACCAACTCTTTGTGAAGCTCACCCTACTCAGTGACTGGTATCCATTCTCCAAACTGTCAAGGCACCAAGAGAATAAAAATAAAAAAGGGTTACACAGAGATGAAATAATTATGACAAAAAGGTGTGCAAGAACAGAGGAGGATATAAGAAAATATTTACGCTTTTGTTCTCCTTCTCTCCCTAAACTGCTCCCTGAGCATGCTGGACAAACGGTGATCAGACGCTACCTCCTTTTTCATTCTCTGTTGCAGCCCAAACAGACAAATAAGAATAATTTATTCCCCTCATGAAAAAATAACCTCCAGAAGAATTTAAAGAAAACATCCAACACAGGTAAATTTAAAAGGATCTGAATTGGAGAGCTTACCTCCAAAAAGTCCAAAGCAACAGCATCTTCTTTCAGAAGAAGGCCATAGAGCGCCACCCACTGGCCAATGAATCGCACTACCTTCTGCTTGACGTTGAGAATATAGGCAGCCTTCTCCTGCTCCGAACCCTCAGACAGCTCGGCCTGGTAGGTGCAATGGTAGTTAAGGATCTTACATAAAACTTTACATTGTCAGTCTATAATACTTCCTGACAGACATCGTCACTCTGTGCAACATTATTCTGATCATCAGTAACAATAAGATTAGAATTTGTATTCAACCACAACAGGATATTGGTGCTGTAAAGCAGGACACAGCTGACTGGAGGGCATGAAGACTTTGTGGGTCAGGAGGAAGTCACCAACGCAGGAATCTGCAGGGAGACAAGCATCACAACAATGGACAAATGATCAGCTGGTGGACTGAATCTGGACATGCTGAATGACTCAGAATATTTAAACACAGGAACAAGTCTGGGTCAGTAGGATCCCACCTGCAGAATCATTTCCATTAGAATCCAGCTTTATCGTTTCCAGGAGGTGTTCCAGAATTTTCTCAGGTGTTCCAGACATGACGGTGTACCTACACAGGACATGACAAAAAAGAGGAAAAAAACACTTCCGTATTTAATCACTTCATCCTACTATTGCTTACTATTCACTTGGTTGCTGCATCATGTTTTGTTGTGTTTTAATAGGTGAGCAACACAAAACCTCAGAAAACAGCAGAATGCAACACACCTTTGTTTGGTGTATTGACCTGCTACGACTGGCTAATTAGTGCTAAACACAAACTGGCGCCAACATGCACGTGCTCTCCTTGAAAAATAAACCAGTGCTAGGTAAATGAATTATGAGAGATGTCTTGCTATCTATACTTGTGATAGAAGGTTGTTTAAGTACGGACTGACAACTTCCTCAAAAAGAAGACGCAAATAAAGACCGTTGACGTAACCGTTGCATAGTTTGTTAAGCAGAGTGACTTTACAACACTTTCCAAACTGGCATTTGTAAATCACACCTGACAGGACGCCAGTGTTTTGCCTGTTTCATAGGTTGTTTCTAGTCGGAAACACTAGTCGATCTGCAAACAGGGTGGAACCTGGCTGGTGTAAATCTCCTAAACACGATTCCTTCTTACAAACCTGTAATTTCATAACAACATTTCACTCTAAACTTGATGAATTTCCAACACTTAGATCTGATGAATTTTCCCAATTTATTATTAATTGTAAAAATCCAGTTGAAACAAGTTTAAGCACTAACATTTTTGGCCTTCACGTCTGACAGTAAAAGTCAGGATAACGTGAGGTTCACAAGATTATGGAACGTTACCAACCAAGACATCAGGAAAAAACCTCTTTTTCTTGTAGGGCACCATGTTGCAGATGGGAAGAACAAATGGGCCCAGGAAGCTGGTAAGAACACGCCTAGCTTATGTCAATCAAAATTAGCCGGGGCTACCAGCTCCTTCAGCTGATAAGTGCTGGAGGGGCTGCTGGCAAATGTTTTGCGTCAGAATATCAAGTTTAAAATATTTTTTAAAGCCAAAATCAGAAATGACCACTGTTTTTAGCTGAAGCTGGGTTAGTAAAAGCTGATGATTATGTTGCTAAGCTTTGTAGCATGGCGATGACTGATGATGAAGGGATGATGGCTAGCCATTGGCTAAACCAATTGCTAATCAAAAGCCTATCCCACATATTATGAATGAATGTACTGTTTTCTATAGATGTCTTTTTTTTTGTTAGTAATTATTATGACATATTTTGGTGGGAGGGGGATAGCTGGAGGAAAAACAATTTTCACTGTAACCTGGGCGCGACGTCAGCAAATTAACCCCGACTGACACAAACTATTCAACACCTACGCTGTCACTCCCTGGAAGGATTACCCTTATTACTGATCCAATTTCTGATTAGATGGGCATGATACCTGCCACATTCTATGTTATACACATAAAAGTAAATCCATTAAAAAAACGTACTTGTTATGAAGTTTGTGCTACAGACACTAGTATTTTTGATAAATGCCTCTTTTCAGTCTTTTCGTTGTTTTGCCTTTAACCAAAGTTGTTTTCTGCTTTGTTTATGGAGATTTGTGGCTGGTAGCGATAGAATTTTAATTTGGAGCTTTAGCAATATTTTTACCATTCTGGTACCCAACAAAATAACATTTTAAAACTTTTATATAGCCTACTTAACAGTGATTTATATTAATATTTTCATTCCTTCTGTTTTGCCTCCAGCTAGTTGGGTTACATCATCATGACTTATGCCCTGGAAAGTTGGATAACTTCAACAAATGTTGTACTGGATGTGAAATCTAACTATGGAGACCAAAATCGATTTTTGAATGAGGCTGTAAATTTTTCAATTTATGCTGCAGAGTTGGACGTTTTCACATGGAAGTTAATGGAGATTGACCCGCTTTTGGAGCCAGTCCCCAGTGGTTAGTTGAGGAACAGTAATTTTTTTGTTACGTCCGATTTGGCTTTAACCTGAATGTTAGATTGTTGGTGTTTGATGTGTAAAAACAATATTGTATGTATAAATAAAATGGGACTACACAGCCATCATACCACTCAGTAAAAAGAAAGTGTCTTCTATGTCCCAAAGATTGACGTGCTTTGGTGTAAGATATGCTAATGTACTCCAGGACAACAACGAAAGATGTTCGAAGGGTGGTGGCTGAAACTAGGAAAAGACTATCATTATTCCCAGGAAAATGTGCCTTGCCCTCACATGAACTGAAAGGCACACACAGAGAGAGAAAGCCAGTGTTCCAAAACACCAGATTATGGTTCGTGGGTGTACATGAGGACAGATCTATATCAAAATTTTTGGAAATGTGTTTTGTAGTCTCATGAGACTACAAATGAACTTTTTGATCACTGTGATCCATCTCTATTTGGAGAAAAAAATCACAAGGACAGAGGGTTACGTGAATATGCTGAAGCAACAGCTCAAGACGTTACATAAAAAGTTGAAGCTTGGCTGTGGGTGGGTCTTCCACACAGACAGCGGCCCCAATACCTCCAAATTAGTCGCAAAGTGGCTTATAGATAACAAAATGAAGGTATTGGAGAGGCCAGTGAACTAGGATTGAGGTCACAGAGCCTTGACCTCAATCATATAGAAGATTTGTAAGGGTAAATGAAAAGATATGTGCAAAAAAATGAAGCAAAATTCAGTTTGTGGATGGCTGTAAAAAATATCAACAACAACAAAAATAAACAAAACAAAAATGATCCAAAATAGAAATCCTAGGTGACCAAAAACAAGACGTTTCCCTATCTCTACTTACAGGTTTTGAGGGAAGAAAAGTTAAAGGAATGCATGTTATCCACTTAAAGATGTCAACTGAAGTGAAAGAGGTGTATTTAAAGCAAAAAACAGTGAACAATGAGTGAAACAAGAGGAAAACTATGTGTTTAAGTCTATGTATTTTCTATACAGCTGTATAAAAAAAACCAAACAAACAAACAAATTCTTTGTAAGTGTCACTATGTGTTTTGGTAATGGAGAATTTTAATTTATTAAGATCATATATTATTACCCTGGCCATGAATATCAAGGTGTGAGTGCTTAAGTTCCTCACTTGCTCTTGGTTGCAGCTCCTCCTTGGACAGCTGAGTCTGCACTCTTCTCCAACACCAGTACGGTCTTCCCATGCTCTTCCAGTCGCACTGTATTTGCCTCCACATCCTGGAGAGTGGCACGAAGACTTAAGAATTGTGGTTTTGTGTTATTGGTGTTAACTAATTAACTGACTAAATAAATAAATTAAGGCCTCAACACTCTTTGGGCTTGTATTTTTGACGTTTAACTAAAAAGCCATCATGGCTTAGAAGTGAGGACGTCTGACAAACCTTGAGGATCCGAATGAAATCCTGTTTATCAACACGGAGGAAATGGCAGTTGTCTTCTCTCAGGATGATGGTGGCAGCACGAGGAGCGTCATTCAGCAAAGCTAGCTGCCCAAAGTCCTCACCCTCGTGTAGAGTGGTTACAAGGCCCTGAGTGAACACAGAATGTTTAGTGTAACAAAGTATTTTAAGAGGGAAAACCAGTTATATATGTTCATTTGTAACAAGTGTAAGGATTTACCTTCCCATGTGTGATCACGTTTACAGAGCCTTTCCAGATGATGTACCAAGATGTGCCCTTATCTCCCTGGCTGAACACTAATCACAAGAAAGAATGAAAAAAAAACCCTCAAAAACAAACAAACAAAAAAACAACAACAACACACCCCCACACAATCAGCTCCAACATGAATAGTCCACACACGACCATGACTGATTTTCTATAATGTGCTGAAATGAATTTCATTTTCAAAAAGAAAATAATATGTTAGGAACTGTTTGCCTTCAGGTAATGAAAAAAAAATCTGTCAATATAGGAAGAGCTGAAATAATCAAGTTGTTAGGCATAATTTGCTGCAGATCATACATTTGAAAGGAGAGTTGCACTGAGGAACATCAGGGGATCATCAGTGGTTCAGCTGCACAATAAAACTGTGTGTGTGTGTGTACGTGGTGAGGCTCTTTATGAGCTCAAATGTCAGCAAAAGCTGTGACACTCACACACTGTTCCAGCTTTAGTATGGGATTCAAACAGCAGCACCGAAGCCAGCTCCTTACGCACCTACAAGCAGAATGGAGACAAAAAAAAAAAAAAAAGAAAATCAGAAATGCTCTTACTATGACCACATTATAATACAATGACTGGCAGGTGTCAAATTCTTTTAAAGGCAACATATTATGAAAAAAAAAATTGTTACACATTTAAGTGTCTGGAGAGAGTTAAAACCTCAAATAAAAGACAACCTTGACACACTGAACCTGAAAATTTATTAAGTAAGAAATTTTGATTAGCCAAGTACTGTAACATGAAAAATATAGATCAGAATATTATTATTCTGCTTCCTCATCTTAAGCTTAATATAAACTTCACATCTTAAAAGTGAGTAATACGAAGCTGCAATGAACAGAGCTGTGAAGAACGTTTGAAAGGCTGCTTTTATATTGAAATCCAGTGGCATTTTAACGAAAGGATGTCCAGACATTTCATTCATGCCTCAGCAACTATGTGCTGCTGGATCAATTTACCACACAAATCTGTATAGAAAGGCTTTGATGATGTCAAGAGAAAACTGTAATAAAACTAACTGAGGTGGAGAGATGAGCGGCAGCTTTGACATGGAGCAACTCCTCATAGATGATCTCCAGGTCCTCGGCAGTCCTCTGACCGGGGCTGAATAAAAGAAAACATGAGACAAGCAAAGTTTAAAAAAAAAAAAAAAAAAAATTTTAATATAAAATATTCATATAAAACATAACATAAAAATAATAATATATTAATATAAAATATAATAAAATATGCCCCGTGACCCAGAAATGGATTCAGCGGGTTCAGAAAATGGATGGATGGATAATAAAATATAATAAACATAATAAAAAATACAATATAATGATATAAAATATTAAAACCCTTTAACCCTCCTGAACAGAAGCGTAACCTTACACAGTGACTCTCATACGAATGAAATGTGATTATTGCTATTTATGACAGGTCCTCATGTGCAGCAGCTAAAGACACTGACCATTTGCGCAGAATCATGGTGAGCAGAGCGTCTGGACCGAGCTGAGACAGGAGACACAGAGCTTCCTGAAGCTCGTCCTCCGAGTCCTTCTCATTGGTAATGTGGTTCAGGCCGAACTCCGAGTCCTTGAAGCGGTAGAACTGGGTGTCCTTGTCGTGGAAGTTCAACTCATCTTTCACTGTTCAGAGATGCATCCCAGAAAAACAGACAAAAACGAACCCAATCACATGTGTAAAAGTAATTACATAAGAAAAAACTTTATAACTAAAGAGGTCTTTCACAGGGAAAAACAGCTTTGACCCCCACAAGAGTTTTGTTTTCATAAATCGCCAGATAAAAATGAAACTAAGTGTCTCTAAATGATGAAGTATTTCTGTCCTGATTGTAGTGGTCTCAACGAGGAAGACAGAGTCTCATCCAAGGAGCAGAAGTACTTGGTGAACACTTGACTCACAGCACAGCATAAAAGACAGACCATTTTAAGCTCATCAAACACTTCTGGGAAACGTTTAAATCCAGCCACAGACATTCCAATCAGAATACATTAAAGATACTGAATACATGATCTATTAGTGGGATAATAACTCCTACAATTTATGGAGAGGCCTTAGTTCATACCATGAGCAAGGATTCCCTCATCGACCAAGACCTGCCACATTCCAACCGCCTGACTTCTCGACTGGAGGCATTCGTTCTGCTTCATCAGCCAATCAACGAGGTCCTTACCAGAGCAGCATTGTCTGGGAGAGGAATCAGACACTTTAATCTGCATCTGATTTGCAGAAATGGACACATCTTCATGTTGAAAGGAATCACACCGCCGATGTAGGCACCTGTATGTTTTCAGGTGATACTTTCTATCTCGGATCAGACCAGGGCTCCTCTCGATCATGACGCTGTACACGGATCTCGCTGCCTTCACAACGCGATCTGAAAGAAACTTGATAAACATGAAGAATAAGCAGTTTTAGTGTGTTTCTTCCAGTTAGCTGATTTTGTGTTCTCTGTAATGCAGATGGTTTTGTTTGCGGCAACAGCCCCTTTCTGTGATACTGAGAAAGAAAACGGTGCAAGACAAAGCCAGGGACGTGCTTCCCACTGCAGCTCTTGTGTGATGGAGATTTCTGTAGGTGTCGCAGTGTGATGCAGTGTGTGTGTAGGTTGTGAGGAGGTGAGAATGTGTTAAAAATGGCAGTGTGAAACTCTCCCACACCTCTCTGAGTTCCCAGCCTGTACGACGTACTCTAGTGCTGGCAAGCAGCAGCAACAAACTTTCACTTTCTGACCACCCTCAATGTATTTTCTTTGAAGCATTGTACCCCCGCCAGCCCCCCAGACACACACACAGAAGTGTGTTTCCACCACTTCAAAGAATTTACATGATTTCCTGGAAACTTACCCGACCCAAACCTTTCTCAAAGCTTACATAAAAACAAGTCATTGCTCTACTTAAATTTAATAATGGACATTATGGGACCTTGTTATTTGTCCCTAAATGTTTCCACAGTGTCAGTGTGTAAATAGATCTAGGTCACCACAGTGGGATTAGGACAAGAATTAGCACACACATTTCAATGAGGTCTGCTTTAAAATCCCAACAGATGGCAGACAGAGGTGGAGAACCTGTTAGCCATTCCTGCAGATTGAAAGCTTATATTAGGTAATGAACATCATTTATATAGCACTTTTTAATTTTTTTTTTGTTTTTGACAACTCAAAGTCACATTCATCTATACACATTGATAGAAAAGTATTTACAGTCTATATAGATTTTTCTTTTTAGACTATAATCCACAGACAGACTCAGACAGCCAGGGAAGCAAAGTGGGGTTCATAGTCTTGCCCAAGGGCACTTGGACATGTGTACTGTGAGTCCTGGAATCAAACCACTGACCTTGGAATTGCCAGATCACTGTGCTACCATCCTTGTGTAAAAAAAAAAAAAAACAACCCTGCATTTGCGTTGTGACTTAGGTAATACAGCTGCCCTATGCAATACAGTGTCAAGTTTGATGCTCAAATTATATTTCAAAATATCACAACTCATTTAATAGTATTTACTCTCTTCTTGAAAGTCAGTGGGATAAACTTACATGTTGCTCCTCCCTCAGTGACACCCCCTCAGATACCTCCTGCATGTCTTGTGATTACATGAGACTCAGACCGTTGCCTGTTTGTCTTTTGGATTTTATTCGCGATGCTGTTGTTTGCCCAAGGTGGTGTTCTTGAGATCCACACAAAACCCAGCTCTGACAAGTTTAAAGAAGCATGAAACAGAAAGTCCCTGAAGTCATTTGCCTTCTCCAGTCTTCCATGGCTCCCTCAGGATGTAAAAACACCAGCTGACCTTTGCCTTCCCACCTGACCCCGTGCCTTGATGACGTAAACTCAACCATCTTTGCCGGACCACATGCCTGTTAGGGTCAAATCCACATGGGTCTGCTAATTATACCACACAGCTATGACTGATCACTGAATCTAACGTGAAAGCGGACACTTCAACCCATCATCCTCACACTGACTTCTTCCCAGACCTGACAGCAGTGAAGCTAATGTGTCCTGAGGCGTCTGCTGAATCTCCCTGGGGAGAGGCTGTCTAGAGGTCACCAGTATTCCCAGGGGCCCGTTTTCTCCCAGGACTCCCCCAGTCACTTTCTCAAGCGTGTCGGCTCCAAAATGTACTTTCTGGAAGCAATTTTTCATAGCCCACGTAAGCTCTTACAAAAACATTATCTAAAGCCACATGTCACTGAAAGGTCTGCCCTTTGCTAGCGAACCTGTTACTCACACAAGCATTCAGAAAGTGAAATAAATTATTTCAGGGAAGGTTTTCTACACTTGAAATCTTCTCCTGCTGGCTTTCAAATCAGAAAAAGTTGGAACGATACAGAAATCTTGCATTTACCTTCACTTCTTCACTTCGCAGACGATATCAAAACAAGATATTTCCTTTTCTTCCCTGAAAGCTATAGTTTATTTGGAAATATTGGAAATGAAATGTTCCTCTACAGTGAAAAAGTAAAAGACTCAAGGAATCTCAAAGAATTTCAGTGAGTAAAGGTCAACGCTGCAATCCTTGGCTGGACACCGGTGATATCCACCGCTTCAGATGGCTCTGGGTATAAAGCTCTCATTCATTCACACCTGATGGAACCACATGGGCAAGCGATTACCTTGCGAAACATTTGTCAAGCACCACAACAGGAAGCTATATTCACAAATGCCCCATAAAACTTTGCTGTACAGAAAAGAAGCCTTAAGCTGAATGTTTATATTCTAACATAGTGAAAATGAGTGTTGTCCTCTTAGGAAGCAGTACTTCAGATTTTGTTTTTATTTGAAATGGGTGCCATGGTTAAAAAGCATGTGGTGGTATGGGGTTGTATCAGTGTGATCTGGGAAGTAAGTAACTCAGACAATTGTTCTCAGAGACTCAAATTACAAAGTAAATATATTTCTTGCAAGCGCGCCAATCAAAACACAAACACACTCAGTCTCTGTCAAGCTGCAGCTCTGATATACGGCTTATCTCTAATGGTCGGATCGGCAACTACAACCTATTTTATTTCATTTTACAATCAAAGCTCTATATTTGGAAAGAGCTCAAGGAATGAAGATGTTAAGAACAACATGCTGGTTTACGCTTAAAAGTGTCATGTGATTTTTACTTTTGTAGCTATAATGCTGCACCCAGTTTTTTGCAGGGCAAGCAGCCAAACAGCTGTGTCGCACTCAACACAATTTCCTCAGACACCTGTGGGCAGGGCACCAGCTTGAGAAGTCATTCTGCCCCATCTTAAACAACCTGGCTGTAATCTGAGCAGAAGCTGAAGCTTTTAAAGTGTGAACTGTGTGGTTTTCCATGCCTTTCTCTTGCTGGGTGGGATGATGATGAGTACACTGCACGTCTCCTCTGTAGGCGAGACATTTTCTTTGTCTTTAACTCTCTCTGTGACCTTAGTGGGATGTGTTGTGTGAAAAGCTGCCAGAGAGGAGCGCCGTGTAAACTGACAAACAGCTTAATGTAGCTTCAGCACTGATGTCCCCCCTCTCTGTGTCTTTGTTTAGAAAAATAGAGGATCACTCTTCTTAAGGCAACGCTTGCATTCGCCCAGGCCTCACGTGAAATCAGTTTTCAGATCCTTCAAGTTGTCATGGAGTGCATGGGAAAGTTCCCCAAAGTACAGAACCTACATATCATTTCATACAGCAGTCAAAGACAAGTGACAAGTGCATAAATCATTCTTACAAGCAGAGACAAATTATGTTTAGTTACTTGAAACAACATAAATGAGAAAAAGCACTTTTATATATGATCAATACATCATTATGCTTATGTCTTTACGGTGAATCCTACTTTTCTATGTTCATATCCAAACAGGAAAATGACTCTTTTGCATGTAAAAGTTAAAGCAACATGATCAACATGATCAACATGATCAACCTCTGCCTCCTAGTTACTCTGATTCTTTTTGGAAGAAAGGATTAATTGTTTGGGAGTCGTATTAAAAAAAGACGTTCTTCACCTCTCTTATCAGAGCAGAACCACTGAACTTAAACAGGAGTCTCTTTCCGTGTCAGACTGCGTTATCAGTGTTTTCAAAGGCTCTCTCCTTGGCATGGCGTTGAAGAAGCTGAGATAAAGCAAAAAACTTGGCCTGGGCAAAGTAGGCCTCAGGAGGGTGGGGAGGGTCAGTCAACTGTGGGACTTGGAGTGCCCTTTAGTCTCCTTATGGGTGCCCTGCTCAGAATGCATTTTTAAGACTTGCTTGAGCAGTAATCCCGGATATTATAACAACAAAAGTACGAGTTCAGCAGTTTGAGAGGATGCAACCGCTGCAACTCTTACCAGAGGTCAGCAAAGCTCCAAACCACCAGGACACAGAAAACTTCAAAGGCCAAATGCTGTCAGTGATGGTCAGCTAACTGCTGGTGTTACTTAGTTAGACGAAATATACACCTTTAAATGTAAATAAATGTCACAATTTTTTAACATAATATTTCTTGTTGTCCTTAATAGCTCATTTAAAAAGATGACCGGAGACTGCCAAGACTTGCTTAAATGACACGCATTCAGATCTCAGTTCTCCTCTTACAGGAATGTAAAAACACTGGTGACAGGATAAAACCACTCGTGGCCAGTCAGAAGGGATGTAGCGAAGAATGTCTGAAATACACACCTGCTTCATCGTGTCCTTTGAATCCAGGGCTTCTGGCAGCGGAGTCTAGCAGAAAGAAAAAAGACTTTATTCTCTGTCAACTGCACCTTCACATCTACTTTAAAATCTGCAATATGAAACAGATGAATCACTTTTGATCAACATTCCTAATAAACTAGTTGGACCAGTCGTTGATGGTAATCTTGCGTGGTTGTGCCAAATAAACAAACAGAACAAAGTGGACTGTTCATGTAATGATGACTTTGTCTTCAATGGGATGAAGGTCCGAAGAATAAATACACTGAACCTCTGTTACCATTGTCTCCAGCACTGAGTGGGTGCGTGTCAAGTGTGCGTGATCAAGTGGGTGGAAAAAGCCCACAGACATCAGAAAAGGAATTCACGCAGCCTGTTGCTTCACCTTTTTTTTTTTTTTTTTTTTTTAATCTGTGGGCAATATTTTCTCTTGAAAACATATCCATTTAGGTGCACTGCAGCAGCTGCCACAGATAGATAAGCTTGGTCACATTTTTTTCTGGAGACTCATGCACTATCAGCACCTGCGAGAGTCAGATGATCCCAAACTTGCACCTGCTTTTGTGTAAAGACACTCACCAGCGCCGTGGCTGTACTTTGGCCTAAGAAGGACTTCCTCTTTGTTGCTCAGCTTTTATGTTTTTATGATCGCCTTGTGACTGCTTCTGGGCACCCATATTCCCACAGTTCATATTTCCAGTAAATATAAGTCTTAAACCTATAAAGGGCCATTTTCAATGAAACATTTCTCTTCTGTCACATTATGGGTACTTTGAACAACACCTGACACCTCACAAACAGAAGGGAAATCAGTTTATGAAGACCAGATTTGGGGTGCTTGCATGAATTTGTCTCTGTGTGCTAGCTGGTGGATTTATATGAGCAGCTTGAAAAAAATGTTAGGTATGCATAGCAATCACATGCCCTAGCCGGCCTTAACATATACAGTTGCTGACAGCATTGATCCAGAAGTTATGATAAGACCTTCACATCACTGATATACATCTGCGTCTCTACTCTTGCAGCCAGACTCTGGTATGTTTTGTCTGACCTTCACTGAAACCAGCTCCACCACATGATCGTGGCCTGAATGGTAGATTGTTTTAACTCATCCATGGAAAAAAATGTATTCACACTTCAGTGCTAGTTGGGTGAGCAACATAAAGAGATTAGGAAATAACTTGATTCGAATTTTGACCAATCGTGATTTTGGAGGAAGGCTTATTGACTGTGTAACCTGGATGCACATGCACTTCATTTTGTTGATATGATAATTCAAGCAAACAACAAATGTGCAATCATAAGCAAACAACAGAAAAATGTGGAGAAGGACAGGGAGACACAGACAGGTACCCTGGTGCATGTACCTGAGGTATTTTACTCTGCCTTCAGGGATGGAAGAGTGACAGCAGAGATGCTGCTGCAGCTTCTCCCAGTGAGATTCCGATTATTCTCCTGGTGCTGTTTCACTGGGCTTTTTGATGATATGCAACAATCAAAAGAGCGAGCAGACGGCACGGCGAGAAGAGAAATGAACTCTGAAGCTTTGAGTTGCTTGTATGTCGCGTGTCATTACTATTGCAACTCACACACGGACATTCCACAGCTTTTTAGAGCTAGCACAACCTGTTCTCAGATAAAAGATAATCACACATTTAATGCCAAATCAAT
Source organism: Zenarchopterus dispar (assembly GCA_028564865.1). NCBI lineage: Eukaryota > Metazoa > Chordata > Actinopteri > Beloniformes > Zenarchopteridae > Zenarchopterus > Zenarchopterus dispar. Next base: position 15,558,459 of record JAOWBL010000022.1, read on the forward strand.
GCCTTCATTTTTTAATAATTATGTGAGAGTTTGTTTTCTCAACTAAAAGGACACTGATGTGTAAAACGTGGTGTGTCATGAATTTTGTGGCAAGGCTTTTGCTATTTATGTGGTTTTATTCATTTCTTTATTGTCATTTGGCTGGAAATGGAGGCCGGAGATGCCCGGGTCCCTTTAATTCGCTGATGTGTAGGTCTCAAAGTAAATTTAGAAGCCAAAGCTTTCAACCCTGCTCTGCATCTTCCAGTGGCTTGAAAACAAAGACCCCCCTCCACTGCACATTCTTCTACACACTCCTCTGTAAACTCAGTAAGGGAGTTTCAGGGAATGTGAACAATAAACAATACACTATTTATAACCTGAGTTTATTAAGGAAAACCTTGTGCTTCATTACCTTCCTGTGTCCCCAGACCGGAACTGTTAACACAATAGAAAAACCTGCTCAAAACCTACTTGAAGACATTCTTGAAATTTGTGTAAATTGCTGTTTCAGAGGTTGTGACTTGTGTCAGAGGTAGGAGGAAGTCATGCATGATCAGTCTTTACAAAAGTAAGAGTAGTAATAATTAACTGTAAGGCTTCATCACAAGTGAAAGTCCTGCACTGAAAATACTGAATGCACAAAAGAAGTCAGGGACTTTTTCCCCCTTACCTGCTGTGGCCTATAGTTCATGAACAGATTAATGTTGTGGATACAGGAATGTTTAGGAATGATTGTTTAAAGTTCTTGAAGTGGAGCTGGGGTTTTTTTTTCACGTTTGTTTGAGATCACAGCTCCTGATTTTTTTCTTTGTAATGTAATGCTGATTATTAAATCTGTTAACCTGTGGTGCATAGATTAGTGACGAATTACATAAGCTGCCCAGAAATGGCTGAATAGCATCACCAGGAGTCTTGTCACTGTCTAAAGTTCAATGAAACTATGAAAATAATCACAAGGATTTGTCACACGTGGAAGACCTCAATCATATAATTTTGAGCATTTTTTGCCAAGCAAATGACGTCATGATCAAAACAATTTGAAATTACTTTACAGAGGTATTGCAAAAGGTCATCTTATATTCTGTTTGGACAAATATTTTTGAGAGCTGTGGCACTGAGAGTGCAGTAAAATGAGAGAATGCAGAGCAGCATAGTATAAATTGACATTAAAATCAAAAGCGTTCAGTTTCACTTAAGGTACATGCATAAAGCACGCCATAAACTTTCCCCACTTGATTAGTTATATACCTTTACATCATTTCTAAATGAAGTATTAGTTGTACGTTATTTTCCTCCTCTCTTTATCCCCATCGATATTTTTGTGGGGTGAAACAGTTTTTTTTTTTTAGTTCTTGTCTATTTCCCCTCAACTGTGTGCTGATAGAAATAAGGGTAGACAGTGAAGGCAGCATACCCAGCTGATGCCCCGGATAGTCGGCGTCTCCACTGAGTAGCGGTTCGGGAACACTTGGTAATTGTGACTCCGAAACAGATGCATCTTGTCTCAGATCAAAACAACCGACAGACAAGTTTCCCGGTCGGAGGATCCTGGCGCGCTCTCGGCATGTCCACGCATCATTCACGGCGAAGTAGTCCGCCCGCTCATTAACGCACGGCGACATAAAGGCTGTGCATGGTGTCCCCACAGATCCGGGCGGGATCCCGATGACCGTCCCCACATCCACAACTCAGCCCTCGGACGTGTGCGAGCCTCAGTGAGGAAGGGCTGTACTGCGCTCAGCCATCCCTCTCAGCACAGGCGCACTTTGCTGCCGAGTCGCGTGTATGCGCACTTTGGCAAAGGGCTGCATCAGAGAGACTGCCTCCTTTGGCAGTTTTATAACCTAATTAACTCCGTTTGAGTTATCTGTTGTGACGGGATTGGTGTGTATGTGAACAGGTGCTTTCTCGACAATCTACTTGAGCAACATTTCATGTGGGCGGAAGCGCCCACGGGTCACAACACACAGCCTGGCCTGCAGGAGTGATGAAGAACAATCAGAAACTACTGACAACACAGCAGTGCAGTCAATTTCAACGTGCTCACGGGACCAAAAACTACTTCTTCACCCCGAGGCTCACGAGACTGGGTCAAAGGAATGAAAGGAGGTGCAGTGTGCCACACTAAAGTTTTAGTTAGAACCGGTTCCTGTTATCAGGTTGTCCAGCTGACAGGCTCAGCTGGGTCTGTACAGGCACAGATAAAATGCTTCAAGGGCAAAAACAATTGAAGACTTGATATTTTACATTTTTTTCCAGTTCTCTTTCCTATTCTTGACCTGTTATGCTTTCATTACTGTTTTATGGACTCATTACAAGTGTTTTGCATTGTCTGTGTCTTTCTTAAAGTCTGTTTACTTTCTCTTAGTTTTTATTTCTGCAGTGCAAAAATGATGGCTTTTTCAGATGCATGTGACTTACTTCTCCGTCATCTGGTGTTCGCCGTCTTGGCAGAGAACATATGGATTTGATCAAGTTCTCCATAGAGAAGAAGGCTTGAAGAATCTCTGAGAAACAGAAGCAGGATAGTTATTTCTCTCTAGTCAAGGAAATAAAACACACTGTCATTTTTTTATTGGTGGTTATAACATCAACCAGCAGAGATATAAATCCACAGACTGCTAAACAAGGGAACACTTTATAATTTAATTTTCCATGCAGCGTGAGATATAACTGGAACACGTTCAACTGTGTCCTGCAGGCGCTTATGCAAGAACTGTTTAAATCCCTGCTATTGTTCCAGAGCAGGGCTGCCCTTCCTGCGCTGACCTCAGTGTCAGTAAATTGGCTGAGGCTTTTCACAAAAGACACCATCACAAGAACATTCACGCTGTCCTGCTTTCCATGTGAGGGTTTGGTTCATTTTCCAGCTGGAAAGGTGTAAAAGGGCTCCACATTCAAACTGCCTTTTGTGTACATCAATAGAACTGCAGCCCCTGTTGCTCACCCCTGCTTTGCCTCTTTTTTTTCTTTCTTTGAGTCACACTCATTAGTGTGCTGCGAGTGAAAGATGAACTTCATAGCCGGCAGAAACGATTTTGCTCTGAATCACTGCCTGTCTTCATTTCACTTGTAATAGAAGGAAAATTGGACGCCCCACACTTAGAAACACACAGAGAGACACGGCTACTGCGGTTGCTTAGAAAACAGCAACAAAAAACAAACAAACAAACAAACAAACAAACAAAAAAAATCCAGTAACTTCTTACCTGGTTTAGACCTTCGTGGAGACATAGTGATTCTCCAGCTTCCGAACCAAAACTCAGTGGTGAAATAGTCGAAGCAAAGCAAACAGGAAGCACCATTTATGTGTGGTAGTTATGTTCTTTCTCTGTGTTCTGACTAAACTGACTCTCTGTCTCTCTCAAATGCCTCACAGCAGCCCTGAGATGCCACATTAAGAATGTTCACGGTGGAGGAATCCAGTTTTGCCTCTTAAGGCTGAACACAATAGTTCAGTTGATCAGGGAAGACATATTGCTGCAGTATGATGGTATTTGACAAAACCACTGTCTAGATCGTCTCCCGTGATCAGAAGTACGTACCTGAGAAAACAGCCACTGTTATAACTTATATAATTCATCACAAACTTATTTAATTCATCATAGACATAAAATGTCAGTGAATAATTAAAGCAGCAAATGGCATTCTGGGAGGCTAATTTGTACAGAGTGGAGATAATCTCAGGACACATCAATGACAACATGCATCAAAAATTTTCAAGTCCCATCATTTGTGATGACACCTTTAACTCTTCAGAAACATAAAACACAACATATAAAACTCTTTCCACATTTAGGAAATAAATGGCCCCCTCTGTTGAGAACGCAGGTGTACTGCAGTATCCAAGGGGTAAAGAGGATATTCATAAGATTCATCAATTTTTCTTTCTTTTTTTTCTTTTTTCTTTCTTTTTTTTTTTTTTTTTATAGAAATTTACATACTTCTGAGAATGGACAAATTGTTTAACCCAACTGATTTAGCAGTTCATCTTCCAATAAGCCACTTTATTGACCTAAATGATGGAGTTTATAACTATATGTCTTTTTGTGAATATTCATTCAGCTGTTTTATATAATAAACTCATAAACTTGCAATACTTTGCATGTTCTTTGATTCCACGTCTATTTTCTCTCTCTTTCTCACTCTGTTTATTTTTGCATGTGTGTTTCTATTTAGATCCTTGGGGAAAGGGAGTGGGATTTCCTGCGACACATCTACGCCCATGGAATGTTCTTTGCCAACTGTCTTTGTTGTACTTGTCTGGTAGTGCATGCACACGCATACACACGCATCACACATGCATGCACGCAAACACACATGCGTGCACCTTTTCCTTCCTTCCTCCTGGCCACTTAGCAGTGTCGGGGAAATGCATATTTGATCTGTTTGACCCTGTGGTCAAACGAGGACTGAAGCAGAATGTGAAACCAACATGACCAACAGGTATTAAAACAGATAGAGCCAATGTCTGTCTTTGAGCGTCACAACACCTAAGGTTTGTCAGAAGCACTGTTTCACAGCCATGTGTAGATATTCAACACATTTAATGAGTTGCATACAAGAAATAGCTTCGATGAACTTTAGCATGTTTTAAAAATAATTTCTTGATTTATCTTCAACTTTGGACTGTGATGGAAAGTTCCTACTATATGTTAATAGATCTTAAAAGGCTGTAAGTCAAAATGCAAACACAGTTTTCTTGTTATTTTTCTATATTGCAAATAAAAATATTTATTATAAATATATAAAATACTAATGAAAGTGCAATAAATTACCTGTCAGTGACATTATTGTGATCAGTGATCAGCAACTCACCAGTGGCTCCTGTAAGACTTGTCAGAACAATGGCTTTAAGACTCGCTGGGGTTTTTCTGCTTTCCTTTTCCACCCTTTGTTTCTTTCATATGTCTGAAGATGATTTCTCACACTGGGTCGCCTACGTGAGTTGAGGGGAGAGTTAGCAGACACGGCTTCCTGTATCTTTCTGATTGGTCATGAAGCGAGTGCCCTAGGGCATGGGCTATACACAGCACTGACACACGGCAGTAAATGTATGAGTGGTGGACAGAGAATCAGAAGACATGCATCTGCGCAGCTCTTTGTTTTCAGTTTTGACTTCACAGCTACAAGTGAATTATGTGGTTTTTATCTGTGACACCTTGACTGTAGCACGGCTGCAAAAAACCACAGGAAAGCTTTGAGGTTCATCTTCGATGCTCAGATTTCCATCTTATGCATTAATCATAACTGCAGCAGTCAAATAAATATTACTAGAAATAATGATCTTTACCTTTCAGCCAGGGTCAAAATTTACTATCAACATTTCCTTTTTTTACGTAAGTTAAATGGACACAAGGATATACCACACTTCTGTTTATACATTTGTAATGAAAGAAAGAAAGAAAATAAGAAAATAAGAAAGAGGTAGTGGTCCCTTCAAGGCTTCTGTGTCATTAATTATTGGATATTATGAGACACAAGGCACAGAAACTCTAAATTTACTAAATGTTTTATTTTTAAAGCCCTCAAAAATGTTTGAATCAACCAGCCTATGAAGTTTTTTGGGGGAGGAGGAGTCCCTGGGACAGCTGTTTTACACGGTAAAGGGTTATATCTATAGATGTGGAATTATTGTACATTTTCTGTATATACTGAATCATGTATGAGTTATATGGAAAGATAATATTTCCTTTTGTTTGTACCCTGAACAGCTCCTTAAATCTAACTCCACATTCTCATCAGATGAAAAAGTCGAGAGTTGTTATTCCTCTTAGATCCACTAGAGGGGGCATCTCGATGAGTTGGGGGTTTCAGAGCAAAGATATTTAAAGGATAAGAGACAAACAACTTTCAAACAAATTTCCGTACATATGTTCAAGAGTTAATTTTATTAAAACAAATCTTAAAGCTCTTGTTTCACAATAAACATGTAACTGAAATGACATTTAAAGCAAAGTAACTTTGCTTTTAAAGACATGTTTCATTGGCAGCTTTAGACAAGGATTTTGTTGTTGTTGTTGGCGTTTTCTCGCTGACTTGATGAGATCTTTGCAGTGTGTCAGATAAACAAGAACACTTACTGAACTGTTTTGTTTCTGTTTGTTAGGAATGTAAATTGTATTAGCCGGGTGCCACGGGGCACATAAATGGGCTATTATTAGCTATCTTGAAAGCTGCTTTTTTTTTTTTTTTTTTTTTTGTCAGCAGTGAGAGCCGTTGGTTCCTCCTGGCTGCTCAGCCGAGGGGAATTTCGGTCCGCTCGTTTTCCTGTCGGTAAGGATGTTACATAATGTGGCGGTAGGCTGTTAAAGTAGGTTAACTAACATTAGCCTGTCTTCTTGAACAAAAATACGCATTTCATTTCGTGAAACTTCTCGACATTTGTGCAGCATTTAGTCCCCCGTCACGATGGGAATCAGCAGGATTTACATTAGCATAGGATATGCTACCTTTGGTACTCTGGTTGGACTTTCGGCGTTTCTGGTCTGGAATGTGGCTTATAAACAGCCATGGACGGCGGCCATGGGAGGCCTGTCAGGTACGTATCTACACCTGGATCCTGGAAACACGGAATATTGTCCGCTTCTGCTGGCAGAGCAGCCGCGGAAGGCTTTAATCCTGACACAGGCCTACCAAAGACCAAACACTCACAAACACGTCTTCCGCTATCATGTGTCAGTCGTTTATAAACAACAAACTGTTTGAATGCATTCATGTCCTTTGCACTTTTTTTTCTTCCAAAATCCCACTGTTACTTGGCTAACTTATATGATGACATTTATATGACGCGCACACTTACTGGCTATTCGTAATGTAATATTAGTTGGAGCTCAAATCCTTATTAGTCTTCGTAGTGCGTAAATATTGTTGCAGGATCAAACTTGAGTTAAGTATTTTTCAATAGATTGTAATATTTTTTTGATGAAATAATACAAGGGGCATTATGGAAAAATATTTTTCTTTTGTGCTTGATTGCATATATTTGAATATCTGAAGTTAAAAAGAAAATCACAGAACACTTGTACTGTAAAGCTTCCTATGGTGTTTTTCTTTATTAAATTTAACATCTTGAAGCCCTAAAGTAGATGAGTCAAACAGCTTTTTACTTTTTTTCAAAAGAGGAGCTGATGCGGGGGGCGGAGCAAAATGTAATGATGACTCCTCCCCCTTAAACCAGACGTTATCAACTAAGACGCTAAGGTTGGACAGATCCGGTTTTTTGTGATGTTTTGACAAAAACGTCACAAATATTTCATTAAGACATCAGGAAATTGTTCCAACTTTAGGGATAAAGATGATATGTCTCATTTAACAAGGAGGAATAAGGCTACAGCTAATGATTATTTTGGTTGTTGGCAAATTTTTTGCTTATTTTGCTTAAGTACTTGATTGATCAGAAATGATCACTTTGTGTCCTTTGTGAAAGCCAATCACATGACACCTCTAGTTGGCATCTGCTGTAGTTTCACTTTCCATTATGGGACAATGTTGGCTAGTGGCACGGTTAGTCAACTCAGAAAGATTCTGAAATGATCCGAGTTGAAAAGTCACATGTTCGGTGGAGCTAGCTGCTGAGCAAGAGTCGGTTCAGGTGGTATACTTTAGTTAACCCTCACCAGCAGCTTTCAAACTGGATCAAAGACAGCTGCTCTAAGTTTTGCCTTTGAATCCTTCCAGGCAACCCGCAAAACAGTTGCAGTGTTAACCGAACATCAAGACAGATTATTGTTAAAATTAAATCACCATGCTCTGTTAGATCTTTATTCACAGCCCCGTAGTCCTCTTCACCCTTTCCTGTTGTTCATTTTTTTTCTTCAGTGGGCTACATGCAGTCATTGTGAAAGGTCTACTGTTCCCTGCGCTTCCTGTTGTACATTGCAATTGCAAATTATTATTTGCCACAGAGCTAGAAAAAGACATGTCTGTGATTTTTTTTTTTTTAAATTATGATTTATGATGCTAAATATTTAACTGATTTTCATCTATTAAACTCGCCTAATGCTGTACTTATTTGGTTGTGTACAACTTGTTTTAAATTAATTCAACCCCAACGTGTTTTTCTCTTCTGACAGGAGTTTTAGCGCTCTGGGCTCTTGTCACACACATCATGTACCTTCAAGACTATTGGCGCACCTGGCTCAAGGGTCTCAAGTTCTTCATCGCTGTTGGAGTGCTCTTCTCAACTTTGGCCGTGGCTGCCTTCATTACCTTTCTAACTCTGGCCATCACGCAGAAGCAATGTAATCCTCTTGTTACTATTTTTTAAAGAGTAATACTAATTATAATGGAAAGTTGCTAACTTAAGATCTGTCAATCATTGAAGGGTGGATTATCCTGAACATAATTATTACTGTGTATGCTTTGTTTCACAGCTCTTACTGACCCAAGGAGCCTCTACCTGTCGTGCGTATGGAGCTTCCTGACCCTCAAATGGTCTTTCCTCTTGGCTTTGTACTCGTACAGATACCGGCAGGAGTTTGCAGATATCAGCATCCTCAGCGATTTCTAGTCGGTCCAGATTTTATAAACTGCAGTGGACTTAGAAGGATTTTAGGCTGCCAGCATGAGCTGGTCAAAGAGCTACGTAACAAAGAGGAGGAAAAGCAAACACGGCTAGATTGAAAAGTCATATGACTTTTACTACATGGAGTTGCACTCGCTTAACAAGCTCTTTCCTTGTATTGTAACCCGAGTCCCCGCTTCACCACATTCTAGAGTCCTGTGGAAAGTTGAAAGTGGAATCGTCTGGAGGGTTGAACTGAACAGAAGGATTTGCTCAAGATTATTTATGATGACTTGTGCCTCTGGATCGCCAGGCAGGTTTTTATTTCTGGATTGTTCTGTGGTGAAACAGCTAATAGGTCAAATGTAGTGATTAGATGTGCAGAGGAAAGTAAATATGGTCTCAAAACAAAACTTCTCTAAATTAAAACTAACCTGAAGTAAGTTCATCTGCAAACCACTAAATGTTCCTTTATTGATCAAAAAGTCTTTTAGCACTTATCTTCTTCTTGGGATGTCACAATATCAGGTGTAATTGGTACTACAGGTTTCCTAGAATCCTACACACGTCCCTGCCCCTCCAAAAAAAACCAAAAAACAATAAATTGAGACATATTTTATTTCTTCTGTTAAGTACGCAATATTCCAAAACACTCATACACATATCAGTATGTTTTGACGGTAGCTTACTTATGTTATGAGCTGCACCAAGCTTAGTTTTGAGCTATCACTATTTCAGTCAAAATAGACGTTAGCCCCAACTAGTCAACTTTAGCCTTGTGTCATGTGGAACTGAGATACATCTGACAATACTTTTAAGCATGTGAATATTTTTGATGGCATATTAATGTAGAGTCAACTCTAACTGCCTGTCTTTAAGCTCCTTAGATGTGTTATGTTTTTCTTTTGTTCCAAATTCTCTAAGAGACTTCTTTAAACTAGCTTTTTGGTTGTTTAAGTCTCCCTAATTAAACACAAGCATCTCTTGAGTGTTTTTTTTTTTTTTTTTTGGGACCCACTATTTCCAGTGGACCTGTTGCTGCATAACTCCATGTGTTACTGTCCCACATCTCCAGCTTTTATAGTACTTCCTGTACTTGTGGTGCTGGTAAGAAGTACAGTTATATTTTAAGCATTTTGGCACTCACTTAGAACCTTAGTATTGAATTGTGTGGCACCCCTAGCTTGATCGCTTTATTATTTAGAAAAAAATAATTTAATAAGGTTTTTGAAGTTGATAATCTCTGATTTAAAGCTTTATTTTGAAGCTGATGTTAATGCAATTAAAATTTTCAAACTTTTCATAAAGAACTGAATAATGCTTTACTTACATATTATGATTGAAGAAGAGATTCTGGAATTTGCTTTGGATTTTTAGTCCATCGTGGGGAGACTGGCTTTTCTGTCAAGAGTCTATTTAATACTCTGACATTCCTCTTTTATAGAAAACAAATGGGTTTGATAAATAATTGCACCTTAGTTTAGGACATTGATGCCCTTGATTTGCACAGCTTCTGATACAAAAACATGTTTTACACACTCATTCTGTTTCATCATGTTATTGTTAAGCCATCCTTCAGTATTGACGTTTTTCCAGTTGTAGTTTATGCCTACCTTTTACCTTAAAACATGTAAAGTTGTATTTTTGTCGATGAGGTGACGAATGTGAAGATACTACATGTACAGAGAAACTGATCCCATTAATAAAATGCATTTATTGTCAAGAATGTCATGTGGTCTTCTTGCTGATAAATGTAGATACACTTCTAGTCAAAAGTTTTAGAATGTCTCAATTTTTAATGTTCAAAAAAAAAAAAAAATTACAGCTGCTCAAGCACAATGAATAGCTTCAAATGTGGGAGGTGGGGTCGAGGTTATTGTAAATGTATGTTTTTTAGTTTTATCCATCAATGTGTGACATCAACTGTCTTTCATGGGGGAGGAAGCATCATCGTCTAGAGCTATTTTTCTGGATTCAGGGTCGGTGACTTATACAGAGTGAGAGACCCTGAATCAAAACGGCTACCATGGCATTGTGCAGCACCCTCCAGTATGTGCCTCGCTGGTCAGGAATTCATCCTACAGCTAGATAATGAAAGATCTACCTCAGGAAAAAAGCTAGACGGTAAGCTTGAAAACATGAAGGGGTCAGCTCATGATGGGTTAACCCCCATCATGCTGATTTGGAATGAACTAAACAGAAGAGTGAAAGAAAAGCAAACTATACACCCGTTACAGAACTGGCTTCTGAAACCATTTCCTGACAATGGGAACCTGACAGCAGAACAACAGACCTACAACAAGAAAACATCCAGAGCCTGGGTCGTAGTTGAAATTGTATTTGGGAGACTTCGGGGTGGGTGGGTGGTGGTGTCTTATCAAGAGGAATGACAGTGACATTGAACTTGTCAAATCCACGAGAAGTTCAACGTCATGGAGTTGTGCTCTTCACGATCTTTGTGAAAGTCATGGAGAAGACTACCGGCAGGATATGTCTACAGAAGAGCCAGTACTGCTGATAACACAGGATGTTAAAGAAGAGGGGATTGAAGTACATGAGGGTCTTCACACTGTTTTTCACATTTAAGGTGACAGATTTTTTCATGTTGTGCTACACTTTGCTTTAACAAGTTGTTTGTTGTTTGTGATTTCCTTGCATTTATAAATATGAACCCTTTTGAATTTGAATGATCAGCTTAGCAGATGAAGTGTTGGTTCGACAGGGCACTGAAGTTGTGTTT
>JAOWBL010000022.1:15576141-15587057 GCA_028564865.1 Zenarchopterus dispar
AACAAAACAAAGGAGAAAAAAAAACAGTTTTCGAATGGTCTAGAGCTGTGGCAGGACTTTAAGACAGTCTCACAGAACATCTAAAATATGTTGGACAGGAGCTGAGAAACACTGATGTACAGCATCACATTTGAAGACAACAACACACCACATCAGAACAAACTCTTCACACCAACTGTCAAACAGTGGTGGTGGTTTTTATTTATCGTTTTCGTTCACTAAACCATGACATGATTTACATTGTGTGTTGTTCTTCAACTAACTTTGAGACACAAAGAGGACCCAAAGAGTTTTTATTATGTCTTGTTAGATAAAACCTTGAAATAGGGTGTCCTTTCTCATGTCCCAATGCTTTGACCTTTTTACTTTGTAATCTGACTTTCTTGATATTGGACCATACAATTAGTCCTTATCTCTGAAAGTATAGGCAGAAAAACACCTAACCTTTCCAGAGGTTAAATGCTGATTGCAGTGAAATACTTTCGGTTAAATCTTTTTTTTTTTTCTTTTAATGAGAAAGGTCTGGTGTTAAAATAGACTAGCTTTTCAATCCTGTAATTGCAATCTCAGATAAAAATTAATTTTACACCTCTTGAACATTCATTGACCATAATAGTTTAATTAACAGAGTCCCTTTAAGAAATGGAGGGCTGCTAGATTTATGTATTAAATTTGTTTACTCACCCAGTGATTTAATACTACTAGGACTAATTGCATAGTGTCAAAGGGTATCTCTCCTTTGAGTCATGGTCCCTTGTCATTTACCTATCGCTTGGTTTTTATGACGACGTTTTACTGAGATTTTTATCTTCCTGCTTGGAATAAATATGTAAAACTGAAGATTATTAACAGGCAACCAAGAAGTGTTTTTAGCTCAAATGGACTGCAGACATGTGAGATCCACTCGATTCACTATGAGGATGACAGAGCAGAAGCACAACACCTCCGGAAATTTGAATAATGGAATTTTTGACATTGATCAAGCGACAGCAGTTAATGCTTTGCATATGCATGTTACAGACCTCTATTTGGGCATTTCTTCTGCTTCATTAGCAAACCTGAGTTTTACCAGGGAACCATAAATCTTGATTGTGTGACATCAGCAGAATGCCTTTGGACATGGTTTGTTTACAGATTTGCTGAGAACAAATCTGACCATTGATAGCTGGTATTAATTAATAGTGTGCTTTGTCTCACTCTGGTAGTTCAGCAGCAATTAAATTGCCCAACAATGAGACATTCTTGCATGATTAATTAAGCCATAAAATTATTGAGTCTCTGCCTTTGATTGAAAGGATGGTTAATTATTTATGGTTGAATTAATTCAGAACCACCTGTCTGATGTAAGATACTGTTCAATCTACTTGTCAATTATGTTTATTCCACAGATGTAATGAATACTTCCATTACACGCTGGAATTATTGCATTAAATGTAATCAGAGTGTGTAATATTTCTGAAGACATTAACTTTTATGAAACAATAGAGTTTAAAGCAGGAGCTGTAAAAAAAGACTGAGAGATATTAACAAATTCTCCATTCCTTCTAAAAAATACTATAAAAAAAAAGATTTTCAGATATTGTATTGGGCTGGTATGAAAGTGAGCTGTCTCATCACCCCATCAACTCATTGAGCAAAATGTCAGGTATTGTTTGCACTCTTGTCTTCTTATTGGAAAAAAGAAGAAAAATTAGAGCAAAATCCAAGCGATATCTGTAGATACCAGCGCCTTACTCAAGCATTCAGCGTCAGTGGGGAAATTAGAGACAACAATGAAAAACAGCGTGGCATGCTGCAATGTTAGGGGAACTCATTAGAACGCTACGGCTAGAGGAGAAGCCACATGGTGCTTTACAGCATACCACTGGGGGATGTTGTGAGTGTTCTTACACTTTATTATCATAATTTGATTGCTTTTGCACAGTTAGTTCATTCATTTAGATAACTGTATAACAATCTCATAGGCCAGCTATCAAGATATCCATCTGCACTGATGGAGTGTCAAGACAAGAACTCTATTATAGAAACAGAAGTCATGTACATGAATATTAAAAAAGAAAAAAAAACAGAACTGTTTAAAGTCATCAACAGAGGAAGTTGAAATGAAAGTGAAGGACTGCTTGAAATTTTTAAGACGGCCATCAGTTAGGGTTCAGTCGCATTTGTGCTCAATCATAATGTAATGAAAGTCAGACTTGAATAAGTGAATTGTAATGATTGTGACCCAGCTGCCAATTCTCTTTAGAGACAAAGACCGGCTGTGTTGTGGCAGGCTGATACTGTTAATGGCACATACATTTGTGAAAGTGGTTTTCTTCTTGAGCTGCATAATCGAACTGAATCATTGTCTGAAACAATTGTACATTAGCATTCTGGTGAGTTCTCCGTGAAAGTGCTCCGTTATATCCACCCACAATATTTCCAGGCTTGATAAAGAAAACAAAAGTAATGGAGAGAAAGAGGGGTTTCACTCTGTTTAATGTCTCTCGGGTAAATCTCTCTGTCTCTTGCGCAGAAGCCACACCTGTCTGAAGTCCAGAGAAGAAATCTCCAGCTTTTATCTCCACAAAACAGACGAGCCAGGGAGGCAACACTCCTCAAGAGCTCTTTCCCTCTTCTGTGTCCCTCTTCATTATATCATTCTTAGTTGTGTAATTAAATTAATTCACACTTATCTTCCTTAAACAAAGCGTATTTTAATGAAACTTAGTGATTAATCTTTAATTACAAGATTCTAATTCAGAAACAATTTCCGTGGTTTGTGGTTTTGGGGTTTTAATTGATCTTGGGCCATGTTCCAAATCTCCTACCTGCGCAAGAGATTACTTGCTGAACCCTTTGCACCCTCAGTGGTGATGCACCAGCAGTGGTGACACACTCGTTTCTCCGTTTTCATTTATAAAAGAAGACCGTGCATCTTAGGTGCCAAAGATGATGCAGCTTTAAATTTTCATAAAAAGGAGAGTGAGTGAACAGATAAGAAAAATTGGGCTAATTTTGTTAGGAATTTCTGGTTGATGCAAAGCCTGATTTTGGTGGTATTATGGAGGTGGCTTGGGTAAAGTGGCTGAAGAAGAAAGTTCTTCCTGCTTACTTCTGATAAGAGTACAAGGGCATTTATAGGCGAGGACAACACTCAGTTCTGTGAATACTACTCACATGAGCAGTGCACCCAGTACTCTGTGTCTGAGTGAACTGTGTACTTCCAAGCTGTGTGTTTTAGTGTTAATCTTTGTGGTGTATTTAGTCTATATTTTATTTTGAAAGTATTCCACCTTTGATCCCTGACTGTGTATTCCTCTCATCGCCTTATCTGACTGTTCTCACCTATGTCTCTTCAGCTCCTGTGTCCTGTCTTTCCTCCTTTCCCTGCCTGTCTGCTGGTCCTACTCCTTCATGCTGCTCACCTGCCAGGTCTTCTCACTTCTGCATTTTTCCTGGTTATCCCTTTTAATCAATGTTTTCCAATTACATAAGGGGCAATGCTCATTACTATTGTCAACCAGTCTTCTGCATTTGGGGGGTTACTCCTGCATTCCTGACAACGAGTTTACTTAACTGTCAAATGAAATCAGCGCTCACTAAAAAGATCTGTGTAACTGCATCACGTTATTATTATCCACCCTGCTCCCTTTTTCCGTTTATTGTCAACAATTGCAGATTTTCAAGGTGTGAATGGTTCTTACTTGCAACTTTTGGAGTTAAAGTAATAAATATCACTTATTGTCTCAATACAAAGCAGTATATGCCTATTCAGATTATCATCCATTACACCGCATAGGGTCTTAAGTGAACTTATTATATGCAAAATTCCTCAGTGATGAGCTGCATAAACTGCATCAGGACAGTGGTCATCTTCTGCAATGACCTCTAATAACCACATGATGGCACTGTGGTTTAATATGTGATCCTACTGCTCTGCTTGGGTCTCATCAGCACTAAAAACTTTGAAGAAGTCTCAGATTCCCTCAAGGAAACCATGAAAGACAAAGTTGTGAAAGCTGGAGCTGAGGCGATTAAGAAAAGTATGACTTAAAAAGAGCTGGTGTTGTGATCTTGTTTCCTGTGATCCATATATATTGAGCCAAAGGAGAGCGATGGTTAAGTGGGGACTGCGGCACCTCTGTGGCTCTGCAGATGAATGAAGATGCAAATGGAGGGAGGGGGGAGTTAAAACCTTTAATGACACTAAGCACACCCCAGAGGCTCTGGTGCAGACTATTCAGCCTCAGCACATCAAGGACACAGCCCCACTGTCTGAATGCCCCCTTGGCACGCATTACATCCAGTCCATCTACATTTTCACCCACACAAATGTTTGACTCCATATGCTGAGCTGAGCCAGCGACAACAGACAGATGTGTCCTCCTCAGAGAATCCATTTTTGATAAGCTGCTGCTCCACAAACTATTAAATACTCAAAAGAAACCACTGGAATGAAAAAAAACCCTCTATTTTACATGAGAATGAAAATGCCTGGAAAAAGTACCCTCACACTCTGGCTTCGCCTTGGCTGTAAATGTCAATTTCATGTCAGGCTCTTTCTCCATTCATCCATGTGATTGCTTTATCTCTTTGCATGAGAATGGAGCTGTGGCTTATTGTTCAGATTTCTGTAAATAAAAGACATCTTTAAGGATGGGGGTCAGACAATCACATGATCAGAGTTAGCTTTAAAGAATATGCAACTGTGCATGACTGGACTGTATACTTCTGTATTTATGGGAGCGTTTGAAAAGTAGATAAATAAAGTACAGCAAACCAAATGAGAAAATGTCCCAGTGTTTGTTGATATTTTCAGCCAAATGTTCAAATGTTGCACATCTGTGAGATGTGAAAGTGTGTGACCCTAATCATCCACAGAACTTTCAAAGACCAGACTATGCCTCAATGAGCTGAGGTACGAGTCTTCTTAATCGACTGAGAGAAGATTTGTGGTGGAACTTCGCGAAAGAGCGTCACAACCTTGATGCTGGCCCCATGTGGCATGTTGTTTCTCCGAGGCAGTCAGGCATACAGAACTATAGCTTTCCTCTCCACTGCTTACAGAAAAACTGGTGAGTCCACAGCAGGTGAACCTGTCACAGTCAGCACCTGCAGGATCCTAACAGCCAGCGGGGGAAAAGTGAAGGACAGAGGAAGTTTTGTCATGAAGAGCTCTGCTGTGTCATCAGGGAATCTCGGTGATGAGGGTGGAACAGAATGATGTCTGAGACGAATACCACAAACGCTGGATGTTCTTGCTTTTATACAAGTGTATAATATATTTTCTTCTGCAAAATGCAAATCGGGTGTGACTTCTGCACTTTGAATTAGGCCTCAGCATAAAGTAGTAAATAGAACCTTAGTAGCCGTGTAAAATTATACAAGTCACAGCTTTGATATAAAGTAAAAAAATTGTTTTTTTTAGAGCTTTGCTCATCTAGTTTTTATTGGCACTAAAATTTGTTTAAATATTGATTTATGAACTAAATAGTCTGTAATTGCTACCCGGTGCCACTGTTAATCCAAGCTGTCGGCCTCTCAAAGCACATTAAGTTAGATTTGGATAATGAAGTAATTAGCTCAGTTATGACAGAAAGTAAGGGTGGTATAAGAAACTGGAAACAGGAAGCCAGAAAGTTCTTCAGTGCCATAAGCTTGCTTTTTTTCTCTTGCCTAAAAAGCAGCAAAAATATGAAGCTCTGGGTTTATTTATATGAAATTATATCCACGTCCCATTTTTACATTTTCAGAAGTACAGCTCTGTGTTTTCTTTTTGGACTTCTTTCCCCCAGCAGTCGCTGCCATCACAACCAAAAAGTGCTCCATTGTCTGCTAGCATTGTTATTGTTATTAGTCTTTTGGATTGCCTGTGTGGGTATCGGCAGGCTCCGGGGGAAACGGGCGCCAGGCTGGATAATTAGTTGCTCTTTGATGCCAGACGGGCACACTGCCGTCACTTGGAGGGGAGATGGAAAGTGGCATCACTATCAGAGTAAAACACCAGAATAACCTTTGGTGTGAGAGACGGGTTCCAGTGCATCTGTCACACTAGCCATCGTCGGCCCACTGGCAAGAGTGAGGCTTGGTGCTTGGAGTAGTGTCTGCCAGTCAAGCAATACAGAACAAAGACAATATTTTGTCTAAAAGGATGTTTTTATTGTGATATTTGTTTCTAATCTGCTCTATTGTTGTGGTATTATTTTAAAGCTCCTGTAATGATGCTTCTAAAAGTTTTGGACTGGAGGATTTCTGGGTTTTAAAGGGAACATATAAAAAGAAATTATTTTTCCTGTGCTAAAGGGTGTACGTTTGGGTGTTTAAGGGTGAATACCAAATCAGAAACTCAACCATAATACAACTCTGTGAAAGTTTTGGGCAGCCTTAAAATGAAGATGTGTCACAGGGAAGGATTCAGACTTGCAAGGTTCTGCAACATCAAAGACCCAGCGCAAAGTTAAATATGTTCCCAGCTTGTCCTCCACCCAACTTTACTTTCACTGCTCCACTAGTGGTAGTGCTGAGCTACTTCACTGAATTCAAATACTGCACACCTTTGGGAACAAAGGGGTGGAGTCAAGCTGAGTGCCTGACTCCACCCCTTAAATCCAGCTGCTATGAAACAGAGCTACAAAAACATGTTAAAAGAGGAGCTTTTGTACAATATATCTGTAACATTTTGATGAAATCATGCCAAAGACATTTCATAAATATCTCAACAAAACTTAAACTATGTATAGTATGTATAGTAACTATGTAGCTATGTATAGTTTATAACTGTCTTTCAACTACATTTATCTGAGCAAAAAAAAAAAAAAAAAAGGAGGGAGTCAAATGCCATCAGATTGGTTTACAATTTATGTGATTCCAGATAACGTACACTTGTATGGGTTTACAGATGATTTAAATCTTTCATCTGACATCCAAGAAGCTTCATCTCCCAAATCTGACTTCATGCTTGTCTCATTGGGTTATGGTGGCTCCACTTTTGTCTTTGAGAAAACCGAATAATGACGAACAGCAGAGATAGGCCCACCAACGAGATGCCGCCGAAGCCCAGCAGGATCCCGTACAGAAGTGGCAGAAACACATCCACAGGGCCCCTCTGGTACAGAGTGACAGGGACTTTCTCCGAAATCAGATCCAGGTCATTTCCTAAAACACAGCACAAACAGGATGGGGGAGACAAATACACACATCTCAAAGGACTGCAGAGGGATTTTTGTCAATTTTTGAACTTGGGGGACACACCCAGGAGAGTAAATAAATGGACAGGTGATAATTACATTTTTGAATTTCAAACTGTCCTGGGAAATATTCTTTGTGTATTGAGCGTGTCGATGTTGAGGACTAATGAGCTGGAAGAGTGCCCACGGCCACCACATCTAATCCGCCATCTAATCTAAACATCTAATAGACTCAGCCTCAGTGAAACATGATATCATTTGTCATTCAGACAATCTTCAGATATTTGAGCTTAAACATAACTATTTCCACGTGGGTCTGAAGGGAAGAGCTCTTACCCTTTGTTTTTCTGACTCTCTGATTTTTATGCTGGGGTTTTTTCGTGTCTGCATTCACCGACGGGAACTTTAAAGAGCTGACATATTTGTGGTAATCCTCGACATTGCGTTTCAAGCTCAAGGCTTTGTCCTGGTTTATGTTCTTCCCTATTTCTGTGAACGCAAAATCACATACATATTCCAGCATTATTAAAGTGCTAAACACTCATGTGCATCATCCCACCCTATGATGTAAACTCGAATTTGAGTGCTCATTTCTTGTCCTGAACATAATTAATTTTAGACGGACAACAAGTGCTGTCAGTTGACAAAACAAACCTTTCAAGTTAGTTTGTATGAGGAGATGCCATAATTGCTATGTTCTGCATCACACTATTCTCCTCTAGAGTCACCAATGCCCCCCCCTACCTCTCCTGCAGCTCATCTCACAACTCGTCCTCCTATCCTTTCCTTGTGATTTTTCTTTTTTGCTCCCAAGCTGCTGATGAAAGGAGCAGATGGTTCCTTCTCCGGCTTGTGTCAGCTCCACTGAGTCCTCTGTCAGATCATTTACACCTCCTTCTATCCAACACCACTCGGCTGTGGAGTTGTGCTCGCGCTGGACTGCAAACACATGCCAGAGACTGGCAGCGTGTAAACTCTGCCACTTTTGAAGTTTCCAATTAAAAACAAATCTCAAAGTAACGAAGCAATTACGCACTGTTGTTAAAATCTTGAAGAGGCCTTGTTGACTGAAATAAACCAGTTTTGAAAATACACTGCCACGAAGACAAATGAGGCTTTGTTCCCATTTCCTCTTGCCAAGGGACATGTTGTGATGTGTGCTCACAGGGACTTAATGTTATCAACAGCACAGTGCATGAATGTGTGAGCTGTTCCAGTTTCTGCTAGAAGTGTCTCAAAAATAAATCTAGTCTATATTAATTGTGTGCTACAGAGGGCATGTGTTCTTTTCTGTCTCCATTTTTTTCTCACCGATGGCAATGTCTGTTCTGCCGATATGCTGCAAGGCGCGAGAAAGCCTGTCGTAGTAGGTCTTCTCTCCATTTCTCATCAGCCAGTCTGTCAGCAACGTTTGGCACTGAGTCTCATCATCTAGTAAACACAAAACATATGGCGCTCAGAAACACAGGTCTCTGACCGTCGGCTCGCTGTCACCAACTCTCCAGAGTGAGCTGGATGTGTGGGAGACAGACAGGTGGGCTTTCCTTTCATTTCTGCTTACTTATTGCTCATTGTGGCCCTATTTTTCTGTCACTGAGAACCTATCTTTGCCTTGCACTGCCTGTAACTCTCAAAGGTTTATATTTTTCCAGCTCATTACGCTCAGTACATTATGGGTTATTGGCTGCTGGTTGGCTCCTGAAGTGACTCCACTGTGACTGAGAAACAGAATCCACAGTCCTGCTGTGTAGTGTCGCATTAGCAGTCTGAAAAGTTGGAAATAAATTGAATAATATCTTAAGCTAAAGTTTTGGCCTTAAAAATCCATTTTTAGTAAAGTTTTGAACATATTGACTCAATTCTTGCACTTACGCACAATTTCGAGGAAATTGCCTTAAGGATTTTGACATAATATTACTTTGTGTTGTCCTTCCTCTCCACTAAACTTTAGAAGTACAGTCATACAGAAAAACTGACACTATATTCCAGTTCTTAAACTTTATGTATCAGTACATAGTAAAAAAACAACCGTCTGCTCTTTACAAGACGAAATTCAAAGCTAGATGCATAAAAAATCAAATACAACCTATTCATCCCCATACAAGCTGTTTAGTAAGTGTTATAGACACTTCTTCAGTACTTTGGCTTATTTCTGCTCAACAAATATAAACAGTTTAATTAATATATTATGTGTTGTTAATTTGAGGCTATGTTTGGCTCATTGTAAGACCAAAGACAAGACCATAACTATAACAATACCATAATTCTAACGATTTCTTTTAACCTTGTCTTAATATGTCAAATCTTGGTACGGACAGAGGTGTTTTCTTTTTCAAGTAGCTGTAAATATCGCATCTTAGCACTATTACTTTTATTTCAGATTTGTAGACATGATTTTAAATTAAGTTTAAGATTTTACACAATGGATGAAATTCTAAGTACATTATGACAAATGTTTTACACCGCATTTCAGTGAGTCCCATTTCAGTTATCGGTGTCTCTGCCAGCTCCACCACATAACGGTCTTTCACTCTAAACTTCCAACATTATTTTTACTCAGTTAATGCAAACATAACTTAGACAAAAACTACTGACTTCTGGTTTGTACGCCTGTGAAAATGTTTAAAATACTTTATGTTTGGTGTGGTTTTTTGCTGGAGTCAATTAACTTTGAAAATTTAGTAATGTTATGTTAATCAAAACATTAGAAAAATATTTATTTTTAGTACTCAGTTTCTTTTGACACCGTCTACATCTTTTCTGAACTGAAAATGTTTTTGTAAATTTGTTCACCCACAAATATCAGCCTGACCAGTGCAGAATGTTGGTATAAAGATGTATAAGTTACAAGAGTTGTTTTACAGCATGAAAGCTGAGGATCTCTCAGAGTGCTGCTAAAGAGTCCACATGGGATTTGTGATGAGCACTTACCAGAAGCAGGGGTGTCTCTCTTAACTCGAGGTTTAAGACCTAGTGGATTTTTGTTTGGAGAGAGGCGGTCAAGATGGTGGAAGATGCTCTCCTCTGGGACAGACAGGGCAGACAGGAGCTCCTCGCACTCTCTGATTGTCAGCAACTCAGCTAAACGTTCCAGCTGGTGCTCACCGATGTCTTCTGCCACTAAACAGCCACAAAGCAGACTAACGGTAGCTCAGCAAGCTTCAAGGAGAACATGGCTTCGGTCAAAGGGAGACAAGCGCACAGCTTGTATCCTCAACTGTCACATTAAAGCATGACCGCACTGAACTGTCCACAGTTAATTCAGTATAATGGAGCATGGAGCTGACAAGACAAACATTTCTTTCAGCATGATTGTTCTTCATATTAGCAAGTGCGGCGTGCGTAGTGCGAGACTATCTTTTAACCTTTCTTAGCTGCAGAAAACAGAAACTTAACAACCAAAATGACAAAACAGACAACAGCTTCATCCAGAAACTCTGGATCACTGAGAGGTGATCGGAAAAGGCTGGAAACATCACTCTCACCTGTATCTTCTCCAAATGTCAAACTTTGTGGTAGAAACATGAAACACAGGAAAAATTTCCAAACCTTCATGTTGGCTGATAAGAATGCTGTCACTATCAGGGTGGTTTCCTTTCAAACTTGACAAACATTCTAGACTTAATTTAGATGTAAACAATAAAAATAAAGTGCAGAAATTTTGAAGGAGTTAATTATCTATCTATCTATCTATCTATCTATCTATCTATCTATCTATCTATCTATCTATCTATCTATCTATCTATC
>JAOWBL010000022.1:15589670-15600760 GCA_028564865.1 Zenarchopterus dispar
ATCTATCTATCTATCTATCTATCTATCTATCTATCTATCTATCTATCTATCTATCTATCTATCTATCCATCCATCCTGCTAACAATGACTGTTTGCCTAATATTTCTAATTACAGTGCCAGTTTTAAAGGTGTGTTTAATTTTTTTAGACATATTTAAATGCACGATATGTTAATGTAAGGTTAACACATTAAACCAACAGGTGGAATTTATGGTGGTGTATTATCAACAGGTTGGTCAGATAGATAAACTACTCTAATGCATACAAGCATAATGCAGATTGTTTTTTCACTCTTTACTATTTTTTTTAAATTGAGAGACTCAAACTGCTGGTAGCAATTGATACAAGAGCTTGACAATGTGAAGTGAAAATAGTAAAATAGTATTTTGAGGCCAATGGGGGGAGGAGACGGGGGAGAAAAGCATTTTAAGCCACTGAAAACAAGTGAATGCATTTAAATTCAAGTGTGTGTACCCACATAGATAACCATGGGCCAAGAGTATGTTGCTGTGCTCTGTCGTACTATTATCATTTCACATTTGAAAGCATCTCAGATGGTGACTGATAATCAGGAGCCAAACAGATCCCAGCGGTGAAGAGGCATGTTCACAGGCCTCAGGATGCAGTGATCTGTTGTTGTTAAAATTCAATTGAAGTTGAAAGTTGTATCCAGATTTGGTCTGCATGGCTAAACCCTGGAGTTACACACTTTATTTGTAGTTTACGAAACCACAATCTGCACCACACACCTTACAAACTGTGGTGATAGCGGCAACAATGAGGTTTAGAAAAGTAGATTAATGCTTGTTTTTGCCTTTCATGTTTCAACGCTGGAGAGAAATGTGTTGGGAGTCGTGGAGATGCATCTATGCAGCAGGGAGAAACGTGTTTAATGGCGTTACTGTGAGGGCTATAGTGAGGGCATGTTTTAAATTGTTAATAAGCTTCATCTGCCAAGAAGTAAAGGTTGTTTGTGTGGGCTGAGTCTTGAAATCTCCATGTTAGCTAATGAAAAAATACCATGCTCTGGGCTGAGAAACACAGAAACTTGGGTGTGGGTGGTATAATGGCTCTTTAATGATTTGAGATGTTGCACTCTTAGAAAAAAACACAACTCAGTACACAGTGTCAGGGAATTTATTCATGTCATATTGGAGTTCTTGTTAATAAAATAAAAGCTTTAGATATATCACACAAAAAACAAAACTGGTATTTTGTGAGAGTATATTTTCTGAAATACAGAGCAAACAATATGGGACAAATTGAGTTGCTTCTTTGACAGCTTGATGGCAACTGGTGTTGAGCACTTGAAGTCATATCCCCATGTCTTTTACACTTCACACCACTGAAATCTGGTTAAATATAAATACAGACTCCGGTGGAATGAAGGATAGAACACATGGAACATTCCTGGAACATCTGAAATAAAAGACATACATTGTCAAAAAGCTAAAACACCATTCATCAGATTCACATACTGAAATCCTCAAATCCCCACATTCTCCACAGTCTCCCCAAAGAAAGCCCTAAGCTTTACTTTAATTGTTTAGCTTCTAGACTGGGTCCTACCCAGTAACCTGGTGCAGAACTGGGACTCCATGATTTATGAGGAAGCCCCCGAGGTTGAGGAGGAGGCAATGAGTGCAGCAGGAATTGGAAGTCAGCCTCTCCCCTTTTTTGAGCTTAAGTCTGACTGTGAGCGAGACCAGGCCTGCCCTGCTCTGTGGCTCCAGGGTTTCAGGCTGCTTTTGAAATCTTGGGCTCTGGCACGTTATCACAGGCCTGAGCTGAATGACTAGTTTAGTCATCGGTGATGCAACCCCACCACATCCCACCTCGAGCCCACCCTGGCCGGGCTTTGCTATCTGTCTGCCTCAGAGTCCCGCTCTTGGGGAAAACACAACACCTCTCTCGCTCTCCACACCTGAAGCTCTCTGATAGTCAGTTTACCATCTTTTATACACACTTTCTCCCGCACAACTGCTACTCCGTTGATCCTGCTAAATTTTAAAGCAAATGATTTATTCACAAAA
This sequence comes from Zenarchopterus dispar, assembly GCA_028564865.1. Classification (NCBI taxonomy): domain Eukaryota; kingdom Metazoa; phylum Chordata; class Actinopteri; order Beloniformes; family Zenarchopteridae; genus Zenarchopterus; species Zenarchopterus dispar. The sequence goes on from JAOWBL010000022.1 coordinate 15,591,704, forward strand.
TCTTAATAATAAATTCACAAAAGGTCTTTGTGAGATAACTGTACCTATCGGCAAAGTTATCTTTGGATAGATGAACATCTTACCTTGCTTAAAATGCATTACTTACATTATGTGCTCCTTCGGCTTCTTGGAGACGCCGTTGTAACTGCAAACAAGTAAAAAAAAAAGTTCAAATCAGTCTGGTATGAGACAGACTGACAAGTTGCTTTGAGGCTTCTGCCTGACTTTTTTCCTTCAACTGATTCAGGTATTGTGTTTTAGAGGACTGCCCCAACCAATAAAAGACAAGCACCTGAGAGGGACCACCCATTTTTCAGTGGTAAAAATCTGCCACACCTTGCCATGTGGCATGGTTTTACAACCAATAATTTAAAAAAGAAGAAGAAAGTAAAACAACAACAACACAAAACAAACATAATGGAGACCTAGAATGAATGTAATACTCCCCACACTAATGTGATCAACAATACAACAATAGATCTCTTTTTAAAATGCCAGACGTAACATTTTCTCCACTTCAAAGGCATCGGAGAAGGACTCCAGGGAAAGCAGAAACCTACAAATCAAATAAAGGAGTTTCATGTAATATTAATCTAATAAGGGCTTTGTGTTCATTATTTGATGAGTCTCTTCTGTAATTTGCTCATTTTCAACTCACCCTCTAGAGCAAACCACATTCTTTATTAGACAAGAGTATTTTACAAGCCCATAAAACCAGTTCTTATTCAAGTACTTGATACACAATTTGCAACAGTGTGACATAAAAGGGGGAAAAAAAGCATTTTCGGTTAGTTGACTACCTGCATGTGTCTGCGTCCTCTTGACTGTAACTCCCCCCGGCATCAATACAAAGTAAATGATCATACATTAATAACACAAGTGAGCTGTTCTTGTACAGCTAGTTTACTTTTGTAAATGCACACACATGCATATCCATCTTTCAGCATTTAAAGAAAATTTGTGTAAAAACCCACGTTTCTTCAGCATGAAGGGAGACTTTCTGAAAAGCATTCCTCCCACTCACAATGGCAAGGTTGGGAGGTCGGGGGGGTCGGAGGACGGGGGGATAACAGCGCCGGCACATTCCTGAGGTAGAGGGCTGCACCAAGCCTCACCTGACAAGATATTCCTCTCGGGGGCACATTCATTTAGGCACAATCTTTTTTATGTGTGATTTTATTGACAAGGGCACCAATATTTTTGAGTTATGAGCTGTTATTCTCAAGCGACAGGCTGTGCTTTACCTCTGTGTTCGGTGTGGGCCAGATAACTCTGGACGGTGTGACTTGTTCAGGGTAATCTTTTGGACTGCTCAAAGGTGACAGGTGAAAAACGAGCCTGCAAAAGCACACTGCTGAAGGCGGCTTTGTGTCTGGCTTACTAATCATGAGAAAGGGCTTGCAAGATCGTCTTGGAGCGCCACTGGATTGAATATATCAGTGGCCTATCTGAACTAATAGTGTGGTTCTGTTAAAAACATTTATGCAAATAAATGGCTTTTAAACTGAACTCATACTGTTTTCACTGTTTGACTTTACTGTTCAGGCGGAAATGTCAGTCTGCATAAAATGCATCATTGAATGTCTCCTTGAAGTCTCTGACTTAAGTGGATGTTGTTTTCAGGGAGCAACTCTATGGTCTAAAAATTCAGCTCCGATTAAAAAAAAAAAAAAACCAACAACAAAAAACTTCTGTCTTCATGATCTTTCTCATTGGTATTACAAAACCAATTTAACCAACATGCAAACATCAGAGCTGAACATCAGAACCTATCTCTAAAATATTTACGCCTTATTGCCCTTGAGAGACGACTAGATCAGAGAGACAGATTCACACAATGTTACTGTTATATATCTTTCTACTTAATATCCTTAGTGATTTTATATGACTGTAACTTCTCAGCATTAGCTTTTCTTTACTGTTTCAAAGACAGAATTCACAAACAGGCTAAACACTTGCTTTACAAATCAAACATCTCAAAAATGCTGTTGACATTAAACCTGACATGTTTTTTCCCCAGTGGGTGGCATGTCTCCGAGCTGACAGGTCAGCCTGCAGTACATCCAGTTAAGAGCTTTTCTAAAAACCTGCACTTCTTCTGAACAAACAGGGGGACTGGTTAATAAACAGTCATTCAGAGATATTTTGGGGTGAGAGCCGAGCCTGAGAGGGCTGTTGAACTTCAGCACCACGCTCCCTGAAGGCAGCACACAGACCGATGGCTCAGTCCGAACACGTCACTGTGAGGAATGTGAGCTTCAACACACTCATCAGACTTATGCAACAACACATGTATACATGTAAGAAATGACATCTCTGTGATTGAACATTTGTACTTTTATATAAACATTAAAGTAATAGTAATCTATAACTGCAAAAATATTTTCTTTTGTGATCAGTAGCAGCCTTTGGGAAACAGAAGTTTAAAATGAAATCCAGAGTCACTTTGATTTAAGACTGATGTTACATAAAACCTCTGGTAGTTTCGAATTTTATGAACATTGTAAATATCTTTTGTTATTAAATTTTGACTTGAAACTTAATTGGAAACATTGTTATATGTCGTAGGAGTATATAATTACTAGAGAAAACAGATGTGTAATAGAAAGTAAATTACGCAAGATTAACTTTAACTCAGAATTTATCTTTTGTGATGGCTTACATCTTTGTAACATGAACATAATCCAGCTGTTACATATGCTTATTACTTATTTATGCGTAATGAACACAACTGCATCATGAATGAATTTCATGACATTAACACTCCCATGCAGCAAGTACGTCTCAGAAGAAATGTGAATAATATTTGAATAGTGAAGCAGAACAGCTTATGATTCTTAAATGATAGTATTTGCTTCAGTGGTTTCTGACATTTATAGAAATGTAAATGTTTTTCGTGTGGAGTTCGAGGATGAGGTTCCGTGTCGGCAGCCTCTGTAACCCAAGGCAACCCAGAGGTGGTCCTTTTGCTTTGATACTCCCTTCCGTCTCCCCTTTTTTGATGCCCCATTGGCCAATTCTGTCCTGATTCGCATGGCCAAGAATGCACATTCCCTCTAATGCACTTTTGTGTTCAAGCAAATTGACAATGAGAAGAGCCATCTTTTTTTTTTTGCTGCATAAATATTTCATTCCTCATTTGGATGCAGATTTGAGGTATCACTCTCTGAATACAAATAGTCTGTTTGAATAAGACAAATATAAGGGAGGCTCTCTGTGAATGTGATTTGTGAGGGCTCAAGACAAATATGGCACAATGTGATTAGGTCTTATTGAGAATCTCTGTCACTGTAATATAAAATAAATAAGGCATGGTTTACTGTTAAACGGCACAATTTGGACTACTGCAAGCAGCCACGAAATGTACTCACTTGAGTGTCCAACAGGTCTTTATTTTTTTTCCTTACTTTATAACAGGTTTTTTCACATCAAACCTTATTAAAATTTATAGTACAGCTTTGCTGCAAGGTGGAAAGTTTACAGTTTGGGGAAGAATATGTCTAAAAAAACCTCCTTTCCTAGAAATCAGTGCGCATCTCTTGTTTCAATCATAATTGTAAATGAAAGAATACTTGCATAAAACTTACATAAGACAAGAGGTATTGTTGAAAAACAAAATGTATTTCGTTGAATGATGTATTGAGCTAGAATGTTTAAATGGTTCATGTGTTTCAGAAAGACTTACCATCGGCAATATGAATTTTCACCCCATGATAATTATTTGACAGTTGATGAAATATCTGTCACATGTAATGGTCGAAATACCACTGTAACGCAGAAGAAAAACTTCGCTTTCAACCACGTTTTGACAGCTCAGTTTATAACAGCTGGCTTTCGTGGGTGGAGTTAGCATCTAAATTCGCCCCACTATTTGTCTTGTCTTTTTTTAAGGTAGTGTGCCTTTTTTTATGATTTAAACAGCTTTGTGCTATTGTTACAGCCTTGCGCTTTCAACTTAAGAGGTCCAGACAATGCAGCATGACAATAATTATACTTTGATCTGGATCTGTGATGTTATGTGATGATAGATTTTCAAGCAAAGATTGTGACAAGGCTGCATTCTCTGCGTGATCACTTAAGACATCCAAACACATAATTTCAAGCACAACTTTTTCATAATGTTACTTTTAAATATATTCATGTAATCCAAAATACACACTGAATGTTTATTTTAATGACAAACATCTTATAAAAGGCTGTCAATACTTCTTGCACAGCTGAAAGCAGATACATTAATCCAAAATCTTAAGAAATTGTTGTTGGGTTGAACACAGATTTAACACATCTGGCATCTAGTGTCTACTTCTGACTCCACATTCTGATGTAAGCATATGAATAATGAACCATGTGCCTCGTTCAAAAACTCGTGGCTCAAAATGAATGTTAGAGCGGGAGGGAGCTGGTAATTCTCTCATTCATGTGTGACACAGGGGGTCTGTCAGTACCCTATGTTTATGCACTTCTCTCACTAGCGTGGAACGTTTGGTAATAACAGTGGAGCGAAGCCATCACAGTGGGAATCACTGAAAATGCTTCTCTTTCGCTGCAACATTAGTGTCTGGTCTGAATATTACAGGAGCTTGAATGGCCAGTCGTAGCATTTGCCGCAGCACACAACCCCACAGATACAAATTTCATCAAAGATTAAGCTCTCAGAGCAAATTGTTTCATTGTATGTTGCTGCATTTGTAGCTACATTGTGTTCCCTAAGACCACAAATACAAAAGCTTCCCAAACCCTCCCAGTATTTCTGACAGTGTGCTGCAGTCATATCTGTGAATGAGTCTGGGCTTGTCTTCTGTCTGGTATTTCAGCAAGCCTCCTCCCCTATAGAAACCATGGAAATTCCAGTAGGATGCAGGTTTCAGTGAGTCCTGTTTTGTTTTGAATGGCAGAGTAGACGGCTCCCGTGGAAAAGGATGGGGGCAGGTGTGGTTGGGAGGTCAACACTCATCTATTGACAAAGGTGCGACAGACATGACCAACCCCCTTCGATTAGCTTGTCCATTAGTTAACCTCGCCACACAATAGAGCAGACATGGAGAACCTGGGTCAAATATCGCTCTGCTGGAATTTAGCCTTTTGCTTGGGCAGGTGCGTGCAACTGTGTTGCACGCCAAATTATTTGGAGATAAACAATATTTAATAATCATGTTCAGGATTTTATTCAGTAGTAGCGCAATACATGAATCACTAATAAATATAATCAGTGTTTGTCACAGTGAGTTGTCCTTATTTTTTTTTCTTTGACTAACAGCAGAGTGCAGCGTTTTGGTACCTTGACACAGAAAGTCGATACATGCTGTAAGGGAACTGAAAGGGGGTCACTGGGGGTTAATTTAGATTCCTCGGGCTCTATATCCAAAAGTGAATCCAGGAACTAAAGGAAAGCCAAGAAAAAGCAAGCAAGGTGTGACTGGGTGCACAGTCTGTGACCGCCCCTTTGTAAAGGTTATTTGATCATGCACTCTGAACAGCAGGCAACAAGCTACGAACAGTGTCTGCTTGAGATTAGTAAAGAGGGGCTCATTTAAAACTCTTCCAAAAGAGCAAAGCAGGCAAAAGTTAAAGGTGATATATACTTTTATTTTTTTAGTTCCATGGTTTATGCTCTCAAAATTATAAGGCACTTAGTAATATTCCCTCTGACATATTTCACACCTTGTTAAGTTTTTAGCTATTCAACCTTTTCCATTAGAAGGTGTGGCTCACCTGAGCCTCCCTTGTAGCTTGTACCAATTTTATTTTTTTCTGCCTTCCTAAAGCTGAGCTAATTCTAAACAGTGAAGTGAAAACACATTCTTCGCCAGAGGACATCTCTTTTCGGTGGCTAAGCAGATACCAAAAAGAAGTTATTTGTAAATACATGCACTTGTTTTTGTCTGCTTTTTGGCAAGAGAAGGACTTTATATGCTGTATGTGCACAGTTCGTTTTATATAGCATCTATTACAGTACAGTCACATGATAAATCCATGCCCATTACTAGTCCTGATCAACATTTTTTTTGTTAAAGTATTATATGCTGGGATATGTGTAAACATTTATCAAATTATATTTCACAAAACTTAATAAAGTATACAACATGACTTTTCCATATTTTTTTTTAAAGGAAAAGCTTCTGAAAGGTAAAAGGATTCAAAATAGTAAATTGTATGTAATTATGCAGCCCTTAGTTTTGTTGTTCTCTCAAAGCACTTTCCAGAACCAGTAAAATGATTCATTCACAAACATTCTCCCAGAAAGAGGTTTACACTATGTGAACATCAGTATCTTTTGTTGTGTCTTAAAGGAATTTCCAGAAACTGCCATGTCTTTGTTTCATATAGGTTTTGTATTTTTATTTAAAACATTAACAGTCACACCTGTGCATTAGACCAAGGTAGGACGTTTTGATAAACAGGATATCTCATCAGAACATTCAACTTTGCAGTGGGCTGACTGAGTTCTTGTCCTCAAAGAGTTACGTGGTTATGCAAGGTAAGCCAGCATTATCGTATAAGTGGTAGCATCAAACTCTTGTGGTAGGAGGAGAAGCTCGTTAGTGGAATAATGAAACATTAATTTCTTCACACTTTTCCTGCTCTTTATTTTTTCCGAAACTATTAATCATGCTGATGCAATTTTCAGCAGCTTCTGTTCTAAATCTCCCTGTAGCTAATTAAAAAGTATAATAATCTAACTTGTCATATTTTCATAAGACATGCACATATATATTATTTATTTGGCTCATCTAAACTGACATTACAACATTTATAGATATATAATTACCAAACCCCTGAATATTTTTTTTAAATTGAAAATTTAATAACCTTTTTCATCAGGCTGCACATATATTTGAACAGTGTGTTGCACAAACTCACACTCACATCAGTTCTTTTGATAGGTGGTGTTTCAGTGGCACACCACGATTGTGAAGACTGGTGAGTGTGTGGGAAGGTGCTGTCATCGGTGAAGAACAAACTGTCCAAATGGATCCTCTTTTAAATAAATGAAAGCCTTATTTACACCCCTGTACATTGCAAAGGCTTTGTGGGAAACACTTTTCAAATGTAAGAGAACCGCAGCATAAGCCAGGAGTGTCATGTGTTTAAAGTTTGTATGTAGACAAACTGCTTTAAAGCTCCTGGTACAAATATGTAAACGAAACAATGGATCATAGAATTAGGTGTAATATGAAAAGGGCTCAAGCTATTAACAAACCCTGCTGCTGGTCTTTATCTAAAATCAAGATAACCTCTTAATTGCATTGCTAATTTAGGTTCTGTTAAACAGGTTTGTAATTTTAGAGAAATTCTGTTTGAAATTAGCAAACAATCACCTGCACATGTACAGTATGCATCATCCAATAGAGTTGAGTCATTGTGTTCTTAAGATTTTAGAAAGATGTCTGAGGCTTTTTTTTTCTTTCAGTCATTTCTTGCTATTATTGTGTCTTAAAGTGGATGATTAGGTCTGAAAAGGCCTTCCAGCATTTATAAAGCACAAGTATGCAAATATGCGACATGATAATAATGGGTTTGTTGCATGTCTTGAAGGTTAAATGTGTAGTTCTCATGGGGAGAGGTATTAATTCTTGTCAATGAGTGACAATGTTCTCATTCAGAATGTTCAAAGGAATTATAATCCTTGCTGGAGGGAAGAGCATAGATTAAAAGGCTCATATTACAGGTGTGGAAAACATGTTTCTCTGTACATTATATTTATCACAATAAATTGGAATGCAAAAGCATTAAACTTTGAGACAAGTACACAAAGTAACACAACTTTTATAAGATTGTGTTACTTCCAACCCATACTCAGTGCATATGTATAAACTCCTCCCTTGCCCATTCTCCTGTGGGAGGTTGCCCTTTTTTTGAAATTCCCACGTCAATCTCTCTCCTCTTCACTCTTCTGGAGTTTGTCGACCACCACCATATCCAGTTGGTTAGCCATCACTAGTTTATCGCTCTGGATCTGAAAGTATCACAGGATCTTTGCTCTTTCATTCTTCACCACCAATGGAGGTATTCCTCACCTTGACTTTGGGACTTACTATAACTACTCACTATAACTATCACCTAGTTGTTTTGTTCTATGTATGCTTTGCCTGCCAGCATCTTGCACTCTGTTATTATGTGCTGGATTGTTTCTGGGGCATCTTTGCATAGTCTGCAGCTGGGATCTTGCCTAGTGTGATAGACCCTGACAGACTTCTGTTGCTCTTGTTCTCAACGCCTGTTCTTGTGCTGCCATGATTAATGCCTCTGTTCAGTCCAGCCTTTTCCAGCTACTGATAGGATTTCTTGATGTCAGCCACTTCTTCCATCTGCTGATGGTACATGCCGTGCAAGGACTTCCCTGTCCATGATGGTTCCTCCTCCACATCTTCTTCTGCACTGCATTCTGGTGCCTGAGACATTCACTTAGCAGTTTATCCTTAGGGGCCATCTTCTTGATGTATTCTTGGTTCTTTGTCATTTTATCCTGGATGATGGCTTTGATCCTCATTAATCTGCTGCATGCCTCTATCCGCTTTGTGTAAAGTCTCATAGTGTTGATCTTGAGGTGAAATCCTCTGTGCAATGTGAGGAGCTTCCTTGTCTTGATATCAATGGCTTGCACCTCTTCCTGTGGCCAGGTTACTATGCCAGCGAGGTACCTTATTACTGGCAGGACGAATGTGCTGATGGCCCGGACTTTGATCTTTCTATTCAGCTGGTCCATCAGGATCTGCCTGACTCTTTGCAGGTACTTAGCCATGGCCAGCTTCCTTACAGCTACTTCATAGTTACAATTTGCCTGTGGAATCCCCACGTATTTGTAGCTCCTCTGAACATCTGATATGTTGCCCTCTGGTAGCTCAACCCCCTCAGTTGTGATCACCTTGTCCCTCTTAGACACCATTGAGCACATTTATCCCTCTCCCCCCTCCCCAGTGACATTCCGATATCTCTGCTGTATATCCTAGTGAGGTGGAGCAGTGAGTTGATGTTTGACTCACTCTTGGCATACAGATTGATGTCATCCATGTAGAGGAGGTGGCTAATCATTGCTTCTCTTTAGAACCGGTACCC
>JAOWBL010000022.1:15607919-15628775 GCA_028564865.1 Zenarchopterus dispar
GACACACAGACACACACACACCCATATATATAAAATTTGTGCTATCCATCTAGAGGTGCCTGATCATTGAGGATATTCAGGAAAAAAAACATTTGAAGAATTAAGTACAGACAGCTATTTAGCACTAAACGAATTTCATTATCATTCTAATTCAAAAAGTCATTGGGACTAAACTGAGTTTATAATCTGGCACTGGTCATTTCTCAACTTCTGCTTATCTATGGAGCAGGATGGGCCTTGACTTTGAAAATAAGGACCACAGTTGCTGGCTTTACATAATTCTTGGTAGCAAAAGCTGGAAAACTCAGTGTTAAAAATAAATTATGTATCAACATCTAATTCTGATTCCTCTTCATATGCCAAGTTCACCAGATGAGGAAAAGGCAGCAGGGATGTTCCTGTTTATCATGCTGAAGTTTGTGTAGCCAGAGTAAATATGTCCTACTTTACATGTGGATAAGAATAGTGTACTGGGTTTGATTGAAAGCAATGGCTGTCAAGGCTGTGATAAATATTCATCCCTTGGCCTTTTTAATTCAATTGTTATGGAGCCTAGAATTAATATGAATTTCTCTGGTCAGCTTTGATCCGATCAAAGCTCATGTGGAGTACTAGAAAATCCTGTGGAAAAGCCTCATCATAAAATCCAAAACTATAACAATCATAAAAAACAATATAATTTATGACTATTAAACATATAAAAGTCATATATAATGGCAACAAAAAAGAAATCTTTGAAAAGGAAAGGAAACAATATGAGTATGCAAAGAAGGGGTTATGTCAAAATACTGCATACCATAAAGGTCAGAATTTCAACAACCCAAGGGTGACACAATGAAAACATTTTTTTTTTCAAAATTTAGGATACATATTTAGAATTAGCTGTATTTTCTGTACAAATGTCATTTCTTTTAATCATCCCATGGTCCCCTGATTTAGCTGGTATTTTCTATAACTGAGGTTTTTGATTACAGTGCTAACCACCACCATCTTGCTGCCAAGCAAGTTTCAAGAACAGAATTTTTACTGATTCCAATCAATTACAGTCGACATGCCTCTTCAATGGGTTTTTTTTTAACTACATCTTTGTATTTGTAAAGAATGTATGGAAGATGATCAATATAACAGCTAGAAATATACAAACAAATGTTCTGTTTTCAAAATGAACCCCATCCTTGCTGCGAGAGTCAAAATCCCTTCATTTGTGTTTTGGACATAATGACTTAATCCACTAAATTATTTTAAAGAATACCTGATCACATCCTGTTAAACAATAATACAAAACTGCATTAATTCTCTGTAGACTGCCAACTATCTTCTAAAAATTAACATCATGCACAATTCCCCAAAAAACAATGCAAAGGAATAGCTAACAGGGCAACTTTAATACCTTCTTTGGCCGACTTACAGATTTTCACTGACAGCGTGACAACGATAAAAGAGAAAAACATAGAATTTAAAAGATTTTGTCTATATTTGTCTTCAGTCCCCCTCTTATTTCTTTCTGATGATCATTTTAGATCTTAATAACATTCACCTCTTCATTGTGAACACCTGACTGTGTCACTGACTGGAAAAACCGTCCTGCTGCAAAGTCATGACACTTTGGATTTCTCTTTTGTGAGGAGGACTTCTGACTCATGAGAGTTTGTATTCTGTTGTGACCTGTTGCAGGTCTGCACAGATTTTCTTAGCACGAGGCTTACATGGAATTATCCAGCAATGACAGATTTAATTCCGTGTTACACAATCATTTGATGGATACATTTAATCTCTCTCACTTTCCTTTAAAATTATCCACCCTATCTTTTCTGCCATCTGTTAGGGAGGAATTTTCCAGAGGTGTTTCTGCTGAACAGGAATGCCGACAGGCTGCAGCATGTTTCTGGTTCCCAGAGTATTCAGAGCACCTCTACCACGACTTGTGCAAACTAGCTTCAACATAAAAAACAAAACTGGAGTGTAGCTAACGTTTAACGGTTTGTGTACTAATACAAACACTCAGGTATCAGTTTAGGACATTTTAAGTATATCATATGTAAATATCCTTGTATTATAATTTGCTACTAATTATAATTTGTGAGTAAAGAGCATTTGAAAGAAATTACAAGGAATGTCTTACAGAAACTTCAACATATGCTAACTTCAAGTAATTAAAATCCACTTTTTCAAGAAAAGAGTTGGACTTCATGCCAAGCTGCTGTGAAATGAGGATAAGGCTGAGATTTTATCACAGAAATCAGATAGAGCTCTACACATGCTTTAGGCTGACTCACAAACAAATGTTTAGGTTTCACCTCCTCCACCTCCACTCCTCACAAGCTGAAGCATCCTACTGAGGTTACTGCAGGAATTTGACAGAGTGGAGGATGCCATTATTTTTTTCCTGAACGATGCTGACATAGGGCAACATGAGCTGCAGCTTTGTGAAACTTCTTGTCCTCTGTGATCAACTCTGCTTAAGTCACTGAACCTGCCTGCCAGTGAAACCTGATCCAATAGTGAGATTTTCTTTGAAATGGAAAGCTAATACTGTTTGCCTGCCTCAAGCGAAGATAACAGTTTGGTGCTTCTTCGCTTTTTCTATTATGTGGGACTACTGTTAAAGTGCATGAGTGTAACATATATCCATGGAGGTAATGGGATCTGACTCCTGATAATGGTGTGCAATTTGAAACCTCATTTGGGAGGGATTGTTAAGCTTTAACAATAGTTAGCCATTATCTGCTTTGATGCTGATGAAGATTAGGAGAGATACTTAAAATTAGGCAAACACCACAACGTCCTTAAATGAGAAAAAAGACTCTATGAAGACTCGTCCTGGAGTTACTCGATTTATTCCACAGGATAATGGAGGAAAGTGGGCAATAAAAGTCTGGGCAGCCTGGCTGATAAAATATTTGTTTTGCCTTACTGAGCGACTGAAAATGCTCTTTTCCACCATCTACTGGAGCACAGATAGAAGTCTAACTCAAGATAACGTCAAAGCAGGCGAAACCCTTAAATATCTGTCTGTTAAAGAACCACAAGAACTACCAATAAAATGGACTTTAAGCGAAATAGACATAAAATGTGTTTTGTCAGCTTTTACTGTAAAGCATTAAAAACACTAAACTTTTACAGCTAGTAGTTTATTCAAATTTTCATCATAAGGTAAAGAATTGCATTTCTCTCTAGTGTTTGTGAAAAATCTGGCACTTTCAAGTTTTCATGTTAAATGCAAGCATATTGTTTTTCTTATTTTATTCTTAGAAGTCACTTAGAAGTGATGGCTGTCAAATAAATGCAACTGATAAAAATGTGCAATATTAGAAAGTTAAAGTCCAAGCAGAAGCTTGAATAAAGATACTTTCCAGGACTAGAGAAGCCAGACATTCTGTGAATTTTGTCTGTTTTTTTTTTTCATCTGCAGACGCATAAAATGAACCTGTTTCACACCACCCCAACCATTTCTTCCACTTTTAATGTCTAATTTTATTTTATTTTATTTTTTACCTCTCCCACAATATACATTTAATACAAAAAAATCAATAAACTAGTCATTCATTTAATGTTGAAGCTGCAGTCAGAATTCCCTCAACCCAATATCAGAACATTTTAAAATAATCAAACCTGCGTGGAAATTATGACCTCAGCATCATATCTGGGACCTAATCTAGGATTACCTGGGATATTTAACAGCGTTGTTTCAGACCAAGCCAAGAGTGAAAAATTAAAAAAAATCCAAGAGCTGAAGGTTCATAAGAGCATAAAAGAACTGTGCCTGCGCTTGGAGAAAACTTTGACAGTGAAGTCAGTGAGTTCAGAAAAATAGCTATAGGGGAGTGTGTTTGCATGCAAGAACTGACTCTTGGAGTGTCAGAACTGTGATGGGAAGCAATCCAAAATTTGAGCATGGAACAGGAAACCTGCTTTCAATTTGAAAAAAAAAACAACCTCTCTTGATTATTGATAGTAATATATTGTATGGTTCTGATTCTTAACGATGTTTGAAACCAGTTCTATGGTGGAACCAGTTTTTGAATAATTTTGTCACTATACAGTGATGGACTCCAAATGTTTTGGACATAACATCCAACTACATCTCTTGATCGATGGGTTGCAAGTGTTACTTCTCTAAGATCATAACTGATACGTTCCCTCCTTGGTATTACTCTAATACACACCTGATTAGTTTGCACCAATAAAATGTCAAAACAATTTGCTGTTATGGAGGTGGTCACCGTTGCTGATGATCAATTAATCCTTCTGTGTGCAGTTTGCATGTTCTCATCCTGCCTTTGTGGGATTTCTCTGGGTACTTTGGTGTCCTTCAGCAGTCATAAAACACACATGTTCAGTGGTGATTGTAAATTGTCAGTGTGAATGGTTCTTTATCTTGTCTTTGTGTGTTGCACTGTCGACATGTCCATGGTGTCCTATCCCTCGCCATCACACCTACAATGGGCTCAGACTCCCTCATCTAATCAAGATAAAGTGATTAAAGAAAGTACTAACTCTTTGAATGGGACTGATTTGAATTTAACTGTACTGAATTATAAGTAATTAAAGTAATTTGTTTGCTGTGAGAAGATGTCTGTTGGGAAATAGTGCTGTATAAATAAAGTGTATTTTAGTGACTTATAAATCAGGAATATTACAGCCGTTTGCACTTTTCATTCAGAGAATGTAAACTGAATAAACCACAAATCATTAATCTGAACAAAGCCAGTGTAAAACTTTTTAAATATTACTACTTATTGTATTTTTATTCTTAAAAGTAATATATTCACTGGAATATCTTCAATGTAGTTATTTTATATGTTTGATTGTGACGCTGCCATTGTTATTTAGGGGCGAGGGGCCTGTTGAACTCTGCATGTGAGCCATCTGTCTCCCTCGGCGTGATATTATCACTCCGAGGAAATTTTGTTTTGCTTTTCAAATTCAGATGTGGACTGTTGGAGAAATGTGCAGAAACTAGATTGTTGCAACTTTTGAAACTTACAAATCATCTGTGCAGTCTCCTCTCTCCATATGAGTGTGGGCGAATCATGCGGAGGCATTTTCTCCAGCTGGGGGAGAGACATAAAAAAAGAATCTTGGCAATATTATTTCTGAAACCGAGTTGACGATATTGCAGTTTTATGTGTCCTGGGAAATCATTGTGTCCTGGGCTGCAGCAAATGATTATTGAGAGCTAATAGTCTGCAATGTTTGATATCAGGAAAAGAACAGACAAAATCACTCATAGCACCTCAGGGAATAAATTAAGGGTGAGGGAGAGTGAAGATATGAGGCGTCTCTGTGGAAAGAGAATCTTTATTACCATCTGCACGGCTTTGGTTTTTTGACATTAGTGGTACACAACAAATTTCATACTGTACAGCTGGATGAGAGCTCTATTCCCAGAATCCACTGAAATGAACACTGTGTGTGTGGACTGGAGTATTTACTGAAGGCAATACGTGTGGCAAATATTGACTTTTGAAATGTAGAGGGAAGTCATAGTGCCTGGAAAGTCCTGAGGCAATCTGTGGCATTACCTTATTTCTTTTGCCATGTGTTTGACTTAACAATTGCACTGTCCTTTCACTGTGAACCTCATCCTCTCAAGTGTATGAAGCTAAACAAGAAAAAAAAAAAATACTGTTCTGCAGTCTATATCATACATAATTTACTTATTTAACTTGTGTGGCCCAGTGGATGTTGGTGTCAGGTCATTGGCCCCTCCTGCATATTGGCCCTCGAGCAAGCAGAAGCAGGTTTCTCTCTCAGTGACCTTCTTGCATGGCAGACTATTGCTTGTGTGTTGCAGAGAAAAGCTGTGTGGTCTCAGGAGGCCTACCTGCTTCTGTGTGAGCTTATCAGGAAGAGGAAGAGAGAGGCTGTTTTCCCATATCCTTCAATGAAGGGCAGCACAAGAGGTGCCTGCACAGGTAGGGCTAACAAGTAAGTCCATGAGGTTGGAAGATTTCATTCAGAGCGAATACATTTAAATAAATTAACATGCAAAATTAGAAGAAAAAGGTGAATAATTTAGCATATTTTACATTTAATACAATGAAATGTGTTCTGTAATTAAATGTAATTACAACCAAAACTTGCCAGCTAGAGAGCCTGATCACCCTCCTCTAACCTGTTCAGATACAGTTTTTGGTCTTGTGCAAAATGGACTGAACGTTTACAATGTCAAATCAGTGTAGTACGAGCTGTCAGAGCTAAATTTTGCACTGACCTTTGTGTAGAAGATTTTTGTAGAAGAACAAATAGCATTCCTTCAAAACTTGATGATTTTCTTCCCTCATCATCTTTCATATTTGTAGAACAGAATTAACACACACAAAACATGCATAAGTCTGGATTTTAGCATATAAATTAAAAATAGTTATTAAAACAGAGTGCAGTTAATTATGTTCATTTAATTTAATCGTGCTTAGTTTTATAGATACAGTCTTCATTTCCCATTGAGTTCAAGGACAGTGCAACCTGCACTCACAGCAAAACATTACAGACTTCTAATTGTGCTGATTGTGTCACCAAGTACAGTTTTCAAAGTAATGAATTTCACTGTTCATTTCTCCTGCAAATTTTCTTTAACAGACAAGGGCGGGACTCATAGACTGATACAACCAAGCAAATTGGATTATTTTCATGTGTTTTATCGGCGATATCCTTTCCTTCCATCTTTCCATCCACTTTCAAGACTTATTTTTTCCTACTCGGGGTCACAGTGGTCTTGTGGGGTATACCTCCTGTTTTCTCACAAAAGGCGGAATTTACTGACAAATGAGAAGTTCAGAAAACCTCAATAGACTTGGAGAGTACATCCAAACACAGGATGGCGCAACTGGGATTCAAAATGGTAACCATTTATTTGTGAAGCCACAGTGCTAATCATCAAGCCAATGTAATGCCTACAATAACGTGTCACAGAAAAAGTAATGTGCAATCCTAACCAATGACATTTCAACACCAAAACCTAACAACTATATTGTAACCTAACCAATGGTAATCTACCAATTGCTAACCAATTACTTGTTGATACAAAAAATGTTCACTCGCTGAAAAACAAAAGTGAAGTTTCAGACTAAAGAAGTTTTGGAGTACTCGGCTGACGGGGATCAAAGAGCTCTTAAGTGTATTTACACTTGGCAGCATGGTGGAGCCTCAGAACTAGAAGGTTCCTGGTTTAAATCCCGACTGACACCTTACTGTGCTGAGATTACAAGTTAGTGAGAGTATTTTAAGAAATCTTAAAATGGTCTCACTAAAGCTTTTTCTTTCTTTCTTTTCTTTTTAAAAAAAATCTAAGTAAATGTTTGGTTTGTTGTCTTTAACCCCTGTCTCTCTTGTTTGACTCTATGTATTATAAAATGCAGCCAGGATTAAACATTTTTGTGCTTCATTTCTAGGGCATGAAGTTTTGCAGACTCTAAGTAGTTCAACTAGTAGTTCAACTAACAGCTTCATTGTTTATTATAATTATTGATAAAGCATTTCCATATTGAACTGTGGAGCAACAAGAATGCAGCTTTTTAAAACTTTCCAAATTAGATGACTTCCAGTCTACACAGAATAGTTTCTGTCCACCAGTTATAGCGAACCCAGTATGGGTGTGTTTGTTCCACATTTAAGGCACTATTCATATCTAGGATTGAGGGGTTTCTGCTGTCTGTGTTCAAATGACTCTCATTCAAGACCTTATTTCAAATCTCGGTGACAAAACATCCAACACTGTTGCTCTGAAATGAACCAAAAATATTTACTGTAGTTTTTTTTCTGCTGACATTTGGCCCACCACTAGCCCTGCCTACTGTATCATCTCACAGTGCTGGAGGTCTCACCAGAGTGGCAGTGAAGCGATTAGTGATTAAGTTGGAAGGTCAGGTGGAATTGATTCCTATCCCAGAGGTACTTCCTTGCAGCACTTAGGCGGGAGGCAAGAGCCAATTTGTTTTGGGAGCATAGGATTACTATAGAGAATCTCTTTCTTCCCTTCATTTCCCTCATCTCTCTCGGGAATTTCATCTGCTCTTACTGACCCTGAGGTACTGCCCAACTGGACAGCTTGGGCTGCTGGCTGGAAGTCAGACGAGCAGTGGTCAGAAACTGGGAGAGCGGGGCTCTTTAGGTCAATTATTGCATGAGATGGCACGCTGTAACCCTGAAAGCGCTTTCCTAATGATTCATTATTGCTTTAATTGCCCTTTTAACTAATAGCTACGAAAAACAAAAACCATTTGCCCTCAGTGGCTTTTCCAGTTTGTGTTGGACAACTCGAGGATGAGCTGGACTCAGCAGTGTAATTGTTGAATAATTTGTTGCACACAAAACATTCTTGTCTTTCACCGTATTTTAATTCAGGATGTGTGGCCTGTTTCGAAATTTCTGGATGAAACAAAGGCAGGCATCATCTATTTCATGTCATGTAGACAATATTACAGCACCGTGAGCCTCAGTTTGACAACTTGTTCTGTTGTTTTTAATGTCTCATCAAGCATCAACAACAGGCTGTAATTGTTGACCGAGCTTTGTATTTTGATAGAACTGACTGACAAAGAGCTGACAGCACATACAGCTGCCGTCATTTGCAGAGCCTGACATTGTCTATGTGTTTATTTGACTGAGCTAATTTCAAAGATGCCTCAAAAATGAAAGAAAAAGACTTCTTTATGTTCTAAAGGTGCATCAAAGCAACTCTTAAAACCAACAGCTACATAAAATGGAAGAAAACTGAAAACTGTGGTGAATGTTATTTAAAAAAAATGTCAAAACAAAAGTTCAGGTCCAAATATGCATTGATCTCTGTGACTGTGTATGCATCCATTATTTGTCTTTACACCCTTGACTGTGTGCCTGATGTGTGTGTAAGAGTGGGAGGTCCACTGGGACATCAATTGGTGTGCTTTAAAGCCGCAAGTCAATTTTCCATTCTGCCTATCATGGGAGGTGGATGGAGGCACTCTGACTGACAAACAGGTGTAAACTGTGCTATCTCGAAGCACCTCTCCAAATATCCCATGGGAAATACAGACGCTGAACTCTCCCTCAACTTGTTTGGCTACATCCATTGCATGTGGGAAACTGTGGTATAGGTTCGGGTCCTTGGTGCAGTGTTGGCAGGGAAACAAATGGACTCATGACGCAGGTAGTTGCCACATGGAATAGTAATGCTGTTATGATTGTGATTTTGAGGGAATGTCTTCATAAATGTCTGCTCTCAAGGGAGGCAGACAGAAGATACAGGGACCCTCGCGTGGATGGGCTGCTTTAGCCATGAATAAATTCATGTCCACTCTCGCATGCTGTTGCAGCCTGTAAGCTCATCTCGTATGCAGCTGGTTCTGTGGGCCGTCCCACGAGATGAAAGTTTGTAAACATGAATAATAATTAGGAACAGGTCGACGGGCAGGTAATCTGCATGTGGGATGCAGAGGCCCATTTTGCAGACCTGTTGGGCAGCCTTTCATTAGCATTTTGTTTGCATAGAGACACATTTAACAGTTTATCTCTTATCAGAGCAAACAAAATAGCTGTAATTTGTAATGGCTTTTAAATGATTTTGGGTCTTGTATGAGAAGAGGAATGGCTGGCAAAGATTCCATGACTTTTGGACAACCCTTAATTTTTACACATCACTTTGTTCAGTCACCACACTTACCCTTCAAACCACAGCTGCACAAGTGTTTGGTCAGTTTACAACAGAGACAATGTGTCTCTTATCAGTAGGATGCATGTGCACAGCAAGACTGTGCAGCATATTTTGCACCGCAACATACTGTTGAACAAACAACATAATTATTTCAATTGGCCATAACTGTCAATGAGTTGTTGTAAATTGAATGAGCACAAAACTGGCACTTGAAACAGACTTGTTTTTCTGAGGTAAAATTGGAATTCATTCGTTTTATGAACATAGAGAGATAGAGCAACTAATTGTTGCATCAGCTCTGGTTTGTTAATATAATATCTGGATGAAACCGGAGCCTGGATTCATTACCACCACTGTAGCGAAAGTGAGGTTTGATCTTCAGATGACTTTGGAGCAGGGAAATAAATTGAAGCTTTTGCTATTCTGTAGCCATACCTTGTCTTGGCACTAACAAGCCCATGACAGGAAACACATTTTTGACAAGTTCTCCCTCGTTGCCCGGCCCCCTTTTATAGATAGTCTTAAGACTTTAATCCGGATCCAGTGACAGACTCATCCCCAGTCAATAGGGTAAAGAGAAGCTCATGCACGGGATGTGTGCACTTGTCCAAAGGCCGGTTCAAATGTGCATGTGTTGAATCTTAAACAGGAGCTCACCCCAGATGAAGGAAATCAAGAGGGATTGACATATGGGTGTTGACCATGCCAATACTTATTTTCCCTCTTTTTTTATTTTATAATTTTAAAGAATTTCCATGTACTTGTACTTAAGACCATTAGCAAGGATGATCTCATTGTGAAAAAGCAAAATCATGTCCAAACCGTGCAGCCTGAATATTTGAAATAATATTTAAAGTGATGCCTGTAATGTTACAAAATATTTTACTCTTTTATGTTTTGCTTGCTGCCCACCTCTTTGTTCGCTCCAAAGTTGTGACTCCTTTCCCCGTAAGAGTTCTGATCTTCAGGGGTATGCAATGACTTGCCTCCCCAGTGCTTTATGCTCATGGTATCGCTATGCTGTCAGCAGTGATCAATGTGTAGTCACATTTCAGAGCTTTAAGCAGAGCGTGTGAGAGGATCTGCTGTTTGTAGCTGTGTACCCTACACGTCCCAATCTGTCTTTGTTAGGCCTGCTGCGTGTCCTATCGCACTTGCCTTGGCAAAGACTGATTACCACCATCTTCACCAGCATGTGCAGCTACAGCTAATACAAGGATTCTTATGCACTTTGTAAATGTCACAAGTGGCAAATTAAGCCTGTCCCTTGTGTATAGGGAAACCTCCCCCACGACAGAATATGATAAACCTGGAATAACGAAGAAGACATGATATTGTCTTATATAATCTTTGTTTAATGAACAACAGAATGCGTTAATTCAAATAAATCAGGATCTTACTTGTATATCTATACATAAAGCAGAAAAGATTAGCTAAACAGATGTACAGGTGCTGAAAGTGGCAAATGGGAATTCAGACATGGAAGCAGAGTTGGAGTATGATTTATTGTCTACATCAGCTTCCTTTTTTTCATTATTTTCCTGAGATTCTGCTAAAAAAAGTAAGCTAAGTAGAAGTGGAAGCAACATGTAGCTTCTAACTCTGCAAAATCTGAGGCCAAAATATCTTGTTTGAATGTGGAGAGGCGATATCTCTTGGCTGGGCTAGAAAGGCCTCGGCGTGCACCTGAAGGTCTGGACCTCTCTGCTGCTACCACTCAGATAAGAGGAAGTTCATGGATGGATGGATGGACAGATTGTGACTGCTGCTGCCATCAATAGATCCAGCCAGCCAGACAGCAAATCCCTCGCCTTCAGCCCATTTGTTGATGGAAGATGCACAACCCTGCAGCAGAAGTGGGTCTCACATGCTTAAAATAAATAAATAAATGCTGACTTCCAGGTCTTTTCCTTTTCTATGATTCATACGGTACTTTACTCACTTGATCAATGCATTCCTTATGTTCACCCATCTTAACTTCAGTTTCTCTAGCTAAAGGAGAGGTGTGGGCTTTAAAATATAAATACTGCTCTCAGAATGCTTCTTGTGGGAGCAGCGAAGTAATGTTTTATTTCTAATCTTTTCAAAAGTTGTGAAATATTCTTAACTTTTATACATTTTTGTTCTATTATGTGTGTGTGATGGAGCCAGTTGCTCTAAGGGCACCGTCCCATATACACGCCCGCATGTGCACGGTACATCATACACCACATGCTCTCCTCTCTGATATTATGACCAAACTCACTATGCTGTTTGTGCATTATTCCTCTTTCCCATACCAACTTAGTAGGGTGACCAGGAGTGCATTCTTGGTAGCCCTTAGTTGATTCTTTTTTTTTCTTATCCATACATTAACATTCAACACTCACTTACCACTGCTGACTTGCATGATGTGTCCACCACACCCAATTTGACAAAAGCGGACAAAACATTTCAGCTTCTGTTAAACTAACTTCCCCCCACCTCCTCCATGCTCCTCCAAGTGCATGCGTGTGTGTGTTTGTGCACACACACACGCACTAACATGCATGCAAACACACCCCTTCAATCGATGATCATGGAATTTTTTTCCAAGTCTTTTTGTATGAATCTTAAGGTCAAAATAAATTAAAATTTATCATTTTTTCTTTGTTTAGAGCATAAAATGATGCAAAACAGTGCCATCCGACTGTTTCCAAAACTGGAAACTGGTTGTGAATGCTGTCAAATGCTATAGATGGGATACGTTTAATTGTGGCACACTATGTACTAACAACACAGCAGAAAACAGTTTGCAGTGTGCACGGCAGAGGATTCAGAGTATTACAGACTATGCAGCTTCAAAAATAGTGGCTGTATTTCCATTGTAGAAACATGATTCTTCTAACAGATTAAGTTATAATATGGCATTATAAATGCATAATTATTAGGGCTGCCAATTGATTACATTAATTAAAAAAATTTAATGGTTAACTCACAAGTGATTGCAATTAACTTCATAAACATTTTTTTTTAATGCTGTGATGGAGTGGCGACCTGTCCAGGGTGTACCCCTGCCTGTCACCTGTAATGACCTGGGATAGGCTCCAGCAGGTCCCCGTGACCCTGTAGATGGAATCAGCGGGTGTAGAAGGAATTTTTTAAATGTTCTGTTTAGATAAAATAATATTTTTCAAATTGCAGTAATACAGGAGCAGACAATTATACTTGCTTTGAACAAACGGTTGTTCTTTTATTATTATTTGAGAAAAGTATGTGCTGCAAGTCCAGAACTTTGGTCCAGTAAGCAACAACTGGTGTTGATGTTAGAGATTCTAACACAAAATAGTGTCTAATTAAACATCTGCTGTTTTTAAGCAGTTTTTAATAAACATATTTACAGTCTGGTTCAAAAAGCCACTTTGGTTTGTGTCGTTTGATTTCACATCCATGACAACTCTAAGCAGGGTTAATTTGTTTGAACCACATCAGGTGAAATTATTTAAAGACATACATTTATTTATAATATGAGACAAAGTCTTCTGATTGTCACTCAACTCAGCCAGTGGCTGCCATCATCACTTAATAACTGGCAGTTTATCCTAATCCAGCATCGGCTAATCAAATTTCTGATTTCGTCACGACACAACATCTGAAATGAGAAATTCTGCTGGAAACGTCCATCAGCAGCTCTGCAGCTCCTCCGATGTGGGTTGTCTGAAAGAGCTGAAATGCAGCAACGACTGTGATTGACATACAGTGGTCATGTTCCCGTCGGGTTTCATGGCAACTTGGCAACGCATTGTATGAGAATAAAGTATATATTTTTTATTTTTTTGTATTTTACAGGATATGGGAAAGAGAGGCTTCACAACTGCTCTTCAGAAAACCGTTGTGTCATGTAACTGATGCTTCCTGCTTTTTCTTTTTTTACAGTCCATTTGGCCTGCATCACTTCTTATTTCTTCAAACTACAAGCTGGGCTGAGGGACATATTACCCAAAACGTGTGTGGGTTAATCTTGAGTTTAAAAATAATAGTGGGGTTAAACAGAAATTTATGTTAAAGCATTACTAATGAATTCACTTTTATCACCCTAATCATATTTAAAGTGAACAATATATCACATTTTTCTCCAATTCTATGAGAAATTTAAAATGAATATTGAAAGTGAAAACAACCAAAGGATTATGGTAGCCAAATTTTACCAGCAGTCATTTGTCTCTGATATTTTTTTGTTCCTATGGTTAAGAATCAAATCTATTGGTTCCACCTATTCGAAACATGCACCACCTGCCTGCCCTTCATTGTTTAAACATGAAGCACCTTAGTATTGACTCGTCGTTAACGTTATCAGGATGTCAATAGTCATTATCGCTTACCTTGTCTTGATTATCCTTTGAGCTGCAAAATCAATTAGGCACAATCCAATCCCATTCTGCAGGTCAAAAGTTCATACTGTGTGATGAGTCAATGTACAATGACAGACTTCATAAGGACACAACTTTTCATGCACTTCTTCTCTTTCATAAATCGGCAGATGTTATCCCATTTCCCCTGCGCCGCAAGGGTGACTGTAATTTACAAATCGGTGGCATAATTTCACCTGCTTCTCAGTGGGAAAGTACGGGTCAGGTAGTGCTAATCACAAGGCTAATAATGGTGGATACAGGTGTGAGGAGGAACTGGACAGAATGGTAATGAACAAAGCTGGTGAAGCGATATGAGGGAAGCAGTACAACATTCACTGCAAAGCTTTGGGGTTAAAGGATGACGTGACCTGTGAATGTCTATATCCAAGGACAGGCAGTAGTCCCTATCTCATGTCCTCGCATCACAGCCCACATCATTGAAAATATCTCCAGGTTATTACTCTGTAAGTTCTCTCCTCACCCAATTACATGATCATAAACAAACAAGAAAAAAAACAAAACAAAAAAAACAATGTACAGCAACAATTCTGAAGTGGCAATAATCCCAACGCTTCTCTGCGCAAATCTGATTTTGACAGCATATTGTGCTTGGATAGGTATTCATCCTTGACTTAGTTTGATGGAAACATGCAATAACCTGTGGGCACGCTTCCCTGCGATAATGCAATGAGACATATTGATGATTGGCTTTGATTTCACATTTATATCATATACTTCACAAACCAATTGTAGAGTCAGATATTAAAAAAAAAGTGTAAAATAAATGTGAAACAGGTGTTGATAATTATGTACACAAACTTTTAAATCGAAAACACAAGGAGTGCATTTGACATGAAAGAAAAAGAAAAACTGAGTGTAAAGTAATGTATGCTGCCTATTTGAATAATCAACAGACTGTAACTTTCATGGGGGGTAAAACGCTGCAGGTTAGTGAGGAATTCTCTCTGCTGTAACCGTGGCCTACGACCTCCATGTCTCCGGATCAGAGTACACTAATTTGATTTCATGGCGTGCCGTTGAAGATGCATTAATCTTTCGTGGACCATCACATGCCCCTGAGCAGCTGGAGAAAGAGGGAGAGTTGAGACATGGAGAGGGAAGTGGGGTCGCAGCGACGTGCCTCCCATGCAAACAATGTTTTCCTGCCAACATAAGCGCATCCCTCCAGGCAGTCCATGTAAACAGTTCACACCATCTCCAAATCACACTCTCAGAGACTTTCTGGATTCTCTGTCCTTCACCATGCTGTCTCAGCATGGTCAGTTGACTCCTCATTTCAAATACCATTTTATTTTATTTTTTAAAATTTTTTTCAACTGACAGTTTTACTGTAATTCCTTGAAGAGGGTTGTTACAGCTCCTTCCAAGAATTATGAAAATTCAACACCTTAGTTCCATTAACAACCATCTCTGCATATGTCCGTTTTATCTTTTAGAAGCTGGTTTCTTCTTTTTTTCATCTGCACAGTCAGTGCTGATAACATTAGTATTTCGTGCAATGCATTTCAAGTTCCCACAAGCATAGTCTGGATCTTATGAGTTAGCCCAGATACAGCTGTGTGCAGTGATAAATTCTGTCACGTGATAAAAGCTAATCCATGGCTTCAAGGCAACTTCTCGTATCTTACTTTATAACAAAGTGGAAGTAAAAAAGATCCATCAGTTAGCAAATGTCCCCAAGTCATTTCCGGTCAACAAAAATCAAAGAGGAACGAGAAGAAGAGGGGGAGGAGATAAATGGGACCACCACAGGCTCTTTATTTTGTTAACCTCTACACGCCTCCTGTCCCATTGGTCTACCCAGCTGTCATCTCGCTCTGGGGTACATCACGGCTCCACCAAGAGCTTTCTTGTCTTGTTCCATTGATCAGTTTGAACACATGGCGGTGAGGCATCAAACGCCACGCGCCACGCAGCCCCCTCCCTTCACCGTTTTCAAAGGAAATGATGAAGGCATGAAATGTGAAAATGCTCTTTGCAGGGGTCTGTGAAGGAGGCTGTTTCCTTCATGCCCATGTCTATTTCCTATGTAGAGGAAAACAAGCTATTTCTCTGATGTACTGCACACAGAGCAGCAGTGACTCTCCTTCTGCTGAAGCTTACAGAGCGGTAGAACAGATTGGGGGAAGTATTAAATTACTGAGGAGGCTTTCCTCTTTTTTTTTTTAAAAAAAAAACCTTTATTTGGTTTAAACCCCCGGGGTAT
The DNA here is from genome assembly GCA_028564865.1 of Zenarchopterus dispar. Lineage (NCBI taxonomy): Eukaryota > Metazoa > Chordata > Actinopteri > Beloniformes > Zenarchopteridae > Zenarchopterus > Zenarchopterus dispar. The sequence continues at coordinate 15,624,151 of JAOWBL010000022.1, forward strand.
GTAATCATAGCCACTGCAAATCCGTGGAATGGCTTATTAGCATATTCATATATGGAGTTATTTATTCAGATAAAACTTTGTGGTTGTCCTCGATAAGCATTTCTAACTGGTTGTTTGATTCCAACACCCTGGTATATTGTGTATAAAGGATAGGAGGCACTGTGAAACCAATAGAAGTGGTGCAAAATGTGACATTATTACTGCTGTAATCTTTTTGTTACAGTCTGAAGATTCTAATCTTGGAAAAATGAGAGAAGCATATACATTATATACATGTTCTTTGATCAACCTTTACATTTTAGCACTGACAGGTGATGTGAATCTTGCTGCTCCTCCTGTTTCAGTATAATGCTCTGCCATATTGTTAGAGTGGCAGTACAGATGAAGTTTAAATAAAAACAGACTTGCCCTTTTTTAGAAAGTTAAACCTAGGTTGTCACTTTTGCAACTTTTCTATTTGCTCTCCTGCTGAAATTTTAATATGTCCAACTTGAAAACAATGGCAAATCCCCTCCGTACTCAACCAGGTTGATTAGCTCTTTTAAACAACAGAGAGGGGTGGTGGTATTGTGGGGTAAGGTGAGGCACAGAGCAATGTGCATGAAGGTGATGTGCCCATATTAGCATTTGATGAGCTGCACATGCTTGGTAAATAAACAAATTAATCTCATCCATTGTCCTTGAGATTTATTCAGGTGGTGTCCTCACTGGAGAGCAGAAGTAATTAAGATCATAGAGAAAGATGTGGTTATGTTGAACTGCTCATAAAAATTCTGCTTCAGTGGAATGGTAGACCTTGGCTTTGCTACAGTGTGCACAACAAAGATTTTTTTTCTCGACACATCTGGTTTTTTGAATAGGACTTTGGTGGAAATAAATGAATGAATTTATCATCACAAAATGTACCTGCCACAAACAGTCAACTTAAGTGCATTGATATTAACACCAGAGCAGCCTGACTGCTTTCTGATCCATCCATTTTCAGTTAATGTTAACAGTCTCACAGGCAGCACACCGAGTTGTGGTCATCATTGTTGCCTCTCAGCAAGAAGATTTCTGATTTGAGTCCCAGCTGGGGCTTTTCTGGGAGTAGTTTGCATATTCTTCCCATGCTTTTCTCCAGATGCTCCAGCTTCCTTCCATAGTCAGACATGCATGTCAGGTTAATTGCTGATCCAAAATTTCACCTAAGAGTGAGTGAGTGGGGTTATCTGTGTAGACCGGCAATACTAAATAGGGGTAAGCAGATATAGGTAATAGATGGGTGGATAACATTAAAGGAATTTTCACTGTAGCAAAACTGTTATTTTGCTGCTTGAAATGAATGTTAGATGCAGTTTTATTTAAAGAATATTAATGTATTATTTGAGACTGATAAAAAAGACTATAATTCAGAGTGAAATATGATTTAATTTTCATTTCCAAATGTTAAGTTAATAATTCTCCTAACTCCTAATAATATCATTATCAACACTTTTGTTGATATAAATATGGCAGTTAGCTTTATGATGTGCTCTGTCACAGCAGTTTTTATTCTACATCTGGGAGCTTTTTCCATCGGGAAAAGAAGGTTTTGTGGCTTGGCACTTGCCATTTTGGCTCATATAAATTTATGATGACAAGTGTGATTGTCTATATAATCTTTCCAATCAGTTCTAAACTACAGCTTTATGACACTTACTTGGAGAATATATTATATATTAAATCTTCTCTGTTTATAGACACTACATATTTATAAGATCTCTGCCCCATAAATACTCCACAATTTCTTGAAGTCTTGACTTCACACTTTTACCTCATTTATATGAGTTTGTGCATGAAAATGCAATTAGGAGCCTCGTCTATCTCCACCTCTGACCGATCGACATCTGCTCCTGCTTTAATATGCTTAAACACTCAGGTCTTTGGCTTTACTGGTAAGTCAGTAAAACAACTAACTTGTTGCTAAGTTTCAAATCATTTTCTTAAATTTCTGATGTATCCCACTGCTAAATGAATTCATGTTTTAGAACTATACCAATATTTATGTGTGCAACAGACAAAATAGGCAGAATACAACCATCAGCTGGGCTATATATTGAAATTACTTATGATTATTATTTTTTGATTCTATAAACATATCTTTAAGTAAAGAGTTTAGCAGATTACATTTTAGCATACCTGCTCACACTAATTATTGGACATTTTCAATAGCGCATGGCAACCAGTTACAACCAGTGTGTGCTGTTTTCACCAAATTGTCGTATGCAGAATTCAAACAATTACATAATGAGGAGTATGTGAGAAATACACAGCAGATGTACAACTCTGGGAAAAATTTCCAAATGACTAGTCTCTTTTGCATACTTTATCAGCAACCACAGTGCTCAATAGTCAGAAACTGGCAGATAACGGTTCTCTGCTTACATTTACCAGCATTTTCCAAAACCAGAAACAGGGTATGGATGCAACAGCATACTGTAAATTGCATCACTTGTAGAAAACTGCAGTATGCACTATGCAAAGTATAGAATATGAGGTTCTAAAAACAGCCATCAGCTGTAAAAGCAGAGGTCATGCCATGGCGTATGCAGAACCCAGTGTGACCACTGTGACTGGGATTTGTTGTGGCTCATTTTTCCAGAAACAGCAGAGCATGTGGGTTTTTTGAAGATTTCCTTTGTTTCGTTTTTTATTTTTTAACCACCTGTTATGATGAGTAACCATAGCAATGAACAAGTTGTTTACAAGCTGTAGCAGCTGATTGAGATATCAAGAAGCCAAACTGAGAACCCAAATCCCCCAACAGCTGGAGAGAAGTCATCGTGGAGGCAGAGCAAGAAGAAAGGGGAGAGAGAGAAAGAGGAAGTTTAAACCAGCTCTTCCCTCCATCATAACTGTGAACGTCAGGTCTCCCATGATTAAGATGGATGAGCTTACGGCACTGACGTGGACAAATCTGGAGTTTCGGGAATGCAGTATTATGTGTTTCACTTGTTTCAACCTGCTGTTGCAAGCTACAGACACAACAGCCCACTGTGTTTCTGGCATTTACTGGTGATTTCAACCACATCTTGCTCTCTGCCACATTTCAAGAGTTTGTCAAGCGCTCTATCAGAGAAAGAAAAATGCTGGATTTGTTTTATGTGAATGTCAGAGATGCATACAGCTCCTCTGCATGACCAGCTCTCAGCAAGGCAGATCATAACCTGGTCTTTCTCTCCTCCACCTACAAACCCATTATCCAGAGGCAACCTGTGACCAAAAGGACAATGAGGAGGTGGTCACAGGAAGCTTAAGAAACTCTGCGGGGGTGTTTTGAGGCTACAGACTGGGATGCACTCTGTGAGCCCTATGTGGAAATGACATTAATACCATGACTGAGTGTGTGACTGACTATATTAACTTCTGTGAGGAGAACATCATCCCCACCAGAATCACTGAGGTGCTCCCTCAACAATAAACCCTCGATCACCAGTGACCCGAAAGAGATCCTCAACAAGAAAAAAGAGCCTTTAGAGAGGGAGAATAATTGAGGTTGGTGCAAAAACAACTAAAAGTCAAGATTAGAGACAATATGGAAGTGTGCAAGAGGAAGCTGAAGAACAAGCTCCAGTAGAATAATGCAAGAGATGTGTGGTCAGGGATGAAAAATATCACAGGCTTTAAGGAGAAGGAGGACCAGAAGTCTGAACTAAACATATTCTTTTGCAGGTTCAGTTCAGAAACAAGCTCAGCATCCTCCTCTCCCACCGCCAGCCAAAAGGCCCTCCCATCCTCCCTTGACACAGCTTCCCTGTCACACCTTAGTTGTCTCATCTTCCCCCTCAGTCAAGGATCTTGGTGCTGCTCCATTGTTGTCTCCAATCACATTAGGACAAAGCTGACTCTGTTCTGGAGCTGATTGTGTAAAGAAGGATACTTCAAAAATGAAGAAGATCATGGGCAACCACGAGCGTCATTTTCATAACACAGTGATTCAGCAACAGTGAGTCTTCAGAGGTTTCTTCAGATCTGCTGCAACACAAACATCTGCAGGAGACCCTTCCTGCCCACAGCAATACACCTCCACAAGGAATCTCTGCAGAGACTGAAATCATAACTACTGCAACAATTCATTTCCCCTCAGGTATGACTAAAGTATATTTTAATTGAATTTGAATTTGGCAAAATCAATATGTAGCAGTAGTCAAGTATGTAGTATGGAGCTTTGAAACTGTTCCTTTTTTTCTTTCTCCTCCTCCAAGTGGGCTGATGAGCCTTGGTAATGGGCACCACAGCTGCAGTGAATCAGGGTGATTAGCAGACCAGCTGCAGCTTCACAAAAGAGACTGCGAGTAGAACCAAGAGGTCATTCCAGAGCAGATGAGGCACATGTTGGATGGATGCTGGTGGGATTTTGATCTTTGGAAAATGAGAAATATGGTGTCCTTCCCTGTTTTATAACCACGTTTGCCATGACAACAAACCTCACCAGTAAACCTCACCAAAGTTTCTGCACAAAGGCCCTGATCTCCTAACAGCAGTAACAGCCACTCATGTCAGACTAATCTTGAGAGGACTGTTGCCTCACTCCCAGAAGGTTTCTGGTTTAAATCTCTGCTGGGGTCTTTCTGCGTGGAGTTTGAATGTTCTTCCCAACACCT
>JAOWBL010000022.1:15637568-15658468 GCA_028564865.1 Zenarchopterus dispar
ATATATATATATATATATATATATATATATATATATATATATATATATATATATATATATATATATATATAGTGTGTAATGTAACTTACGGGTTAAAAAAAAAAATCAATTTAATAGTGACCAGTGTCTTATTGCTTTTCACAGACTGTGTATGAAGATTAGAAGAGTATTTGTGCTCAATTTGTCCATTCAAGTCATGGGATTTTAATGATACTATGCTTTTTCCCCGATATTAAGTCTGGCACAATATGACTATGATTCTATTTGATTCAGGAGCTAGTGATTGATATGAGAAAATATCTTTTATTTACTGAACAGGATTAAGTGCAGTAAGTAACTAAAATATGATTTGAAATTTTGAATTTTGGTTCAATTAGTCATTTAGATGAAACTATGCATTTCCTTAAAAAATTTTTTCAAAAGGCCACCTGATAACATGTATTACATGTACACATGCCTGATATTTTCACTTTGTATTGATGCTGTCAGATCATTCTTCATTAAATCTGTATATCAATGTAGCTCAATGGATCATTACACCTGGGGCATCAACTGATTTCCAGGTAAAGAGTAGATTATGATGCAGAGCAGTGGCTTGCCTGAAGCTAACAGTCTTCTCAAAAACTGAGGTTTGAATGTTGTAGAGAGGACTGAATTGCCTTTTAGCTTTATTTATTATAAGCAGAAGCACAGCATTTCCCAAAGATTAACAAGACTAGCCTTTTACCAGTGCTGTTCCAGCAAAAATAATCAAATTGTTTAATTCTTGAATTTGCTAATCCCCAAGGATGTCACACCACCTGTGTCTGCTCCTTACTCCCCCAATCCCCTGTAGGCCAAGCCTATTCCAAACACAGGACATGAAAATGCAAACTGATTAATGAGGGATTTATCTACTTTCTTCCTGTAGACACACATCCTTGTTTCACTGGTGCCCTGTATTTGCATAGTTTTTGTCCACAGTGAGATCATAATCCATCTGTGTATCCTTGAACGCAGCACAGGGTAACTGAAAAGTCTTTCCTGTCAACTGCACTGAAATCACCCCCGTGTTCGGTAATCCAATTAAAATCATTCCTCTTCTCTTTCGCACTGCTACCCAGTCAGTAATGTGGGGGATTGTTAAGCATGTTTTACTCGATATGTGAGGTTTGCCACCAAGACAGCCACCTCATCAGAAGAACAATTATACTGTGCCTTTATTACCCTCTGGACTGGTAACATCTCCCATTGCTAATCACAGAAATACTTTCAATTTGGCACAAATAATGCTATTAGGCCCTGCAAGTAACTAGTCTTGTTGCATGGGTGGCAGGTTTTTTTTCCACTGCTCCAAATACATTTGCAACCAAAATACATTTTCATTCATTAAAAAATAACAGTAATCATAATCTTAAATGGAATCCCCAACTGAGCATCCTGAGAAGGGATAAGAAATTCTCTCCACAATCATCCCAAATATTTTTGCACTCTTTATCCATTCCCATTTTCTCTGTTTCTCTTCCCCTCCTTCTTAATATTTTCCCTCTTCAGATATCCATTCTGTCTAATTGGAGCTGATGAGAATTGGGACTTCATTACTGGCGTGCCATGAATTAGTGCATGATGTAATTGCCCCCCTATTCTCCAAGGAGGTGCCCTGCTCCGACTGCCCCAACTGGAGGAAGTCCTTCTAGCCCAGGTGGAGGCTTTTGAGTAGCTGAAGTCTACGTTTCAGTTCAGCAGCTGTCCCATTTATTTCCACATCAGAAAACCATAACAGATCCTTGCTGGAATTGTTTGTAAAATGGTTGTTTTAATCAGATCCTTTGGAATTGCTTGTATTTATAGTCTTCCATGTAAGTGATGATTGAAATCTTTCTGTTCTATAATCATGAGTTAATTAACATGTGTTAATGACTTATGTGATAGTAATTAAGAGCCAGTGTTTACAGCACAATATGTTTTGCAATCATGCAACCAAAGAGTCCATGGCTGGCTAGTGCTGCACGGCTCATCACTCTCTGAAAAGTACATTTAATAAATCATGTTGGTCTGTCTAAATGATAATTACTCCAAAGATCAGAGTGAAACATTTCTAAATGGTTCTCAGATGTTTCCTCTTTTACTTGTCACAGCTAAATCCTTTTTTCTCTTATTCAAATAGATTAACAAGTGTGAATATGACTCAGTCTGCAAAAAAAAAGTCTAATGTTGATTCCTAATTGAAAAATTAGAAAGTCACTTAGAGGCTAGAGATCTAATTAAACTGGAACTGAATGGAAATCTTTCACCGGACTCAATTTTTCTCTCCAGTTTCTAATCTCTTCAAGGTTCTTATACGTCTGGTGAGTGAAAGCAGCTCCCCTTTGTGTGTTGCTAAAACACAATCAGCTTTTCGAGAATGGCCACCTGACAGATTGATTTGGATTCAATCACACTCCTTCTCTTGCTGTGAGAAGGACAAAAATAATAATGTAGTGATTATGTGGATGGGAAGTCTCTGAGTTAAGACAGCCCTCTGTATCTTCCCCTGAGAGGCCCATGTGGAGTCATTTTCTAATTCAGATCTGAAGCTTACAGGATAGAGTAAGCAGTGGAATCTACTCTAGGCTGGCACGCCTGAGCAGTGTTTCAAATTTCTTTGTGAAGAATATCATGGCTCTCCTTTAAGGAATTGATGTTAAAATGAAGATGTCACTCATGATCAACTATTCTGTCTGCACGGATTTAGTGATCATCAGTTTTGTTGTCAGAGGTACAGGTGGCTGTGTCTGTTCTCAATCTATTCCATCTTTCAATCAGTGTCCTGTCCACTCACCTCATTGTTTACAATAGTCTATGCCTGCCTCATGGACAAGTATGGGCAAAATAACTAATTATAAATGATAACAGCCTGAGGCATGGCCACATAATGTATTGGCATGTCAAGGTTCTGATGCATGGAAACTCAACAACAATGTGCAGTTTAATGATGAGAAATCTTAGACAAACAGCCGCATGAAAAAATGAGCCAGCGAGCTGTAATCTATAATTTCTCTGATTCATTTTATATTCTAGAGTAATATGTTATGTGATTTCATGGGTAGTGCTGACTGCAGCAATTTTTTTTACCCCTCGCAAACCATTTTTCCTTCCTCTTGCTGATGGCTTCAGAGATCCATTTATAATGAGACACTTGTCAAATCTAGACGTGGGCCAGAAAGGCTGCACCGTTTTGCAGTAAATAAAAATTATTTTATAAGAAAAACTTGTATACTTTAACATCTGTGTAGAAAACATACCTTTTATCAGAGTATATATTGCAAAGTGGGTCAGGTGTTCAAATAGGGCTTTATTTTCCTCGTAGTACTTTACTACTACTGAACGGACAACTGAATTTGCTGTGAAGAGGAAGAAGTTTGAGTAACAACAAAGAGTGGGGAAAAACATATGAGAAATATACAATACAAAATTATTCTGCAGTAATGCAGTTATTTTTCCATGATGCAAAAATAGTTGTATTCATGGTATTTCTGCTTGTTACTATTGACCTCTTTGATTGCAATATCATGCAACAGATTTTAGTAGCTCACAGGCATGTGCTATAGGGATGCATTTTCATGTCCTGTCAGTCTGTGTGATAAAAGCATGCCCCTTAATGTCTCAGCAAAAGCTAGGCTAGGTGTTTTATTGGGTGTTTGAGATAAAGTCATAATGTCAGCTCCCTTTCAAACACCTTATTGATGACAGGATTCAATAGATGTCCTTTGTTTATTACAGTGAATATCTATCACTTGTCAGACAATTTGATATCAGTTTTACATGAAAAACATTTGATTTCATGTGGCCTAAAATATACCAGTTTCCAGGGTTAAAGTGGACATTGGATTGCCACTTCCAGCAAGTTTTGTCAATTCTAAGACACTTTGACATCAGCTTTCCTTTACTTAAGAGTTATTAAGAGTTATTCAGAGCAATATGACGAGTAATGGTAGTTCCTTAAGTGATATGATGTTGCCTTAAATGCTGTCTTGTTGGCCGAATGTCTGAAGGCTCCAAGTGTCTTCTTACTGGCCAAATTTCTGCTGGGTTTCCACTAGGGGTGGGAGTGCCTCATGAGCAGATAAAACTCCCGTTCCCGGTCATCCCCAGAAACTGATCACTCCTTCCTTGTTGAACTCTAAAAAACAACTTTAGCTATTAAAATGAATGTCATATCCATACGTAGCATGTCCAAACACTAGACAGGCTATATCATTGTTTCTCCTTTGGCTGGGTCAGTGACAATCATGATACATGACCAGAAGCTATCCTTCTCATGGATATGCAATGACCATTTATATATGGTAGAATCAAACTAACAAGGTAATTTTCACCCCATGATCTGAAGAATGTGCTGCCCCACAGAGTTTGCCAAGGTTGGATATGCCATGTATTTTGCATAGAAAAAAAAAAAAACAACAAAAAAAACTTACATTTTTTTGAGCTTATGATATCTAACAAAAGAAAATATCTTTGCAACACTTTAGTTAAGACTGAAAGCATGGAAAAGCATGATTAATGTTCAAATCTTAACATACTTCTGTTTCCCAGCCCATGTAACATCAGTAAAACCCATTTTTATTGCAGAACTGCAGTCACGTTTAACTTAGTGTTGCAGCAGGTTCAGGCTCAAAATGTTGGGGTTTATATACCACTACGTTAAACCCGACAGTGCAAGTTACATGCTAGCTGATAGCAGACCTGGCATGCTGTGATTATATGGTTTGGTAATGGGGGATGAGAGTTACTGATCTCTCAGCCATCTTTGATGATTCCAACAGCCATTTAACTATACTTTTTGCATTTTTATCCCATCAACCCTCTTTCAGACTACATGACATTCAGGGTCAGTAGTTTACTGGTTTGCTCGTACTACACAACTTGGTCACATTACATGACTGATTAGACTCTGCAATTTGACACTGAGTAACCACAAGCAAAAGAGGAGATGATTATGTGAAAATGGTGAAAATGGAAGAAATGCAGAGTGAAAGCTTATTGTGTGGTGTTCTTTTTTTCAGGAAAAACTAAAAAAGATGAAGTTTTTTTCAAGTTTTTATTTTTATTTTATTTTTTCTAACAAAAACGTAGTTGCCTTCTCACCTTGTAGTTTGCCATATCGTGTGCTTCTCCCTGTATTTCTTGGGTTTTGTTTTCCCTTCCCCACGTCATGCCCTGCTCTGCCATTAGTCATAGCTAAAGTTGCATGACGGTGTCTGACACTTTGCATGTTAAATATTCATCAGTTGTTGGCAATGGTTTTGGAGCAAATCAGTGTGTGTTTCTGCTGAGTTTTGAGCTGTTCAAACATAACAATCAAGTGCCAACTGCTTCCTGCCTGCTGATTTGCACTGACCCGTCAGCGAGTTTGTAGCTGGCAAATCAGGCCTAAAATCATACTTTTACCCGTTTACCTGCTCAACACAAAATGCCCTCTTGGATAAAAATGCAAAAAACAAAGAAAAAACTGTGTCATACTGTTATTCATGATATGCGTGATAAATTCATGCAGTCATTATAAGGTTTTTTACACTTATAGTTAGAGACAAACAGATTTGTTTTTAGCTGCTTGTACATCACACTTGGATAGTGGGGTTTACAAGCATTGCTAACTCGAAAACTTCTTTTGTTACTAAACTCAGCAAAGTTTAACTGCCATTTCTTCATCTTACATAACCAACCATCTATCATTGTAGTCACATTTGTGTGAACTCCTTTTAATTTGTCATTTGGCATGCTCCTTGATTCACACACTGTACTTGCCAGTGTAATATAGTTTAAATCCATATGCCAGCTAATGCTTATTATAGTAGTTGTGACAGTTTTAATGCAGCAGTACAGTTGCATAGCGTAGCTTTAACATAAGCCATTTTGCACTCATGAAAAATTAAATATGATCTTTATGCTTGACAGCATCAATTCAGTCTATAATACTGTGAATGCCACAATCTAAAAGACTCGATCTAACTGCAGTCAGTTAGAACCTAAGGAAGCTGCTCAATCTGGTTGAATTGACTGTTACTATATAATATAACCTGCATTAGAGCATTGACATTGTGAATCAATTCAGTATTACTTCGTTTTTAAACTGCTGGGTGGCCTTCTTGCACAACAACTAGCACAACTTTTAAAATGTTTCCATCGCTTATGTGGCCTTTTAAACTATTTTGGTGACACACAGGATGCATGTTAGCATCAGATTTATGTGAAAAGAATGAAAATCACCAATCATTTTATCTGCAATGAAATATTAAGACTCTTTTGTAAAGATGTCACAGGTTGAGTAATATCATTCAGATATGATCTTATCCACATATGGGGCCCACATTTTTCCTCAGTGTTAAAAAAAGTTGTCTTTTGTTCAGGTTTGGGGTTTCAACTAATCAATTTATCCCTGTGCGTTATCTAAGTCTTTGTCTTTCATTGACAGTGATGGCAAAAATAAATGTTCACCTTCACGTCTCTGCCTGATCTGGTTCTTGTCTTACTTTGACAAAGACAGGAGAAGCGGACTAACACTGCAGTCTCTCAAAACAGACTTCATGCTCCAGTTTAATTATGAATATAGTTTTATATCATGTGGTAATATTTGTTTGTATATTTAATAAAAATTTAGTCTTTTATTTTAGCTTTGCTGATTCTCATTTGGAGTTTGGAGTCAGATTTAAGTAAGGATTACATTCTTAATGTTTTAGGCTAAAAGGAGCAATCTTAATATTTAATAAAATGTTGTCATACTATTATTGTACAATATAGTGCTGCATAGTACATTATATGTCATGTAGAGACATGTCTAAAAGACATTATGGCTTGAGTTGTTTGTCCAGTTTCAGTATCCTTCAACCCTATTTCTTTCCCCCTCATAGATCCACGAGGAGTCAGTATGAGGCTGGAGGGGTTATAGCTGCCAAACACTACTGTATGGAGTGCATCCAGGAGCAAAACTGGAGTCATCAGATTTTAGCATGACTGTTTAACATTTTCATCATTAGTAAATTCGTGTTGGCTCAACAATAAAACAAACATAAAATACTGTTTCAAAGCAATGTTAGACTTGTAGAAATGTTTTTTTCTTTTCAGGAAATTCTTTAATGAAAAATGTTACCATTTAATGAACAATATTGGCTCATTTTCAACTTATAGTAGTATCCAAACATCTCTTTCAGGAAAGATCTGGCATCTTTTAGCAAGATTAAACTGCTTTACAAAAGCATGGCATCACAAGAAGAGTCTGAGTGTTGAACTAGCCTGCCTCTGACTTGAAGGGTTTTATAATTGTGTCCTCTTTCAGGTCTTGTAAAGTGAAATCAGAGTATTGCATTTTCAGACATGTGGTGGACGATCCTTTCACTGCCTTCACAACTCACAGAACCCCAGTCTGACCTTTTACTGGGCTGGTTGCACGATCCACTTGGCTGAGAGCTTTGATACTCTTGGAATATTAAACAATTTCAATCCCTTTTTTGGGGAGTGGAGGCATTAGTCCAGTTTGCTACCTTTTCCTCTCTGCTCTATGTTTCTGCCCTGTAATTACATGGCACAAAAAAACATTGTAATTTGTTTTTTAAAGAAACTGATTTTACTGGCTTTTTGTCATTGTCTTTATGGGAACTGAGACCTAAATGTATCTCTGAGAATATTTCATCTGTGGCACTCCAGCCTTTTAAATAGATTAACTTCTGGCCATTATAGAAAAAATAACAAGTGTAATAGTCCTTTAAGAATCCATTAGGTGGTTAATAATAAATTATGAACAATACTGTAATGAGCTTGCAAGAGAAGCCCAGTAGAAGTTCTTAATGGTGTCTGGTCACAGCCACTTGATTTAAAGCATTAACTCTGATTCATTTGTTCATATTTATCAGAATGAATGGTAGGGGGTAGGGGACATGAAAGATGACTTTGAGGAGCCAAAATTGTATTAAGCTGAAATTACTTCTGCAGTCTGCCTTTCAGGACACAGGCACAAATGAACTCTCTTATTGTGGAGTCACTAAGTGTTCAACACATCCATTGCTTGGTATTTTGCCTGCGTTACCTTGTGTTCACACTGTAGCATTGTGGGAGTTTACTACCAAAACAACCAATTAAATTTCGTCCTGGTCGCTACACAAGTAAGCTGCGTGTTTTGGTGCAGTTCTGCCTCCAAGGACAGTTTCATTGGTTAGCACTAGCTGCGACGCTTGCTGACGCTAAGGCATTAAAATATGAAAATTTCTCCACTTTTGATGGACTGCTCTGGACAGCAATGCTTAGGGTGCTTGCATCGCCCACATGTGCAGAAATATGTAACAAAAGAGAGAAAAAAAATACAAAAACAAGAGAGCGAGTGAATTAGGATGCACCTGTCTTAGTGAGCAAGCACAATTTACAAAACCTTTTGGATGGGCTGAATGATAACCTTTGGGAATCTCAAGGGAGCTAGACATCTCAGGGCTTTCAGCAGACCACCTCAACATTCAAATGCTTTTGTGAGGAGCAGTGAAGAGACTGGTGCTACAGATAAACAGTAAGGGTCAGAGGCTGACTTCACTCTCTGGTGTCTCAGCTCCCTGTCTCTAAATGCCCCGTGGGCCGATCAGCTTGCCCCCCCCTGCTCTTCCTACTGCTTTGTCCCTTCAGCTGTGTGTGACAGGGCCTGGAGTGAGGGGAGGGGAAAAGTCACTCCCATCTGGTACAATCGGATCAGCATGGACTGAAATGGGGGTGTAAGGGGTCATGTGTCCCTCTGCATCAGTAACAAAAACCACTCTGTGATGACACGCCATCCACCAGGGATAGTTTGTTTTTCTCTGTTTGATAGAAATAGGACAAATGCTTTACTTTTTGATTTTGTTTTTCTAAATATAAATCACACAGTCTCATGGTTGGTTCAGTAGCAAGATCAGCCCTTTGTTTTAACTGCTCAGAACTATTGTCAAAGTGCCTTTCACATCTTCAGCTTCCTTACTTTCTTTTTTCAGTCAAAAATATTTTCTCTAAATAAAATATTAAGTGAAACCATACATGACATATGTTAGATTTCATATTTTCCAAACAAAGTTTTTGGGAGCTGGGTGGGGGATGAGGGGAGGTTGTGATGCCAGTGATTCACATCAAACTTTTAGTATAACAATTCATTATCTGTCGATTTATCAGAAAACACAAAATTTAAGCATCACATGGTTATTTAAAATTTCAAATGCAAAAGAGCTTACTTTGACTTTGTTTTTGCTGTATCTAGTACATGTAATTCTTCTGTACCATTACTAGCCCAGCCTTTGCATTTAAACACGTACAGTTGTGGGTGACCTGGTTGTAGCTGTGTAAGAAGAAAATGAGTAATTGGTGAAGAGACGCTGCAGAGGAACCGATGAAGTTCATGAAAGTACATTACTCACAGTCAGCCTCTGATACAAGATGGGCCTAAGCTCCAGAATAACGGTTTCTTTTCTAAATGTTGATAAAATAAAGACCCAGTTAATAAAAGATTAACTGGGTCTTTTCTCTTCTTGGTGAAGTCCACTTTTCAGTAAAGGCAGCTAAAGTTATTATTACACTATTTGTTACCTAACAATCACTAACATTTAATTGTTGGAGGATAATGGTTATTTTCTTATAACATTGTGCCAACTGTAGTCTGTAAAATATCCTGTTTAAACTTCTGTGATGCTTTTTCTCTGTGCAGAGTGAAGGATTGTGGGTATGCAAGAAACACAGACAGGCCCCCATACAGTCCTAGTGGCACTCGTGGAAAAAAAAGTTGAAACAATTACCATCTCAACTAAGAAAATGAATTAATGAAATATATGGAATGGAAATAATACAATACAAGATGGGAATTTATCAAAACTGATCAATCTGGTTAGAGAATACAGAAAGAATATACATTTAAATAAGTTACACCTGAAGATAATTGACAGAGCTGCTATGAGGGCTCATATATACAGAATATCACTGGGTTTGAGGACTTGTAAGGGATTCATTTGCTTTGAATACATGGTCAAGTTTCCAAATCCCAGAGACCTTTGGAGTAAGAATGTATTTTTGTTCTGCAGAAGGACAATTATAAAATCACAGATGCACAATGGCACACTATAAACTAGCTTTTCACCATAAGAGTAAAAGACAAGAAAAAAACTTAGTCATATCCACCTTCTCTCTTGCTTAAGACAGATAGTATGGGTAAAAACACAGGTATTCATGTATTTAATTAAGATAGGAATCTATCATTACAAAATGCATCTATGACCAAAGCTTTGACACTTTTTATAGATCCCTTTGCTCTTTTACAACCTCTAAGAGAATTTCTTGTAGAAGTAAAAAGGTATAAAAGGCAGGGCTCCTTTCTTTCCTTTGGACAGTCCTGACTTTCATGTATATTTAGGGTCACTGTCCAGCTGGAAAATACATCCACAGATCTAATACTGCAAAAATGACTGGCAGCTCTTTTTGGTCACTAGCTGATCTGGAATTAGGAATCTGTGAAACATTTCATCTGCTTTCTTTTCCAGCCTTTGTACTAACTGGATTAGTGCGGCTATCATAATTATGAGTGAGAGTTGTAATTATTATATTACAGCTCTCCGAGGATTCATTCAGGGTATGAAAGATCAGAATACGAGAGCTACGCGTCTTGTCAAAGGCAGAAAGCAGATACACTGATATTTGGTCATTCTGTTTCTATTTGCCCTTCCCTCTGCTCCGTTTTAATTCCATGTCTAATCCCCTTTCCTTTGGTGATGAGCCGCACAGTAATTGCTTGATGAGCAGTCAGGGAACACGAGCCACAGTCCCACCTTGTTTTCAAATGGATTCTAGTGTGAAGGGCATGGACAGATAACCTATAATGTGACTGAAATGACTAATTATTCCCTTTACTAGCAGGATGGTCAGTGGACCATGCCAGCTGTGCTGCCCTCTGCCCTAAACTACCTCAACTGTTAATCACAATGTCATGCAAAGGCCGATTACTTGGCGACACTTTACTTTGATACTGTAGGGAAGGAGAATTACGAAATG
The DNA here is from genome assembly GCA_028564865.1 of Zenarchopterus dispar. Lineage (NCBI taxonomy): Eukaryota > Metazoa > Chordata > Actinopteri > Beloniformes > Zenarchopteridae > Zenarchopterus > Zenarchopterus dispar. The sequence continues at coordinate 15,648,573 of JAOWBL010000022.1, forward strand.
ATGGTGAACTCAGATAAATCTGGAGACATAGTCAAGGACAACAAGGATCCATAAAATCAATAAAGAGAAGAAACTATAACTATGGGCACATCCTTTAGAAAACTGCTGTGACAGTGCTTAAGTATTTATGATATATTTAAACATGTAACATGAATACACTTGTTGTTCTCAGTTAAACTGCGAAATTGTTTTTTTCTGAAAGTAAAAGAAAAAACTACACTAAATAAGCACTTTAAGGATGATGACAGTGGGTTTTTTTAGTGCCATTTCAAATATATGTCTAACTTCTCTGTACGGCAATTCCAGAAAATCAAAGTGAATAACAGTGATGAAAGTGAACAAATGAAATCAAATAAAACAGGGTCACACATCACTGGAAGGGCAACAAATGGGCACTGAATTGGAAGTAATTTTTTTCCCCTTGTGTCTCAACAAAAATGGGGAAAAAAAGCCATCAGTTCTGGTCAAAAAGCAAGTTGTCATTTTGCCGAAGGCTCCCCTATCCACATCAACAAAAATATAGGTCTATGTGGAACTTTCTTTGACAGGGGAGGGTCAGTCATTTTAATGTAAAACGACAGTTCTTTTGTGAAAAAAAGCAAAAAAAAAAAAAGCTGAGTGTACCAAAACTCAGTCAAGGTAAAAACATTTTGAATGACCTGAATTTTATTCACTTTGATTTTTTTTTTTTTTTTTCCAATCCTGCGGCAGCAAAGGTATTTCAGTAGGAAACGGGCTACCTCTTCAAGTGGCCCACTATCAGCCCGGTCTTTATTTTGTAAGTAAAATGTTTGCTAGTAAACTTCCCATCTTAATGGATTCCTGAAAAAATTGTTACTTCCATGCAAATTTTTACCTTAATAAAATAATGATACTAGTTACCACTAGACAATACGTTATGAAAACAGCACAGTGTTGTATTGTCTCTTAGAAGGGTTTAATAGTTTTAAATATGAGGGAAAGAAGAAAAAACTAAGACAAAATAGACTGTTCACTCTTGATGATAACTTCTTCTGACAGTTGTGAAAGAGCAGCATTTTAAACTGGAACAAAATCACAGCAATTGACTTCAGGGAGATCACTAAAAGACCTTAGTGTCTTCTGTGACAGTGGTGTTGCAGCCCACTTGTCATAATGTATATTCATTCAGTTTACTACCTACATTTTCTTCACCATAAGTTGTACTTTGTGTTATATTAAAGATGGTTATCATGCCAATATTTCTTCTAAATGCGAGAGTGTAGCAATCAGCATCTTACCAAAGGTTTTGGGAGCTCATTCCCATCAGATTTAACACACTAACTTTCAGAGCTTTGAAAGGCAACCACATCTGCTGTAAGCATATATCAGCAATGCTAAAAAGTGATCATCGATGGTAAAAGAAAAAAAAAGCTGAATTCCTCTCTAACACTGTTGTAGGATAAAAACAGTCTTATGCCTCATGCATATTATTAAGCTGCCCCTGCCTTCGCTTTTTTTCTCCATCCATCTCTCCAACTGCTGCCCTGGAGAGCACAGGGGTATATACAGTTCATCTGTCCTGGCAAGCAACTTTCTCCAGGGGGTATGAGGCATCCTGGAGCCAGTTAAGAGTCAGTGGCCACCATGTTAAACACTGACAATCTGGCCTCACTTCCCTTCTTTAATGACATAAACGCTTACTGACAGCATCTCCACATGCAAGCTGCATGATGCATCACATGGAGCGGGTAAACAGTAAGTATTACCTGTCTCACTGGTGATGTGCAGTTACATGTATGTTTGTGCCTGTAGGCATGAAAGACTAATGCGGTAGCAGCATATATTTTTAGTGGTTTTGTTTGTACTTATTAGCAAACACAAGGGACAGTAAAACAATTTATCAGTGTATACGCTGTAGTCCTGCTTTCTTTCTTTTTAAAAAAATTCTTTACTCATCTTTCTTATAATGTTCCAGACAGTTGCAGTTTTATTTCTAATATTTAATATTTGCTTTTGCTTTTATACTGACTGATGTGCACTCCTGACAGGTTGTGTTTGAGTCATCTGTGAGAGAATCAGGAGCACTGGTAATAACCGGAGGCCATGCCCCTGTGGGTAGCCCAAACTCTGCATATTCAGACTCCGTTTTACTCTCCTCCCTCTCCAGCCCTGCAAGCCTGCCTCATGTGTGACATATAACTGATTCATTAATAATGTGAGCAGATGTTTCTGGTCCAGTCTGGCAACATGCCAGCACGCCAGCGTTTCACTGCCACAGCTTGCCCAACTGCATCCCATTAAATGCTCGTTGACACAGAATGGAAGAAGGTGATGCATTTTTAATTCTTAACCAAGTGAAAGCAGAGAAATGATCAAAAGTGGCTTGGATTTATCATATAATTTATGCGGGAGGATGTCAATGAGACGTGTGATTTACCTGCATAATAATGCTTTGTCTTGGCATGGACAAAAACGGTCAATTTAACAAATTACAAATGAAGTGTCTGTTTCTTTATGGGTTGCTCGTGCTATAAATGTACAAGTAATTTTTATTGCAGACAAAATCTGGTGTCAGCCATATCCACTGGAGCAGAACAGTAACAAGAATGAGCCTTAAATATGATTTTTGTCATTTGAGAGTTTGCACAACTGCAGAACCGGCCCAAGGCATAAGTGAACAGTGGTGTTGGGGGCCCCACACCACCAGGGGGCCCCCAAAAGTGCTTGAACATCATTATTGTTAATTAAAGACATATAATAATTTCAAAAATATAATTGAACAGTATAAATAAAAATGACAATACACATAGAAATTTGATGTTACATTATTTTCATAGCTGGCACACAAATAATACTGTTTGAATTAATTCCTGCAGCCTCTGCTGGATGGTGCATGAGTGGTCTTTAGTGAAACCAGAGGGAACCTCAAAACACTCAACATGAGAAGTGAAGGAGAAGTCGACTGTGGATTTGAGCATGATTCCAAAAATATTTGTCCCAGAAATATGGGGCGGGCGGTGGGTAAGTAGGAGGGTGTCAGTTGAAGTTGGCTCAGTTATTAAAAAACAAAATAAAAATAAAATGACAAAAATACAATTCAGTCTACTGCTTTTGCTGCAAAATGTTCTCTAGAAAGTCAACAAAACTGGCAGCAGAGGGACAAGATGACTGAGTTTGTGTGGGTGCTTAAACATCACGAAGAGAGCTCAGATTATTGTAATACGGTGAAGTGGAAGGATGCTGCACTGCGTTTTTCTAAAGAGGAGGACTAATGATGCAACAAAAATGGCTCTCACGGAGGCACAAAACAAAATGTTGAAGAGATGTTTACACTCATTTAATCGGGTTTCTGTTAATTTTGTACCATTATTCAAGCTACTTTTTAAAATGTAATTTAACTACTTTTTTAAGCAATACTTTTGTCTTTGCCACTATTTTTTATGTAAGAAGATAATGTGTATGTTATTTGGTTTTATTTTGTAGGGGGAGATGCATGTTTTGCTCACTTAAGTGCATCTGTCCCAAATTTAAAAAATGAAAGCAAATAAACTGATGAACTTTCTTTTGCTGCAAATGAAGTATCTTGTCTGCTGATGTTTTCCCTTATATTCACATGCAAGTTCAGTATGCCACACTTATACATCATTCTGATAATGAAAAAATGCAAATTAATGCTAGAACAATATTCTGAAGTTGCTACCCTAGTAAGGTAAAAAAAAATAAATAAATAAGAGGAACAACAACAAAACATTATTAAAATGACAGTAATAATGCAAGTCAACTACAAACAATGCCAATGAATGGGTGGGTTACATTTAAAGTGTATGAAATGATGAAGCACCAGTAACAGTTAAACATTGGTGGCGCTTGGGCTCTCATAAAGGTTTGGGCCAGCCCTGGACAACTTTGTATTTAAAATAGGTTTTGAAACTGAGAATATTTTAGAACCTTTTTCTTTAAATTTGTTTTTTAAAATCATTTTTTTAAAAAGATATGCTTATTTTAAATGTGATATCAGTCCAGTTCAGTTTGTCTCATGTTTCTATGATTTACAGGCAACTTGCTCAGAGGTTTCCTACTCTCTTGCCAGTCACGACTGGGTTAGGCTCCAGGCTATCCATTTAATACTAGTATTTGACTCTGTCCCAAGTGCACAGACATTTCTCCAGGTTCTCTGAATATTTGAACAATTGTTTTCATGGTAGATGATAGAAACATGAAATTCTCTGTTAAATAATATCATTTTTGAACTCTTCCAGAGTCTTTCATAAAGTAGTAAACTTCTTTTTGTCTCCAAAAATATTGAAATCATTTAACCATTATCGGTACTACCGGCCCAGTGAGACCCATTCTCCCTTAACAACTGGCCATCCCTCAGTCCTGTACCACTGAACAATCACAGCAGCAAAAATCATGTAGAATTGAGGTTGAGGCAAAAACATAGTTTAGAGATATGCAGCAGGAAGCGTAGCAAGAGTCATCTTCACCATGGCACTAACACATTAAACTTCAACCTTATCATCAGGCAATTGTACATGCATGGCATATCAGTTTTCACGACTCTGAAAGGATAATAAGCATTGTAACCAAGCTGTGAGGGCCTTTGTTCTAATGAGATGGAAAGGAGAGGCTTTAGAGCTCATAGTGATGGACTAATTAATCAGTCGCTGTAGCAGTTTCCCACAGATATCCATTAGAGTTTCATTCAACAAGCCATTGGAGCTTCAGTCTCCCCTTCATTGTTGGAAATAGGTCCATAATAATAGCATGATTGCAGATTGATCACTGGAAGGCTCTGAAGGGAAACGCATGTGGTGAGGAATAATGATGCCCTATGTGGATAGCCTTCAACAAAGACATTTTATACAAATTCAGGATTCAGAGTCATTTTGAAATTGTTCCAAATCAATTATGTTTTCCATCAACGGGAAGCGGTTTGACATTTGCGGTGAAGAATTTCGACCAGGCTTACTGAAACTGTTCATGCCAATCACAGTTTTTGTTCGAGGCGAGAACGACTGCTGAGAATGATCTGGCCCTCCTGTGTCAGCACTGAGCTTTAGTCAATACTGCCAACTTGGGTGTATACATGTATATTTATTCTGTGTATGTTTTCTTCTCCTCCTCTGTGTCGAGACAAGCCAGATTAGGTGGTTTGGGCATCTTGTTGGGATGCCTCCTGGATCCCTCGCGTGGTGAGGTTTTATGGGCATGTCTTACTAGGAGGAGGCCCCAGGGAAGATCCAAGACACGCCGGAGGGATTATATTTCCCAGGCGGTGTGGGAATTCTTTGGGATCCCCACAGATGATGAAGTGGAAGTCTTATCTGGGGTCATTAGGCTACTGGCTCCATGACCCCAGATAACTGGTAGAAGATGGATGGGTTTTTTTCTTATTATTTTTTTGTTACCTTTGCCATTTTTGGGGTACAATCACTGACCTGGGACCAGCAGTCTTTGTGAGGATCAAAGGCTGGTCCTAATGAGAAAGAGTGTCATTTCTGGGGTCCTAGTTGAGGTTGGTAACAATAAATGTTTGGCTTAAGGTTTGACTTAGGTTGTAAAAATGACACAAAATGCCCCCCTTCACTTTTTCCTCCATCCGTTTCTCAAGTCAATGTGATGTCCTAATAAGATTAGCTGTACAAAGCTTGTGAAGTAAATCCTACTGTAAGTATTTTGTAAGTAAGGGGCACTTACTAGGAAACACACGTTTCTGATTGTTGCTGCATAATAATTTATGTCAAGAGACAACATGTTTTTGAATGCTAAATGAAGAGGCAGATACATGAAAAGCGCTTTAGTTAAGGGTAGGTGAACACTGGGATTTTGATCACTTGTATGAATCCAAGTTCACTTTTTGGTAGGCTTTTCTGTAAAAAAACAAGTGGTAAAGTGTTGACGTGATAATGCTGCAAGAGTAAAATATGAAGTAGTTTTATTTTATCAAGTGGAAGATATGAAGACATTTAAAGATAATCATTGCAATTTCAATCAATTTTCAGTGGAGCAAATGTGGACAGTATTTTCCATAACAAATTGCATCTCTCGGTGTGTAATGTGTGGATGGGATTAGCTTCTGAGCATCTCAGAATTGTGTAAAACTGCAGTATCACTGAACCAGGACATAAAAATATACCCATGAAGTCAGGAATAACCATGTAATAATCTGTGCTTTCAGTTCATAAGCAAACTTCTGCACTCACAGAATCACTGTACCAAATAATGTAAAAGGAGTCCATGCATGTTATCCGACAGTAGCTGTGTTTTTTTTAAACAGATTGAAATCCCACAAATACATCAGATGATTATTTTCCATGATAAAGAACGAAAGAAGTCATTTTTCCCTATTTTTTTTCCCTCAAAAACACCTAGACATGAAATGCATTAAATGTTTCCCTTGTCACAGTAATATTTTTTAAAGATACCCTTTAAAAGTCTTTTACCTGACATCCTCCTGAGCACTCAATCTGGATAAATGCTTGTGTCAGTAAAAAATTGTGGCTTATTCTGCAGCAGCTGGTGAATTGACCAAAAGTCACCCTGCAGGCTTAACATTCCAGGCCTCATTAATGCAAATCTAGCTTCAACAGATTGATGGGAAATTGCCCTCCTCCACCCCAAACTGAGGCTGTAGAAAAACAGGACCAAGGTGAGAAACCAGTGTAGGCATGTGATGGGTAGGGGAAGATTTAAAAAAACAAACATTTTTTTCTTTTTTCTTTTCTTTTTTTTTTTTTTTTTAACCAGTCAACTAGAGCATGAACATGAAAAACCAAAAGCTTTGAAAACCTAGAAATATGGCAAAATTTTGTTACTTTCATTGTTTATAGTGTGGATAAGGTGAGTTGGACACGAGTCTGTGCCGCTGCTGTCAGAGGTCACAATGGCTTGGGTAACCATGGCAACCGCTGAGGTGACAGAAGTGAAAGATACATTTATACGATGAAGTTATTGGAAAAATTCTGTCATTTTGCCAGCAACATCCCACATTTTAAGCAGCAACCCACTCCATGTTGCTTTTCAATGAGATGATAGCAGGTGAACAATGGCCAGCAGCAGCCTGTGGAGTACATGCTGGTTGGAATAGAGGCAGCTGGATGCCTTTACTGGGGGATTGTGCACTGCTTCCTGCTGTGGTATTGCACCCTGCAGCCACCGATTCAAAACAGATAACAAAGCTCCCAGGCAGCAGCCATGGCAGCAACCACTCTTTGTCTGAAAGCAACATCATGAGTCTTGTTCGAGGAAGGTGGAGGCTAAATCATTAATCAAGATTACAGAATGGAAACAGAGAGAAGCAAACCATTAACGTGTCACTGCTCACAAGATTTTGTTGTTGCTGTCTCGGATCAAAGCTGAAAATAATCATTTTAACAAAGGGAAGAATGTTTGACACGCCGAGGCTTCTAAAATTAGTAAGTGTTAGTCACTGGATTTGCTGTTTGTCTTCTTGTCACTTCAAGGTTTCTGGACGTTGTTCCGCTGTGCTGTTCAAATACATCAGACTTACCAATTAAATTGACATGGCCCAAAAAGTTTTCAGCATCAGTTGGAGTATTTTTTAATGGAAAGTATGACGCTTTTTACTGAGGTTTTTTAACTAGTGTAGTGACCACAAATAATTCAAATTCAAACCTGCAGTAACCACAATTACATGCAGCATTTGCATTCTAGATTCACCTATTAACATGTGTGTGTGTGTGTGTGTGTGTATATGTGTGTGTGTGTATGTATATTATATATATGTATATATATATGTATATATATATGTATATAGATATATATAGATATATATAGATAGATAGATAGATAGATAGATAGAGAGATAGAATTGCATGTTTAATTCGTAAAATTGATCAAGTAGTTTTGATGGATACACATTCAAAGAAAAAGTTAATTGGTCAAATCGATTATGTCCCTGCTGGTGCTTTTTATCTCTTTTTCAAAGTATATAGTAAATTACTGAGAATGATTGATTGAATAAATAAATACACACAAATACTCTCATAAGTGGGGGGATAGCGGGGTTAATGTAATGTACTTGTGGACACTTTAGGTTCATGGTGCAGCTTTGATTATCTTACATACTGTGTGTACTTCAAATGAAAAGAGAAGAATCCAAATTACTCTATGAAGAAGTAAATAAATATGGTGTACTTCTTTGTAGCAATCATACATTAGTATACTTTTGCTTGTAAAGGCCAGTGAACCTATCAAACTGACTACATACAGCACAGCTGTGCCACACAGGAAAACCAATATTCTCCCTCCCCTGAGAGCAGGGGTCTCATCCTGGCCAGTCTGAGAGGTATTTTCTGGCTGTTTCACAGGTGAAACAGTAATATCCAACATAAAAACAAAACAAGGAGACAAATCTTGTACATGACTCGCACTCGGTCCTCCCAGGTGACTGTTGATGTGATGAAAACCAATCCACCACACAGCTGTCCTCTAATAAGCACTTATTTGTTAGTTGTAAAAGCATACAACCATGCAAACAGAAGTCTGTCATCCACAGTGTTTATTTCATTGATGAATAATTTTCATCATAGCTTTGGGTCAACAACTTTATTTTTTTTGTTAAAAAAAAACTGATTACTAATTTTTTTTTTAAAAAACCCATGAGGACAAAAGCCATGACAAAATGTTTTGATGCTTTCATAAAAATAAAACATTCCAATTGAAATTGGATGAAAACATCAAGCAGAAATGAAAATTAATCAGAACAAAAATGTGGGATAAATTGGAAATAGGTCCAATCAGAACCAAGGTTTTTGAGGCGGTCATCTGAACAAATTAAATCCTTTAAAAACAGATTGGAGCAACTAGGACACTTAAAACACAACAAACCTGAAGCTACATTTGTAGGTGACTCATCTTGATTTCATACAAAGGTAAAAATGGTAAGATAAGCACTATGTAATAAAGTACTGCTGTGTTTTTGCTGAACTACAAACTATAGTAAAAGTCAACTATAGTTAGTTAAAATTAATGTTACAACTTACAAGAGTGAATAACCAATTAATCAGAGATTTTTTGATTTAAAAAAAATGGCCTGACATACAGAAGACTGTTTTTTGACTCTGCTCTTGTTAAAGTTTCTTTTTAAAATACATCACGAAGCCTTTAACAGTGGACCTCCACAAAGAACAAGAGACAAGAGATCATGAAGTACAGAAAACAAGAAGTCAGAAGCCCCACGTTAAGCTGATTTTCCACTATTAAGCCAAACAAGCCAAGTGAGGCTGAGGCAGGCCAGTTGCTTTCCCTCTGTCACTTAACAGTCAGGAGAAGCTGGTTTCTGCCCACACTTTTTTGAGCATCCAAGTGGGGTTTTACTAGCCCAGAGGGTTTTACAGTTCAGCTTCTCTCTGCTTTTGCCTCTTCTTATTAACTATATTTATGATATACTTGCTTTTCCTACAACTGCTGTTAATATTGGTCACACAAACAGCAAATTCAGTTTTAGTTCAGCTCTGTACTGTTTGTGCCTAGTGGTGGCCAAGGCCATTGTTTTCTCTACAATTAGTTTATTAAAAAGATTTGCTCATAACGTTTGTCGACTGAATCGCTCCAAACTGCACTGGAACTCTGATCAGACTCAGGGCTGAATGGTTCGCAGTTTGGCCCATGATTCTCGGCTTCAGCCAGTGATGTCACTTCGACAAGACTCCTCCTAAAAATCTTATATGAGAACCGTTTCCTTGCTGAATGTTGGATATGAATGCTGGTTTTAGATTTTTTAATAGTCTTCTTATTTGCTTTACAATTCTGAATTTGTCTTTGAGTTCTTGAGCCTGAATTTGACATTTTAACCTGCTGATGTTCACTGCAGATTCATGGTCACTATTGTCTACCATTACGTTTATTCTGTTTAGTTGCATGCTATTTTTGTGTTTGATGAGTGAAGAACTGATCCCAATGCAGCTCCA
>JAOWBL010000022.1:15658568-15680834 GCA_028564865.1 Zenarchopterus dispar
AACTAAATAAATTCAGATGACTAAATTGCAACTACAACTATATCTCTTTTTCTATTATCAACTTCATCCTGATCCTCAAGAGGGCTTGGAATTTTTGCAGTGTTTCTAAGGCAACACTGGATAAAACCGTGTCTAACTCCAAGAACCACTCTGCAATATCTTTCTTGTAAAGCATTGAAAAATGTCTGACTGTGTAAATGTTTGGTTTTAATGTTTACACCCACCTTCAGTAATTATTGCCCAATAGGCTGAAAACTCATAAAATCGGAGTAATGTTTGCAGAAAATTAGATTGAGGGCATGTTGTTCATGGTTTCATGGTGATATTAAAGTTAATAAAAGATTGGAAAACAGTGGAAAAATTAATACCTTGAGTACTTTTTTATGCTTATTTTCTCATTCTCACATTTCATTTGTACTCCTTGTGTAAAAATAAAAACAAAAATAGGTATATTGGAAAAGCCTGTGGTTGTTTTTCACTGTTTTATTGAGCCTCATAGATAATGACAATAAGTTAAAGTAAATGAGATTCAGTACAAACACTCATCATCCAACAAATATTATCTGAGGCTTTGTAGTGAAGCATTCACGTAAGCACGTTGGGATAAACTGGTTCATCTAGACTGCATTTTCAGTGATGTAAAATGAAAGTAACTAATCACATGATTTTTTTAGGGGGCTTAAGAGGAGGCTTCCACTTCTACTAGTCCCTCATCAAGAGATTACAGCAGAAGTGCAGGTTAAGATGTTAGCCCATCTCACGGAGGCTCACATCAATGTGGACCATGGAGACTGAAGTAGCTGTGAAAAAAAATGAAAAAGTAAATAAAAAGAAACCCTTCCCAATTGAATTGCTATAATCAAACAGAAGAAAGCTGAAGAAAGAACTTAGACCCACTTCAAGCCCCCACACAGAGGGTGAACATTGTGCTTTTTCAGTGGACGATACCACCCCTCCACCCCCCACACACAGACAAATCAACCAAAAAGCCCCAAATTTATAAGAAAAATCCATTAAAATGATAACACACTTTAAGGAGCTACACAGTTCCAGCTTCAAGAACAGAGGATTTGGACTAATTTACTGAAGTCATCCATGAGTGTACTGAGAGTGAAGATGCTCTCTGCAGGACATTGCAATAGCTTGATGTTTCCCTGATAATAGTCTTATCGCACTTCCACCAAGCTTGTGCTATGGGTTATTACCACTGCCTTATTGAAGATTGTGCCCTTGTGGTATGTTTATTGCACATTAAAGTGCACATACACTTGTTTGAGGAATAACTGTTTACCCTCCAGTGCTCTCAATAATAAAAGAAGCTCAAAACCGTTTTATGATTCAGCAGCTACGTGTGTGTGTGCATGGGTGTGTGTAAAATCTGAGGATTCAAGTCTCCCTGTTATCTGTTTACTTAGTTTAATGTCTAATGTTTTTTTTTCATGAAGTTCAGATTTAGGGGACATTTTTAAGCAATTGTGAAAAGAAAAAGATCATCAAGAAAGAAGATTGCTCAGTCTTTTTGTTTTTCTAGTTCGTTGTAAATGTTTTACACTCAATGTCAATCATAGTTCAGCTGTTAACTGATTATTATCATTATCATTCCTATACTGAATACTTGTTTTGTATACGCCGGTTTTTCATTGGATGAGAAGTAGCTGTTTTTATATAGGAATATATTTCCTTTTTTTTTTTTTAAGTCTGACTCAAATTTATGAGGTGTTAATAAAACTGATGTGGCATTTTGTAGTTTCAATACCTTGGATCCTTCCCGATCAAGTCTTTACAGCTCTGTTCATAGCAGCTTGTTTTCGGAGGTGGAATTAACCACTCCACTCCAACTGCGGGTGGGGTGAACCTCAAATTGATCTTGTAACTTTGTGCCAACCTCTTCTGAGGTGACAACAAATGCAGTATAAGGTGAAGTTTGATGGAGAAAAAAAAACAAGGTGTATTGTTCTGTTGTGTCTGTGATGCCACAGTACCCCAAAAATCTGAACAGAATGACATTATCAGACTTATAGGAAGCCCCACATGAAGCAATAGAGAAATCATTTCAAGAACCCAATTAAATGCTTTCAAGTACAGAAAAAAATCATGTCATAATAAGCTATATGCCCTTTAAGGAAGGGGCTTCACATAATATCTTGAATGCAGTCCTTCCAAAGTTTCCAGCACAAGCCTCAGAACAGCCTTCTGGATTCTCCCTGCTTCTCATGTGGAAACCCCCACACAGCCGGCTCGACTGTAAACTGACTAAATAGACTATTTTAGATTATTTAGAGGCCTTTTCAACATCAAATGATGGAAATCTGTACTCAAAGTATGACCACAATTGTAAGCAGAGTCATCCACATTCACAACTCTTGGCATCCAGAAGTTATGATTTGATAAATGATTTAAGATCAAATGACAACATTTTTCAAGCTTCACTTTAATATTTTAAGAATGCAAATGGCACACTTTTATCAAGGTGACTGACTTGCGTTTAGGAAGTAAAGTATGTACATTTTTAGAAAAGCAGTACAACAGCAGAGAGAGTGCAACATGCTGAAGTTACAAAGTAAAAAACGACATGTCGCAAAGTTCCCCATCACCTTTACTCCCGTTTTCTTTCAAATACACATGTTCCTGGACAGATCTTTTTTTTTTTTTTTTTGCCTCTTACCTCTCTGTGCTACTTGCAAAATTTCCAGACTACCATGTGGCATCAATACGGCACAAGACAGCTAAAGTTTCAGTGCAAAACTTCAAAAACAACGATGCAAAACAAACATCACATGGGGCTTAAAAAGGGGATAGTGCACATTTGCTGCAGCAGGTCTGAACGAGGTAAATTGAGATGCAGTGAACTCTCCCAGCCACTGTACAACTGAACTCTTGATGTGCACTCAACAAGGTCTTTAATGTTTTGTGTGTAATAGTCTTGGGGCGCCGGGACCATGGCGGGACCGTGATCACAGCATACACACACCCATTTAAACTGATTAGCTCTCTTGTGAGAGGAAGTCCACCCAATGCTTTTCATTATCATTATTAAATGTCGGGAACTATTGAGTTAAGAGAACAAACACAACATTTGCCTCTTCATATTCTATAAAAGAAAAAAACATCCCCTGGGTAATAAATAACCTCCATCACTGGCTAACAAATGATTTCTCCGCCTCTTTATTATGCATTCCCCAACAGTTAGAAGTGACTGTGCTTCAGTTTGCTGAACACTGAAATGATTTGACAAACAAGCAACAAACCACTTGTTCTAGTTCAGAAATGTTCTCATCTAATATGTTTCACGCTTTGTTTCCCCTTCACTAATCTCTAAACATGTATAATGAGGCAGAAAGGTCATGGAACCATACTGATGGACTTTTTTTCTTTTAATTTCAATTAATTATTATGAGCAAAACTAGCTTGGACTCCTTGGAGCGCATTAGCATTTCATAATTTACTAAAGTAAAACTGGATGGAATCAGGTTATGAAATAATCAGAACACAGTAAGTCCACAGTAATATAACAATGTTAATGTACAACATGACAGCTGATGCGAGGGATGCAGGCGCTTTGGTAAGTTTCTGGATCAACCCTCGTGTCTTGCGGCTGTGTGGAGACTCTGCAGCGATGCAACCTGCAGGGAAGATTCCTGAGAGCTGGACACCATGTGGCAAAGATATGGCCATTACCCCCAGCAATCCCTCTGCTCCTGGAACAGGCCACATTTGTGGAGCTGTGGGTCCTTGTTAACATTATTGGCAGGTGGTGCATGAAGCCAGTTGTCCTTGTTAGAACCCCGGAGGCACCTTCTCTAACAGAATTGAAGGCCTAAAAATACTGTTAACTTAATTCAGCCATGAGCGGGGTCCTTTGGTTGATAACATACAGATATAAGAAGTTACAATTAGCTAGATGTCCTTTTCTGACCCGGGCGTCGGTGAGATTCACAATGCAATATTTGTCTAGCTGAAGGACAGTTTAAAGAGGCATTTATTTCTGTTGGCCATCTTTTTCTCTTGGATGTACATTCAATGTTTTTCTCATACTTTAATCCTTTTTCAGGCCTCAGTTAGACAAAGTTAAATTGTGCAAACATTTCCAATGTGTAACTCATAAAAACACTGATATTTTTGCCATGTCAGACCTCATAGAGGATCTGGAAAAGTCAAGTGTTGACAGAGGTGAGGTGTGAGTGTCGATGGGTGCAATGCAACACTTCATCCTGCTTGCACAGAACCTTTTTTAATCTTGTGTGGCTTGCATTAAGCTGAGTTTGGAATTTTTAAAGATTCATTTATTCATTCCTTATCCCACTTGTCAAGATGCTGTGTTTAGATTATGCATGTGCATTTTAAAGTAGAAACAGTAAAATCTGCTTTATTATTAGTATTGTTGTTACTTTATATAATTTTTGAACATTATGTGTTGCAGTGTGTCTCAGAAGTTTTGACCTGTGTCTATGTCTTAACCTGTGTTCCCATGGTTGTCTGTTTGCATTGTGCTTTAGCTGTTTGCAACTGCTTTCTGATGTAATTTTATTAATACAAACAACAACAAACTTTATCTATCCTTATTTTTGAACCACATTCATTTTGTTTTCAAAGGTAGCTTTGTTCATTCTACTGAAAACCAAAGGTTTGCTGTTACATGTTAAATCTGAGCGCTCCTGTGAAACCAAGTAAAAAAGATGAGAAGATCGGTGGGGGTGATTAGCGTTAATGCTGGCCCCAAATCAAATCCAGATCATCATCCAATGCACTGCACATACATCAGGGTGGAAGTTTGGATGCAATATATAAATATACATGCAGATGTTTATTTGCTCGCTTCCTCTGGCAGGTTAACTCGAGCAGATTGCATCTTCTCAGCTCCGACACTTAAGATCTGACACATAGACAGATGGGCTGCAGGTTGCCCCATTGGTCTCCTGATGACGCCTACGAGGATGGATGAGCTTATTTTCAAGGTACAATTGGTCATCTCACAATCTGCTGTGTATTTACTCAGTGATCTACTTGCATGGGTCCTGTTTATGCTTGGTAAATAGCTAATCACGAGCACATGCTGCACGGATGGCAAAAGCTAGATAAATAAACTTAGCATAAGTCCACATCCATGTGCAGACCATGTGAATAAAAAGTCGACAGTGTAAAAACACAAAGATTTTCTTTTTTGGCCTTTTCAGTGGACTATTTTTGTAGCATCCTGGAACGTGTTTTTTGACACGCGACGCAGCTGTTCACAGTTGATGACAGTAAGAAGCTACAGAAGCAGAGGCAAGCAGCTTTCTAAAGATGTTACTCTGCTTTACTGAAGTGATAATTGGAGGCTGTCCGTGTGTGCACTTCTCTGTCCGTCTGTCTGGCAGCCTGCTGTGCCAGGATGTGGAGGGAGTCAGGAACAGATCCACAGATCTAGGCATTAAGCTAATGTGCTGAGATCGGGGGCCAGTGCCTCACAAGCTGTCTCTTTGGCTGAAGGCTGTAATACGAATGGGCAGTGACTGAGCACTGGCATCTAGGATGGCAGAGAAACTGAACACCTGCCTAAATCCTCTTCCAGGCCGCATAAACATATATTTACATCTACCCAATGTCTCCTCCAGTCATGATTAGGGTGATCAACAATGGACCCAGGTGATAGGACAAACTTGCCTACTTTGTTGGCTGGAGGGGCTGTTGAGAACCTGGGACTGATGATTGATGTGTAGAAAACACCATTATACTGTCAGCCAGTACATGGTGCTGGTTGTTAAATGTGCGCCTCACTGTTTCAAATTAATCTCGAGCTTTAGCTTTGACTTGCTCAATTATAATTTTTACCGTTGCAAACATTTGACATGATATTCATAGTTGTGCTTTTTTATTGTGCCTCTATCCTCAGAAGTTTTGAAATATTGCCCAAAGCAAAAGGTCATGTTCACTTACGGCAGAGTTAATGCGGAAAAAATACATTGAGATTTTAGAGCACAAAAATCTCAAAGTACTCTTCAACACAACATCTTTTCCAAGGATGTCCATGTGTTTTTAACAAGAAAATGCAAAATGAGATTCTGAACACACCCTGTACACAGTAATGGCTGAGAAAGAAGCTGGCCTGGCCAGGTAGTCGTGAGCTACCCCTGATAGACTGCCAGTGTACTGGAATGAAAAATGCAATAACAAGATCAAACCAGTGGACACCTTAAGTCACGTTTGCAGAAAGAATAAGACTATAAACAAGTGAAACAGCTCATTGATTTTTATCCTCACTGCCAGACTGCCTTTGTTTGGGAGTGGCAACATTAGAAAGTGATAAAGACTTTAACTATTGCTTCACTGGCCTGCAACACATCTCAAACAAGATGCTGTTAATGAATTTTAACAAATTCAATGAAGCTGAAGAGAAAACATGAGACACCATTGATTCATATTGCCTGCAATGAAATAAAATTCCATGTAAATGTGAGAACAACTGGATTTTGATTGTATTTTAATTTGTCTAGTTTTATTTTTTCTTGTGGAGGGGGATTTTCGTTGGTGTCCAAACTTTTTCTGACTTTTAGTTGTAAATACAACATTTTCTCAATATGGTACTTTATCGGCTAGAGTAACTTCTGGAGGGAAGGCTTTGACCTAATAACTTAATATGAGAAGAGCTTTATTTTTATTCCCAGAGATGAATTCTTCTTGACATGCTCACTGGTACAGAGCATCTCCTCACTGTGCTCTGGAGTGCAGTGGTTGCTTCTGGTGAAAAAGATATTTTTTCTCAAATCCTGAAGACATCTTGATGTCTCTCTAATTTAATCTCTGATTTGTCTCTGCCACAACTTTGCCACATCAGGCTGAAGCAAAGAGAGAATGAAAAAAGGAGAAAAAGATTTGTTGTTTCAGTGCTATCAAGTTTAAGCCTCTTGACACTCAGAGTAAGGTAAAGAAGATGAAACCTGGATGTCTCAAAGTTGGTCTATTTTCAGAAGGATATGATTCATTTTCAGCTAAGAGCGTTTGGTTTAACTTCAAGCCTGATTAAGGTGACTGGTATGAAAGAGGGAGTTGCCGTTCTCTCCTCTCCCAAAGTCACCAGGTCCCTTCTTGATGTTGTGGCTCATAAAACAATTACGTTCTTGCCTTGTCTGAAATTAGCAATTACCGACATGGTGGAAAGGTCAAGAAATGTTTTTAAAATGCGACCAGAGTCTTTTCCTGCCTGCTTCACTGAAATGTTGTCATACATTTATTGGGGATTAAATGAGGCTCCTGCAACTTGTGCCAAGTGGAAACCTTGACATTTTCGAACCAAAGGTGAAATCCTGTCAGAGACCGTGTCCTTCTGTCTCTCGTTGCGTACTCCTTGCTGCTTGTTCATTTAAAAGAGAACTGCCAGGAGAAATGCTTTGTTTTTGTTTTTTTCTTCAGTAAATTTTATCTAGTGAATCAAAAACACAGACAACAAAATGGCTCCAACTCATAATTTTGATGAAATTTTTATTTAAATGATGCCATTCAGGCTTTAATCTTCTTTCATTATTGTAAATGGATAATTTCATAGATGTTAATTTAGATGACTGTGCCCTGTTTTAGAGATAATTATACCTAGAGAGGAAATGCCAGTTTCCACAAACAAGTAATTCCCATGTTCAGAGGATGATTAACTTACTTTATGGCTGATAAGAAAACTGTCAGATATCTACTCAAAGGTAATCATTTATTTATTCATTTATTTTTACAAAATTTCATCAAGGTTTAATATAGCCACAAATAATTTAGGTAACACACCTGTACATTTCAGAAAACCCTTAACATTCATAAATGTAAAATGTAATTGCTCTTCATAGTTTCATTTGAAGCTGTAGTTTGTGGCTTCTTCCAGCAAAGGCTGAAAGAAGCTCATCCAATTTGCTCCATTTGATTGTAATGGTTAAACATCAGCCCTACCTTGGGCCTAATTCACTTCACCCCTCAGCAGTTTAGGATTTGCCTCATCCATCTTAGTTAGAAATTGCACAGCCAGCCAGATCCCAGCTGTATTAAGGAATCAGCTTTATTACTACACCCAACACAAGGATGCAAAATGATTTATCTTATTTAGCTATGGTACTGCAAATAACCACTGGACACAGGAGCGCAGTGGTCAGAGCCTGTCCTCTTAGCTCATGTGGACTGTGAAGATGGTGTACAAATAGGAGATAAAGCCAAATTATTTTTTAAAGGTTACAATTTTTTTACACCAGATTTAGTTTTGGTTGGGTTGGTGTGCCTCTGATTACCTATAAAAGTGTTAAATGTAACTTAGTTGTGACCTTTAACCATACTGTTTGATTTTTGGGGATGCAATATGTTCAGCCATATTCACTGACTGTCAGAATTGAAAAAAAGAAAACTTTATAGGCTTTATGAGAACAACCTTAAAAAGCCACCAAAACTATTTTGTAGTTATAATACACCATAAAAAAATCTTCTGATTGTGCCATAAATAGTGTGAGTCCACTTTTATACCCACTTCATCCCTTCCAATGTTACCTGACCCAAGTACCATCGAATGAGAGCGTGAACCCCATCGCATGACCAGACAGATCCAAATGCAGACACATGCAGAAAAATGCTCAGACGGACTCCTATTGGCAGTTCAGAAAATATTTTTGTGAGCTTTGAGTTGAAGACAGAATACAAGGAGAAAATCCATGCAGGCAGAAGGAGAACACGCAAACTCAACACACAGTCTCCAGCCAAGATTCGAGATTCAAACCTAGAACCTTGTGAGCTGATCACATTGCTGACAGCCATAACAGTGTGGTAACTTTCATATTAGATTACATCCTTTTAAGTAACAGGAGAAAAGCATGGGCTTGTTTATATATACCACTACATTAAACATAGAGCTGGATCATTGCCACTTTGTCTGCATAACCGTCTGTCTCTCTTTTTTTCCAAGCTCATGTAATCCACCTCTGCAAAGTCATGTAGATGAGGGCAGAAGAGCAAGGTCCTTAATTCGTTAAGTTGGAATATGGATGACCTATGGAGAACATGGCCACTACCTCCATCTGATGCTTTGTGATATCGTTTAGCATGTCCTAAATAACAGGGCAGCAGCTGTAACAGGACTGTGCTTCAAGGGCTTACTTTTGTAAAGCCTCTTGTTTTGTATCCCTCCTAATTTTCTTTCCCCTCTCCCAGTGTGTACTCAACATTTGTAATGCACTTGGCTTGAAACCACATGTAATCCTTAGTCTAAGCAAGCAGCACATGCAGCCTCACAGCAGGCTTGCACCAAAGAACTGTGTAAAGTCAACTCTGCACCAGCTTTAAATGACATTTATAAAGAAGAAATTCATTCTGAACAATCTGATCTGAAAAGGAGTTATGTTTAGGTAATATATATTTAATAACAAGGCTGTCATTTTGAGTCTAAAAAATCATGCTTCAGCAAAATTTTGAAAGTTATATTGTAAATAAACCAACACAGTAAAACATATCTGTGGTGTCTTTAGATCCAAGAGACATAACAAACCCTAGAAGAATAAAAAATCAGAAGAAGAAGAAACACTGTGGCTTCAGGAAATAGTCAAAGCTCCCACACTTGAAATGGGGAAATAACACCTTGATTTACAGTCTGAACAAAAGTCACTTGTATTTAAAGACATCCTTCTGACAAGTGTTTTTTCAGAGTAACAGGACAGATGTGTCCAATTTTATAGATTTTGTGAGCTGACAAAGAGAAGAGAGTTGTTGTCACTGTCATCGTGATCTGTGTATTTTCATTTGCCTCTTACAGTGATTAATTGCACCTAAAAGCCCCCCTGACCTGTTGGATTGATTAACGGACTACATGGTACAATAACTTCCTTGTCTTCCTTGTGCATTCATTTGCCCTGCATTGGCATCAGTCATTTGCAGGATTTAGATTTTCACTCCAGCATGAGCTGTTTACTTTTCAAGTTGAATGCCTTACGGTCCCTCGAGCTTCTCAGTGAGCAAACTGTCTCAGGTACGTCTTAACTCAGTGGAAAAATATCTCGCACTTATATTTTAAAACTTGGAACCGTGGTTGTAATTCAATACTAATTCAATGAAATACTAAAAACACATACGGTTTGGCATACATAAATGTTTGTGAATGACTACTGGATACCTATGAGCAGCAGGAATGATGCCAATAAAAAGAGCAGGCCAAAGCTTCATCTGGAAATAGCCTACAAAGATTTTTGGAAAACTAAGGATGAAAAAGAGGTAAATGTACAAAAGCTATGACTATACAGAGGACAGAGGTCACATTAATTACATTATATCACATTAATCAGCGGCAAAACTGAGTTTATTGCAAATGTCCCTATAAAAGACATCCTACAATGTCAAAACTGTAAAGGCTTTCAAGGAAGAACAAATTGATAAGCTGATAAAACATCCTGAGGTCTTAATAAAAAGTCTCTGACTTTTTTTTTTCACTTTTTTTGCCAAAATACCACAACGACACAGTACAAAATATTATTTAAGCTCTGTTCATCACACTTGGTGTAAAGTGTAGCGTTAATATTTCAGCTCAACCATATTTATTCATATATATTTATTCAATATACATTTATTCATATTTTGTGAGCTGGAGGGAGAATGAATCGTAGCAGAAGGAAGCATTGTATATGTAGAGAAAGTATTCAATTATTTGTACTATTCTGAAGTTGTGTTGCAGAAGTTTTGTGCTTGGGGGGAATCTTTTCCCGCTTGGACTCAACATGGGAAGATGGGGGTGAGTAAACACACAGGCCCACAAGGGTCATGATGCTGGAAGGATGGACCGCCACTCTCTGTGTCAAATGTCAAACAACAGAATTGAATCATGCTAAATCTATAAGATTTTCACTTTAGGTTTAATGTTAAATAAAAGTTTGACCAACAGAAGTTTTTTTCTGGACTGTTTTTATTGGTAAGTTTGAAAATATTACACTAAACAAAAACTTTTAACAGCATAAGATTAAAATAGCTGTTATAAGAGATGTTCTAATCATAGAACAGCAGATTTCAGTATTGGGATATAAACTGATTTGATCTACATGAAGTGTAACCAAGTCATTTCCTTAAATGTTTCAGTGTAGACTGATGGATCATCTCTGCCTCTGTTTTCTTGTTCCCGTTTTCATCTCCGACACCGAAAGCTTAAAACATTATGTTACACTAAACACAGGCTCATCATTTTCAAGATTACTTACTTTGTCATCTTTGACATGATAGTTGGCTGCTTGTAATAAAGCTGTCATATCTTTAGTAAAATTGTAATTTATGCTCAGCCTGTAAAAACATTTTGCTCCAGATTTCTTTTCTTGTTAGCTTCAGCATAAAGATTTGATGTGAGAACTATCGATCACATGAAGGTTGTGGTTTTGTCGTCAGTCTGTGATAACAGGACAATGGTACCAGAATGTGAAGCTGGCAGTGTCCACCGGAAACGTAAACAAGTTATTCTATGATTTACAGAAGGAACATGAGCGGTGGGTGAGATCTGTTTGCAGTTTTACAAAAGAGATTGGAATTAAAGTAGAGAAATGTAAGAGACAGTTTGGTTATACCAAATGGTACTACTTCAGCATAATTATAGTTGTTTAAAATTTTAATTGATAAAACATGAAGGGTTTGTATCACTCACTGTGTAAGTGGCTCATATAAAGCGTTCTGCAGTTATGATATAATTTACTTATTGTGTAGCTGTGTGATGACACAGCTTGTTTCCCCTTATAGATTATTTTCAGATTATGAACATTTCATTTTAATGTTAACATGAAGTGAAGTGAAAAAAAAGAAAAAAAGTGACAAAAATTTTTCAGGAAACAAAAGTAGTGTTATAAATAACTGCACTGTATCAGTCATGAGGATAATTGCTCTGATGCTGTTGGAAGACTTTGCCAAAAAGACATTTTTAAAAAGAGAGTATTTACAGATTGCTTGATTTTCTGGCAGAAGATGATAGTTGGTTCATGTGCTCCCTAACGCTGCCAAGAGCTGTATAACATGCGCTCTCTTCACGCAAAGCTGTGTGATCCAATATGCAGGTCATGTGTTTGCAGATAAAACAAGGGTTGCTGGTCCTCTTCCTGTTGCCCCGATGGTGTTCGAGTGAACTAATGTGCTTCGTTCTGTCTCTGGTTTCCACTTCAAGGTATGCTCTAAACTTAACAGATTTGATTGCTTCTGCTTTTTTTTTTTTTTTTTTCAGGTTTCCTTTTGTTTGCTTCCCTGATGAATTTCTCAATTTCACATTTTGATACAATTGTGCTTCTTTACTGTTACACTAATACTCAAATCTAATTACATGTAATGCAAACAGTGTTATGACATACTGAACGATTGATGAGGTATCTGGAGCTTAGTGTCTGGCCAAAGTCTAGCATTTAGACCTGGATAGTCAAAACTGAGATAATTCCTTCAGACTTGTATTCCAAACTGAAAACAAGGTTTCCATAGGTTGCAGGTTTCATGTAGCTCAGTGTAATTTAGGATATGATACAAACATCACCAAAGTTAAAAGTGATAAATTGATCACTGTTTAGTAGTCAATAAATATAATAGTATTAACAACAGTCATCAACATTTCTTGAAAGGACCACATTTTTGAAGATTTGACCAGAAATAATCAAGGAAGGACCTGTGATTTTGTGTGAGTAAAAGAAACAAAACAAAAAGAAAGCAAACAAAAATAAAAACAGATTACACTGACCAGCAGCGTCAGATCAGAGTGGCCAGGTATAGATGTATCACACTGGAATTGAGTGTTTAAGCTGCATTTTTACAAATTAGGAGGTCCTGGAGAAAAAAACTTCAACATTATAAATAAAACTGAACCTTTGGCACAAATGAAGCCATATTTATTAAGGCCTTCATTTGGTAATCAGAGCACCCGCAAATTAGCCTACATGTAAAGAAAAGTATCTAATTCAGAAGTTTCTGTTTATTTTTCCTGTGCTGAGTATAGAGATGTTTAAAGTAAAATAAACTCCGTAAAATGACCCAGTGGTCACTCAGTATGTTGAAATATGACCCGTTTTTTTTTCTTTTCTTAAACGCTAATCTTTGAGCTCTGAACAGCTGATTACATCAGTTTAGGATACATTTTATAAATCATCAAAGGGGTATTTTACTGTTGCACAGAGTGATAATGAGATCACAAAACTTTGAGCATTCCCAATCACAAGTGCCTGATATTTTGTCAGAAAGCCGTTCTCATCAGCTCATAATCACAATAAATGCATTTAGAATAGTGATTACATAATGAGTTGTTTTATTATTCATAAATGTGCAATCATTCATGAGAAGAAATTATTATAATTACAGTCATTTCACCAATAAAAGGATTGCATTTATTCATAGTAGAGAAGATACGGTTTACATTAACATACATTTTTGTTGAGCTGCATCAGTGTCTGCATATACAGAAGGCAGGCGATGATAAAATTATCCTCTGAAATTTCCTCTGTGTTGATGACAGCACAGAGAGAGAGTGGTCCACGAGGAGCCTTTCTCTAATCATTGCTGTTTTTGTGTGCCTATAAGTACCACACTTATTTGGACATATCCGCAATGTTATCGACTAAGTGAAAAGCAGCACAGAGGTCAGCAGTGACAGAACCAACTCTATTCTGCTGGTGGTAGCTGGTTTTTCAATATTTTTTTTCCCCAAATCATAGATACTGCTTCAAGCAGCTTTAAAACATCGCTTGATTTACATTCATTTTTTTCCTCACAATTTACTCCAGGATTTGATGGAAATAAAATAAAAACAACAACAACAAAAACTAACAAAACAGAATTTCCAGAAGAATTTGAATAATTCATTTACCCTCATTCATGTTTCTGCTCAGTTAAATTATTCATTTAGATCTTGCATTTGTCATTGAGTTTAGCTTTTACCATCTATTCCTTTCAGTTTTGTCGGTGAAATCCTTCAGTAATGTTTCAGCTCGTAGGTGAGTTGTAATGCACGCTGTACACAAATGCTTGTGTGGCCAATGCCAAGTACAGTGTCTGTGCCATAGAGCCCACAGCAAAGTAAATTTGTCTGTGTACCACTTTTCAAAAACATGGCAATTACAAAACAAAACCTTCCAAACTAAAAAAGCATGAAAAACACACATATCACACAACACAAATTACCACAAAAAAGTAAATGAAATAAATTATTGTCATGTAAATATATAGTGAATGCTTTTTAGAGTTAACATATTTTCAGAAATCCTTTGCACATTAAAGCTGGAAAACGTTGGACAAAAAGGTTTGTGAACACCGTTGCATTTATGTGGCCTGGCTTTAATAAATGTGACTCAATGACAGTGAAATGACCCAAAGTGTTCAAGGATCACTGGAGACAGATTTTCTCTCACCAAGCTGTATCAGCCATCACATAACTTAAGAAGCGACAGCTCCCTTTTTGCCTCCAGTGATTGTGCCGAGGGCTTCTGACAAACCTTTCTAGAAATCTGGTACCTGCGTAAAGCTCTCCATCTTGATGAGTGAGTGCGGCCTGGTCCCAGGCAGACACTGTGAAATGGGCATGGCTCTGGATCAGAGAGCAGGCCAGTGAGCCCATACTACCCATATCTGGTCCATTTACCATGGCCCATTTGTAAGATCATACTTTGAGGGCTCCGCAGCTCAGCCACTCCTTCATTCTGCTGTGCAGAGAATATTTGTCCAGACTAATGTTGAAGGTAGTCTGCTCAGCTCACTAGGTAGCTCCAGCATTAACAGCCTTAGGCTCCGCAGGCTGGTAATGACTAAAGACCAGTTTGGACATATAAGACTGATCGTTTTGATTAGAGGGTGTATCTTCAGGAATGGGATGCTTTGGCTTATCGATTTGTTTAGTACGTCATATTAATCATGACAATGAACACATGTTAAAGCCTTCTGGGTGATGAAATTCTTATTAACTACTTGACTGTTGTCTCTTAACTGACAAAACAAATGAATGCATAAAAAAGGAAAATATCAATAAAATGACCTGCAGTCCAGTGGTACAGTTGCTAATTTGTCTAATATATGTCTGGTTGTTGTAGTATCTGAATAAACTTAATATGCAGTGTTGTGTGAATTTACTTCATAATGTAATGGCCACTCAGCCTGTCATCAGTGATTTATTACTCAGTTAGGTACCCTTTGACCTGGCTCTGGCCATCTCCTCAGGCCACAGGAGGCAAAGTGTACAGCCAGCACATCGACATACAGCACAACATGGCCCTGCTTCGCTTCATTGATGCATATGACACATGAATCTGCCAGCAGACACTTGGGCCTTATGTTGCAAATCTAGCAGGTCAAGAATCGCAGCTATGGGTTAATGCTGAAATAGATTACAACCCCGGAGAGTGAAGTGCGATTGTGTTTTATGCCTCTTTCCAAGTGTTGTGTAAAAGGTGGTAAATTATGTCAGAAGACAAATAATTTTTTCTTTTTTTAATAAAGTGTTTTTCTCTGAATACTTCATTTTATGAATTACCTGTTTCAAATAGAGGGTGGAATCCACTAATTTAGCCTTAAAGTAGCTGAATGTGTCCAACATGACAAAACGAGCATGGCTCACTACCCATCAGCCCACTCTAACATCATTACCCACAATCCAAGTGTTTTGCATAAGGCCATACTGGGGTCCTGCCAGCATGGTCCACAAACGGAAAAACAATATTGAAATATTTTTCCTCCCATATCGACCGATAATTTATTGGTACTATAGTCCTAATCATGCTTTGTGTCTGAAAGCAGTGTTCAGTATGAACTGCACAAAGTTTTCACATCTTAGGTCATTTCCTCTAACCTCGACTAAATGATCTTGTAAACTTGTAGTTTTCCCTTGGTTCAGGTCCTTTTCATACAAAAATACAACGGCACCTGAATGTGTTACCTCAAGCCACACAGGAACTTCCTCACCATGTCTTGGTCAGGTGTGTCTGGTGTGGGAACAAAACACAATAAACAGGACGAAGATCCTGTGTCATAAAATGTACTGCTGGACCGCTTGTTTTATGATATGGCAAACCTACGCGGATTAGCAAATAATTCAGTATGAAAATATAGTGCTGCTGTGGCCGGAGAGGAAGGTTTTGATACTCTGGAGTTGCAGAAGGCACGCAGCTAAACAGTATTTGAGGCTGTGTGCATAAATCATCCTGCACTGGTTGATTTAGCTCATCATTAATCCTGCAGAAGTCAAAGTTTACACATAATTCAGTGACCCAAATCATGTGATTCTAGGGCTTTTGGTCTTGTTTGGTCAATACGCTCTTTGACCAGGAGAGCTGCACTAGAGTTCACCAGTTGTTTCAGATCATGGTCTTGGTCCATTTCTTTGTGCAAGACATGCAGTAATGTTTTAATATTATGCAGAAAACTGTATAATTTTTTTTCCTTATGAATTTTTTTCATTCATAAGGAAAATTAGCCTCAATTCCAGTTGTTAGATTACATTTAAATTGTTGCTCAAGCATATGCTGATAAGTTGATGCTTCACCTTTAAACCATTATGAGAAAAAGTACACATACCCTGCTGAACAACAGCACGTTGGCTTTGTTAAAATCAGCCGCGCCAACCTCATGTTCAAGCGTGAAATGGGCGAAACAAAAATAATTTTATCCATGCAGATGGAGGTAAATTGTAAATTTTTTGTATCGCGTATTCATCACCTTTGTTAAGAAACTCATAATTAGTGTGTGATTACCTTCAGTCACATAGTTACTACAGTTTAATTCAACTGTGTCCAATCGAAGTGATGCAAACGCACTTTGGAAAGGGACACCAGCAAACATTCAGCACAATTATGATATACGGGCTTTTCAAAACACATTAGCGATAGAGTTATGGAGCGATATGAGTTCAGATCATTTAATAAATGTATTTCTTGAAGCAACAAAAAACCTTTTGTTTAAAGAATAGAAAGAATAAAATGGAATGACACGACAAAGCGTGGATTCGTTTTTCTGGTGGTATGTATGTTATTGGACTTTTATTCACGCTGACTCATTTTAGCTTTATTTAGAGACAGAGAACTCCTGGCATAAAGGACAGCGGAAATGAATCCCCTGGTAAGTGTGACTTAAACATATGTTCTGTAATGAGGCTAATGAGAGGCAGTTTGGGGCACCAATCCGCCCCCTTGACAGAAGCCTGCTCATGTCACTGCCACTTTGTCGATCTCTGGGCCTTGAGATCAAGGGCATGAAGTGGTTTGCCACATGGGGATATGCGGGGGGAGTCTCTCATCATTCTCCAAACCGGCACATTTTACATTTCACACGCAAAGTAATTGCCCTGCGAATTATTGACCTTAATAGAGAGGCGACACCAGGTCGCCCTATTTGATGCGTCTTGTGGTCTTATGCAGGTCCCACAGCAGTGCAGAGCGAGGTGAGCATATTTTGAATTCTGCAGAGAATCTTTAGTCTCTCATTAAGAGATTCCTTTGTTGATTGCACAGATTTAAAGGAAGTCCTGTGTAAACTTGTGTGTGTGTGTGTGTGTGTGTAGACAGGCTAATTATTTTCACATTTTTAGGCTTGACCAGTTTGTATAATTTGGTTTTCTCCAGGGCATATGTCTAATACAGTAGCAGGAAAACAACAGATCGAGCATTTACACGTAATTCCTTAAATGCTGCCACTCCTCAATTGTTACAGCTTGTATATTTGTTGATTTAACAGCAGGAGACACTTCTTTTCAGTGGTATGATCTCATAGCATTCTCTGTATTGAATAATTCATCATGCCCTTAATGAATAATGATTTTTCTACTGACTCTGTAAATGACACTGTAAATGTCACACTCTCTCGCATTCCAATGACTTATTTGACCAGAATTTCATAGCATTTTATGGCCAGAGACATCAACAAAAAGAGATTACTGTCTTATACCGTGTACTGAGAAGTGAAGAAAATGTGATTGTTATTGACCTACATTCTTGGTGAACTTTTCATCCTGTCCTAAGGAACTGCACAGCAGGTAAATTGTCCCGTAACCTTTAAACAGTGATCCCGAGGAAATGAAAGGATGTGTCCACTCTGTTTGCTAATTCAGCTCATGTGAGGCCAGTTTTGAGTTTTCCTGGCTGGAAACTGACCAGTCTGGACGGTTGTTTTCAAATGTGGGCTGATTCTGTGATAAATTTTCTCTTGTCTTAGGATCAGGACCCTGACACCGTACAGCCAGATGTGACTAAAAGCAAAGAGACATTTAGAGTAATAGTGAAGAAATTTTCCAACAATATCACTCTACTGTCTTGAAGTACAAATTTTCTACTTAGGCTGAATGCAAAGACAAACATATAATCAATAAATAAATAGATATTTGAGATTTGAAAAGTTAAACATAACACCAGTTGTGCATTTGTGGAGCTTGTTACAGTGGCTCAGATATATTTTCTCCTCCCTCATTTAACCATAGACTGGTTCAGTAATTAGAGAAACTCATATTAATTCTGAAATAGGTGGAAAAAACAAAAAATATCTGGTCTTTATCTGGTCTTAACATTAGGTAAATACTGTACATCCTTAAATAAACCACAAGCCAATAAATGTGAACTATTATTATATATATTTACTATAAACTACTATCACTAAGAGTCGATGGTAGATATGTGGAACTAACACATACTTCCAATAAAAATGAAAGTTTTGAAAGAAAGAAAATTAACACAACACGTTGTTGAAATTTCTTTTTCAAATGTAATTAATTAATTAACATTCTTGAATGTTTATTTTCAGCAGGCAGTTGTGTAAAAGGTCTGCAGATTTATGAAGCTGGTGTAGTTTGGGGTTTTCTGTTGAGTTTTCTTTTTCCTGCGTTCCTATTATGGCCTCTGCCCAGTTTAAACTGGAATATTTCCTGGCTTATTTTGAAAGTGTGTTACCCTGGTGTGTCACTTTCCATCCTTGCTCAGACTTTTTTTCACACTCGTGTCTCATTGCCTCTTCTGTTAGTGCCCATATTTTATCCAGTTTTCCCTTGCTTTCTTAATGGTCAGTTGCATTTCTTTTGACTCTTCTTTTGTTTTCTCATCTTCTTAGTCTGTCATCTTCTGCCTTGATGTCTTCTTTTCCTTTCAGTCTTTGTATTTTTTAAGTTGTCTGTTAATTTGCTTTTTCGATTTCCTATCTTTCTGAGGACCCAAGTGCCTGGACAAAAGATTTTTGCTTAGGCTGCCCTGCTAGCGCCTTTATTATATATTTTTGAATATTAAAGAACTTTAATGGATTCTTCCTGCATTCATTGTCTCTCGGATTTAGCTCCTCTCCAGCTCTCATAAAAATGTCAAAACTTCACATCAAAGAAGTACCGTTTCCTTTCCTGCATCAGGAACTGATCCTCAGCTCCCTGAAATGTCTTGTTTGTATTCTAGGTTTCTCTTCCTTTTCAAGCAAGCATTTTAGACGAAACGTAGGATGATCTGCTGGAGCACCAACACAACCTATGAGGAACAATTAGTTTTTTGTTTGTTTGTTTTAAGGTAAGGCAACGACCACAATATGGACTGCTAAAAACACAAAGGCAGCAGTTCTCAGCAGAGCTCGAGTGGGAGGAATGAAATACAACTTACGTATCGGGGCTTCAGCAAAGAGAAACAACAATAGAAGAAGTCTGAAAAATGCTGAATACCTGACCTGAAAGTAAACCTTCGGGAAGATAACTTGATGATCCTTAAATAAATATAATAATGTTGGAATGCTTAATTATTTATTATTATAAAAATAACACGCAACACTGTTTTTTTTTTTTTTTGGATTAAAAGTGGTTTAGAAACACTGGTGTGCATTATAATTAGTTAAACTTTGACATCTTTATTGTTTATCTGTAAGAAATTAGCTTTTCTAAGCCAAAAGGTTTATTTTGTGATTTAGCTTTCACCTTTAAACAACTATGCTACTTTGTGTCTGTCTAACGAATTCCAGATACCTAAAAACTAATTGCC
This sequence comes from Zenarchopterus dispar, assembly GCA_028564865.1. NCBI lineage: Eukaryota > Metazoa > Chordata > Actinopteri > Beloniformes > Zenarchopteridae > Zenarchopterus > Zenarchopterus dispar. The sequence goes on from JAOWBL010000022.1 coordinate 15,678,482, forward strand.
TGTTAATGTGATCAAAACAATTAAAACATTTGCTAAAGTAAATCTTTGGTTCTTTTAAAGTTTACCAGATAATATATCCTGTCAACAAAACTAATTCTGTTTACCCATCTAAATGAAGTTTTATTGTTGTTGCCCTTGTTGTTTGACAGAAATCATTTTTTAAAAAATGCCCATATGTGTTTTTAATGTACATATTTTCAGTTATATTTTTCCAAATTTTTACAGTTTACTGCAGTTATATGGATAAAACAGAAATGTTAAAAGATGGAAATTGGTTTTGAATTGATTTACCCTCTCACCTGAACAAGCTCTCTCTTTCTCTCTCTCTCTCTTTCTCTCTGTCTGTGTGTGTGTGTGTGTGTGTATTTTTTTTATCAGGGGCTTTGAGTAACTTAGTTATTTTGAGCTGACTCTGCATCTTGTAGGTCAGCTGTCTCCGCTGAGTCCCATCCTGAAGCCATTCAGCTCCCCAGTGTCCCTCACAGCCAAACGGACACACTAGCCGTAGGGCCAGTTCAGCTCCTGCTGCTGGCATCTCACAGAGACATCTTTGTAATTTAAGACGTAATTCCCATTTCCTCTGAGCTATATAAAAATCTATATTGCAACCATAAACAATCTGGACTTTCCTGTGAGCCTTTTATGTATGCAGAGCCATATTACTAGAGATGTGCAGTGCCAAGCAGTTCTAATACCTGAAAGGCCAAGCTACAATAAAGCAGAATGGGGCCAGGTCCCTGGTCAACCTGACAAAGCTGATTTTTGCCGTTACTTTAGTCTATTGACTCTAAGTGACTCGAAAGCAAATCTAATTCACACTCCTCTCTTCTGCAGTATGTCTGTCGCTGACATTGTAATCCACGGTACAGACTTCATAGAAAGCAGGACTGCTCATTTTTACCAAGTTGACAGCGTTGAGAATATTTTTTATACATAGTGATGGTTCTTATTATTCCACCAAGTCAGTGTTGGAAAAAAAAAATCTTCCTTTTTTCAGTTTCCATCCATTTATAGCGCTCGATACTTATTTTTGACAAATACAGTGAGTGAACTAATTATGATCATTATTTTCCTGGTTATTTATCATTAACCTGACAGAATGTCAAAAGCACTGAATTTTTTTTTTTTTTATTATTATTATTGTTCAGCAGTAAGACTAATTATGCATGTCTAAGTCTCCAGCATACCGTAACAATTTGTGCTTATGAGGCTGCTCACAGTGGCAGCTCCATGTGTCGGCTGCTGCGGAGGCTCCAGGCGTTATTCCACTTCAGCCTGACACCAGTGTCTCTTCCAATTCCATCTCATGCGTTAGTCATTAAGCTTGGCACTGACACCACCCATCATATCATTGCCTTAATCACATCTGAGCTCCAGCGTGTATATATGACCATATCATTAACATAAGCTTCCATCCCTTGTAGACTCCCCCTCTTGCTTTCTTTTCCCTTGCAGATCTGACCCCGTGTTCCATCTGTCACACTGAGTAGTTCAAGTATCTGTCCAGAGACAAATGATATTCACTTAACGTTGATTCATTCAACGATTATCTCCCACCACCTCATATGCAAAATTATTCATCCTCAGGAAAGGTTATTGAGGTGATGCGGGTCACTAACAGTGACAAAGTGTGATACATATCCCTAACCTTGGGCAAAATTAAAAAGTGAAAAAAAAAAAAGAATCACCATAATATTGGGAAATTTGATAAAACTGAAACACATAACCCTATAATATGACACATGACCTTTACAACCCCTCTTGCAGACAATGAACCCACAGGAGTTTGTGACTCATTTGGGCTGCGCCTGACCAGACCCCATGGGTGAAGGTCCACTCGCCATATGTTCTCCAGGGAGCTTTTCCCAATTGTCTGTGTATGTATTAATGGCTAATACCAAATTTGGCAAAACCTGAAAACCACATTCAAGTGATTTTTGATCTTGCAACGGTTTTTTCCTTTTTTTTTTGGTGTAAGGCCAGATGTCTGCTATATTGCACCCCCTATTTGGATGCGTGGAGATGTGCACTTTAATATTTCAGCCATGTCCGGGTTTAACTTTACTGTTTTTATGCAATGAATTATTATCAAAAAATAAGTTCAACCAGACGATCACAGAAAAATAAACTTTTAATCTAACTGAAATATGTGACCCGGGATAAATCGAACACTTAGTGGATGAAATAATTTGAGATACCGTCTTTCTCCTATTTAACGCTCCCACTCTAATAGACACGCCCCCACTCACAACGCTAGGCTGCAGCTATTATTTTTCTGCCAGTTTCGATAAAAATTGATCGCAGTTACGATCAAGAGTTATGATTTGCAGAGACAGACACTTACCTTGCTCAA
>JAOWBL010000022.1:15688987-15700856 GCA_028564865.1 Zenarchopterus dispar
TGATAATGTGCTTTCTGTCTCGTTACTTTGCTAAACCAGTGGGTTTTTAATCCAAGCAAGACTTTGGTTCAGATGCCACCCAGCATCGCCCCTACAGCTGTGTTCACACGTGCACGGGGCAGGAGGAGGACTCGGTGGAGGGCCGTCAGCTACAGGAGGACTGTTTGAGTCGCTGCTTTGATTGCTCCATTTTTCTGAGCTGTATTTCACCATGGGAGGCTAACGGGCTCAGTTCTAGACAGTCTCTCCGTCCTTTCAAACGAGGACAAGTGCACGGCTCCCGCAGCAGGACGCTGATTGGGTGAGAGACTCAGAGTCTGTTGAGAGTGAGAGAGGGAAAGGGCCCAGCAGTCCTGCTGTTTGTTTAAGAGCAGCAACCCATGTGGAAAGGCCTAATGGCTTAATTGGTGTGAGTGGCAACGGACGGTACCTGACGAGAGCCATTAATCAGAGTGGGTTGAAAAGGCTAGGGGCTTGGATGCTCAGAGAGAAGTGTGTGTATGCGTGTGTGCATATATTGGTAAGTTTGTGCTCTTGTGGGGCCTTTTAGCTACATGGTACTCCTGCCTCCCACCAGTCTAAAGACACCCACAGACACCCTTACAGCTGCGTCTGTCACACTCGACTGCTCAACCACAAAGCGCCGAAGGTTGCAAAAATAATTAGAATCTGTTTATATTCCCACACTTAGATGTCTTCCACATGCGTGGTCCAAACTCATCAACATTACATGTCATAAAAAAATAACAGCCAGCGCTCCTCTGCACCGCAGAGACAAGATCTTTGTTCAGCTGAGTGTTTTTCTTTTGCAGTTATCGTGTCCAACATGGATTTTCCTTGCTAGGGGTGTTTTAAGGTGTCACACATATCTGGGTACAACACTCTAGAGGCTGATATACATGTATTAGACATACACACATGAACAAACCCTTTCTTCTCCTGTGGGATGTCTCATCCAGGACAAGCCATTAAACGGAGTCTGTTTTTCCTTTACAGAAAGTAAAACTCAATTAAACAAAGTGAAATAAAACTCTTTACTCTCCTTCATTCTGCCTTTCTCAGCACATCCTTTCAGCATGTTTGCCATAATCTTGTCCAGGTCACTTAACCTAATAAAGTAAAATTTAGGCCCTGAGGCCATGAGTGGTGCTCCGGACACAGACAACCATCTCTCAGGACAAAGTCTCCCTTGTTTTTCACTGCCCTGCCCTTGCTGCTCTGCCTCAGGCTTGCAGAAAGAGATGCCACTTAACTGCCTCTTACGTTGCCATTTTCTCTGGCTATTCATGGGCATACCATTAAAGCAAAGCTAGCACTTTACATTTGTGTCACTGCCTCTGTGGCTGCCTCTTGTCCTCTCTTGCCATCGCTGACATAACAACCTGCTGACACATGATATTGCCATGGTACTACTGCTGGAATGAGCTGGAGCTGTAGGAAGTCCTTTTCAGGGAAGCTTTGCAAAAGTTATTCTAATATGTGGTTAAAGTTGACATTTTTCTGTTTTTGTTTCCCCAATTTTCAGCAGTTTTAGTCTGTTTTTGCTTTTCATTGGTTTTCTGTGCTTATATTTGTATTTCCCCACAAAATGCAAAAATAAAAACATACGTGAATCCTTCTGCAACTTTACTTCTTTGATGAATTTACAAACAAGCAAATTTACCTTCCATTATACATGATAAAATGAAAACACATGTCAGGATTGCAATTAATACAATTAAGATTAAAAGCTGTCTTAAGTTTTTGTTTTCTTTAGGTTTTATATAAAATGCTGCCCACCGCCGTTTTTCATCTCCTGCAAAGTTGTTGCCACACACATTGTCTCACCCCTTGCATCTGCACTGACACTCTTCCAAAACGAAGCAGCGCTGTGAGCGTGTCTGCAGCGTCCACCACCTACCCACACAGTCCCACGCAGTCCCTCCCATCAGGCGACGCTCGCTTCAGAGGGACGGTCTGCATGGTGGGCATGGCTTTCTTCAACTGTCCTCCCACAAAAACTCATCATCTTAATTGTCCCTTCGGTTTATGAAAAATTTAATAAAAGTGGCAGGGACCATAGAGAATTGATTTTGAATACATGCCACTGCCTGGGTGTCTGCAGGCATGACAGCTGGAGGAAAACTGATGTACTCTAGAAGACAAACTATGTGTGCGTATGTATTTATGTGTGTTTGCAATTGTATTTGAGGGTGCAGGTGGAGAAGGGGGTGGTGCGAGGGGGTGCGTTTCTTCATTACTGCGATTTGAAAAGTAGTTTGCTCTGAAATGTGGCAGCACATCAGTGACAAACTGTGTCTGCAATGCCCACGCGCTGTGTTTTTTTTGTTTTTTTTTTTACATAACCTTGCTGGTAATGCCTGACAAATCTGTCTCTTTGCATTTGTATAGATATGTTCGATTGCTTAAAGGGCATGAATTCCTCATTCACGCTGGAAAGTGGGGAGGAAAAAAAAATGAAAAAACGTCAACTCCTTACTTTTCACTTGGCTGCACTCAGCTCATTGCTCTTTGATAGCGTGCCCCTGCGACTTAAGCTGTGAATGGTGATGTTTTTGAGTACTTTCGACCTTGACTCACATACAGCCAACCAATAATATGTCGCATTTCCACCTGTTCTCTCTTGGGACACAGTCAACACAATGCACCTGTGGGGATCAAGAAGAGGAAAACCTTTCAATGTCACATGAAGCCAAGCAAAAACAGGTTATCATGTGGAGGTAAAAAGTAGTCATTGGTCAAAAGAGTTTTACTTTAAAAGCTATTTCACTGTATAGTTAGGTACAGAAACAGTTTGGACAATGAAAAAGACTTCATGATTTATAAAGATGAGATAAAAGTGTAGACTTTCAGCTTTAATTTCAGGGTTTTTACAAACACATGGCCGCCTTAATGGCTCTACCAGTGGGGTTAGTGCAAGGACATCTGAATGCATTCAGATGAGACCATCATTGGCTTGAGAAAATAAATAAATAAATAAGAGAGGAAAAACTTTAGATTCTGGCAAAATCAAGAGTTTGGTTCTTTTTTTAAAAAAAAAAAAAGAAGAAGAAAGCACCAGTGAGCTCTGAAAACATCAAAAGCTCAAGAAAATCCAAATGAATGAGTGCAGAACGCTTTCCTTGGTGAAGGCAAAACCATTTAACAGAACTCAAGAATATTCCGGAGAAGATAGCAATCAATCGGTGCCTTCATCAACGTAAACCCAGGGTTTACAACAAGGTGCAAAACCCCTGGTAACAGAATTAAAAATATATTTTTCAAAAGATATCTTTTAAAAAAAATCCCTCAGAATCTAGAATCGATTCTTTGGACAGACCAAACCAAGATAATCTAAGATCAGAGTGATGGAAACAGCATATGATCCAAAGTACACCACATAAGAATCAAACATGTTAGAATGCGGACATGTATGGCTGCTGATAGAATGGGCTCGCTGGTGTTTATTGATGATGTGAGTTCTGACAGACGTAGCAAGATGAACTTTGATACTCTGTGCTCAAATTCAGCAAAATTTTACAAAAACAATATGACAGCACGCCATTACTACACATGGATAATGACCTTAAACATGCTGCTTAAGCAGCTCCAGACATTTTGAAAACAAAGAAATTGAATATTCTTCAGTGGCCAAGTCAATTAGTTGATCTCCACCTAAACAGAAACACTTTTCATTTACAGAAGACAAAAGCAAATGAAAAAGAAAAGGCATGAACTCGGGCAAGTAAATACAAGGATTAAAAATTATGGTCATATCTACAATCGTGTCACTTGGTCTGAATACATTGTACCTTGTTGTAGCCTGAAAATAGAGGTACTTTGCCTTAAATTGTTGGAATTCCTGTATTTTTGTAAAAACTCTTCATTTACAGCTGAAAGTCTACACTTTGAAGGCGTTTTACTCAAAGCCATTGTTGTAGTGTACAAAGGCAAAATCATAAAAAATTCACTTTTGAACCTAATTGAAAAAAAGACGTACATAATACAAACACAGATCAAAAACACATCTGGCAGCTGATTAATGGAGTCTTTTAGGTTTGTCTGCTGCAGTTTTTTGAGTCCAGGAAAATCATTTGATTTTTTTTTTCTTTTTTCCTTTTAAGTGGGATTGATCAGAAGAGTCAGAGGGCATCTGTTCTTTTCTAAACAGCAATCAAGACGATCTTTGGCACACATTTTCTCTCTGATCCTCAGGCTACATTGATTTTATGAAAGTAGAGTTCTTCTAAACCCAGGCTGCACTTTATAACATCATCCTCCATAGATGACGGTCATTATCAGCATTCTGACCTCTGGGAACATTCAGAAATTCCTGCCACAACATTTTGCCTTATTACCATTTTAACATATATTTATGTTTTGCAAATTAGAAATGTTTCCATCTGTAACATTTTATGACTTAAGACATATTCATAGAAACTAACATTTTACTTTGACTTCCTCACTTTAACTGTATCTCTCACATTCTTGATCTCAGGATGTGTTTCCAAATATGTGAATTATTTAGGAATATTTAGTTTTTCAAAGAACAGCTACTCTGTTAACATAATGTCCAGGGATGTAATAAACCACTGGAGTAGATAAATTAACTAACTGTACATAGATTAGTTAAAAGTAGCTCAACCTTAATCAGCATTACAGAAATACACATTAATGTTGCAGCATTATTGATTTAAAAGCTAATAGACACTGACAACCGTCATTTTATTGCACAATGAGTATGAATGAAACTTCATATTTGGCTTATATCAGTATTTTTACATTGTGGTTTTAAGTATGGAAAGAGCCCACTGGTTTACTAGTACATTTAAAAGTGTATACTAATGTGGTTTAAAGTACTGAGAAAACGGAACTACGCAACTAACGTCTTTCTCACATTCTTAGTTTTTCCGTGACACCCACGTAGAACAGAACATGTCATCTCTCATGAAATTATCAAGTTTTAACTAGTATCCAGATTTTTATTGTAGTGTCTGGTCTAATTCTTTAAGTGAATTAAATATATCTAAATGAAAATAGAGTTTGTCATTTAATCGACTTGGAGGTTTTTACAGAAGGCTGAAGAGGCAGGGTACTGGATGAGTTCTCTTAGATCAGATTTTAATTTAATAAAATACATTTTACTTTAATTGAATAGGAGTTTTTTTTATTTTGAGCTTGAGAAACAGTATTTCCATTTCAGTCTTCAAAAGTGGACCCTTTTTTTTAAATTGACTTCTATTGTGCAGTAACTATAAAGACTCTACCATTCTTAAAGCAAAGATAGTCATTTATAATTTAAATAAACAACTTATTTTGTCTTCTATTTAGAAACAGTGTCTATATAATAGATAGTCTTAAACTGGTGAAAGTAATTTCTGGGATGACTTACTTACATGACTTTGGGGTGTCATTATGCTTGAAAAATTGACTCTGATGGGATCTTGCTTATTTCTAAAAATTAAAGCCAGAATATTTTATTCTGGATGTTTTCAGAGAGCAGAGCAGACAGTTGAAGTCTCAGAGAGACTACGTGGAGTGCACACTGAAAGAGATATGCTTGTTTACCAGCACCTGTCTCTCAGATACCAGAGCAGCAATTACAGCAGAGAAAGAATTTCTCTTTTTCACAGGACATCTGGGAATGCAGCATTCTTCATGACCGTAAACATGCATCAAAGTGGGTTGAAACAAAAGCTCATTTGTGTTCAGCACACGTGGACCTGCCTGATGTTCTCATCATGGACAGACTGGAGCAGACTGAAGCTGCTCAGATGCTGGCAAAGCTTTGGTTTGAAGTGAACGTGTGAGAGAGGGAACAGTGGGGACTTAAATTTATCTTTTATACTATCAAGGACTTGTGGAAACTTTGAAATGACATTTTTGATAAACTATCTGGAACTGATAAACTGTTTTAATCTGGTAAACCACTTTACAAAAAGAAAATGTCTGTGTCTATATGTGTGAACACAAAAAACACTCACCCTTTCTGTAGCATACAGTTAATTACTGCATATAAAGTAGCAGTTTTGAAAGACTAATTATTTTAATAAAATCAGTGGTTTATACCATACATGCCGACATTTATTTCACTGCTACAATAAATAAGCTTAGTGGTTACAGAGGTGGGCTTGGGTGTGGGGAACTCAGGTTCAATTCCCCAGGCTGATAACAGAGGTGAAGTACTAATTCAAAAATTCCCCCTAGGAGTGGGTGTGTGGGGCTGTTAAGCTGCACGTGGAGGCCCATCCAGGGTCTGCCCCTGGATCAGCTAAGGTAGGCTCTGACAGACCCCCATGACTCTGCACTGGTAGACACGGGTAGAGCTAATCAATGCATATCTCTTTCGCTGGAATACGTCACAACAATTATCAGTTGTTGCCATGTCAAATTCTCATCACATTTTTCATGAAATTCAGCCGTGAAATGAAATGGTATATTCTTTTTTTTCATATAAGAACTATGTATCATGTGAGAACAAAATATATGTAAATGTCAACTGTGAATGAGAAGTGTTTTTGGAAAAGACAACACTATAGGGGTAGGCAGGAAAGGTTTTACAATTAATTTAAGTTGTTAAGCAAGGGCTTTTTTGTATTTAAACAAAATAAAATAATATGTTACTGGTGGAATAATATGAATACCTATATGGCAAAATAATAAACACATAATATCTCAGAAATCAGTAGTTTTTGGAAAAACTATTCCACCTGAAGTATCGTCACAATTTTCGAACAAATTCTTGTCCTAGCTGTACTGACTGTAGAACCTCTCAACTCAAAGTCCAGAGAGGTATGATGACATGAGAAAATGATCAACCATACAAGGGCCTTACGCCAGGCTCACCTGTGCAATCTTTAGCCATCTCAGACAAAAGATGTGCAATAGTGGGAAAATCAGCCATCATAGCTCAAGAACATCTCACAGTGAGTCAGAGGCAGAGATGAAAGAAAGCACTTTCTTTTCAGACTGAATTTAGAGATAACACATTTGTGCCAAATTCCAGCATCATTAAACAAACAGAAAGAAAATGACATCCGTCAAGTCTAACCCGAGCAAACAAAAATTTAGATTGCTGGACTAAATGAAGTTCTTTTAGTTCTTAAACTTTGCCAAGATGCTGGGTTGCATAACTCTAACCATGTAGTTTTATGTCAAAGACTAAGGCAAGAGTCAGAGAAAGAGCAAGTGGGAATAAGAAGTGTAAAAAAAATAATGAGTATGGTGTGAGAAAAAGACATTGTGCTGTGATTTCAAACTCAAATTCTTGTTTCTTGTCTACATGAAATAAGGAAACATTACAACCTATCAAAGTATCTTGTAACAGCGAAACCTAAACACATAGACGAATTCTTACCCTGTCCATGCTTTCCAACTCCTAACTCTCATTATTTGTGAGTGTAATATTAAAAATAGGGCTGCACAGCATTGTGTTCATTCTTCAGCACTCATTGCTCTTAGAAACATCAAAATCAAGAGTTTTAAAGGTGTAGATGATCGTCTGTCTTACACAAAATCACTCAAGTAGTAAGATATTAGATATCACCCTGCCAGATTATTTTGCAGTGTTGAAACTGCACATCGTCAAGTAGAAGCGTGTGCAATGGTGACATTGTCATATAGGAAAACCTATTACTTTTCTTCATTTACAGAGAGGAATGAGTAAGGACAATTCCTGAGCATTTAGTGTGAAATTGTAATGCTTTGTACTGTTTACTAATCTACCTGGAGCACATTTAGCCATTGGATGGGTTTGATCATCTACACCTTAGGGTAAGGCGAATCCCCTGACCTTTCACTACCTCCACCCTCCTCATCCATCCCAAGACTAAAACAATAGATCTAAATTCCAAACAGACTGATAAGTAAAATTAAAGTTTTAAAAAAATCTAATTTCTACAATGAAAAAACTTTTTTTTAGTATAAATGGTATTTATGTTACAAACTTTTGAAGACAGGTGATTACTTCTTTTAATTCACAAACCTAATTTACCCCTGGAGACTCCTACTCATCCTCAACCTTTACTTTTGCCTGCGTAGAACTCGCGTTGTCTTTTTGTTCCCCTTCTGTCACTCTTCATTAATTATAAGCTCAGCATCAGCTCTGCTTCTCACAGCACGGGGTTAATGTCAAGAATATGTCTCCTGGGGAGGCTGATGCTGTACCTCTCATATCCCACTGTGTCACCCACATGAACACTCTCGCTAACCATTCTCAGCTAAGTGATCCTCTTCACTTATAGAACTTTCCTAAACATTACATATATTAACATGAAAAATTAACTTTCCTGCCAAAGTGAAGTGGCTAGTAATGTTGGATTCTGCTTCTTTTTTTAGCTGATGCACTGTGACTGCACGCATGCATTCATTTACCCTTACCCTTGGGTAGATTTTGCCATTTATGGATGTCGAAAGCCTAAGCCAAGTTTATGGCTCTTTTTCTTTTAATGTATGTGGCTTTGCGCAGGAGGCCTTAAAAGATTACATAGAGAGTGACAGCACAAAGCATCTTGTGCCTTTTAAAGTTCAATTCATCTAATTGAGAAACACATACACACACCACAAAATGTTGGCACTGAATAATTTGTGACATTTACTGGATGAATGTTTTTCTCTCTTTTTTTCGTAGTGACAATGCCCCGTGTATTTTACATAGTCCACCAACATTCATTTGAACTGTGTTACTCCAAAGTTCCCCGAAAATAATTAAAGTAAAATAAAAATAAATTACCTGTATTGTGCAAAAGACAGAAATATTAAAGTCAACTCTCTCAAAACCTAGCAATTGAACCCAACTGTCTGCATGTTTAGACACTAAATGTGCCATATGCTAAATTTGGAGGAACCAACTCCTAAAGTTTGTAAAAGTCAAGCATTCAAAAGGTTTTCTACACCTTCAGACCTTCCCCTCTCCTCTGTCTACAATGTTTACTCAGTGTATAACGGATTCCTTCCATGGTTTAAATCCTTATATTCAACTGTCACTTTGTTATTTATAATATGTGTTTTTGTTACTTTCTGTACGCTGTAATCCACAGCACCATGTCTAGAGAGAATGCATTTGATGGTGTTTGGATTAGATGCAGAATGAATAAAAGGATTAGTACCATCAGTGTCAATCTCCAGCAGAAATAATTTGTATAGCCTCAGGTGTACTCATTCTTCTGAGACAATGACAAATCATGATTAATTAGTCACAAAACATTTTTTCATTGCAGCAAATGAGAAAAAATAATTTAATTTGAAATATGTGTTCATTCTAATGCATGAATTTTGGTAGCATCCCTGTGAATGAGCTTATGCACAATAAATCTCCCTTTCTGCTCAGTGAAATGAAACCCTCACATCTCGCCTGGGAAATACATCCCGTTATTGCTGCAGATAAATAAATAAATTCAATTACCTCCGATGCATCAAAGAACTTGGCTCAGCTTTGCCTTTTTCAAAGTGATTAATGTTGCAGCAGGGAGCTGTAACAGAAACATGGGAGAGCCTTATTGACATTAAAGAAGATATCATCATTCCGGCACAGACTCCACCTGTCAATGAAAGCGTCCCTCCCACATCCACAAGGCTCACAGAACAGAATGAGAAGTTTCTAATTTCAGCCAGGTTTATTGAGGCGTCATGTTGCACCTGCCGTGGGCTCACACTTGGATGGCCTCTCAGACCTTAACTTTTCTGTCTCAATCAGGGAAAATGATTGCCTAGCTGGCTGCTACCTACCTTCATCATCCTGTAATTACACTTACTTCCATTTAGAAACACATGCCTAGCAGCTCTGACTGGGGCACGACAGCTCCCACTGAGCACTCTGCACGGTATGTATCGACAAGGCCTCAGTTTGTGGCAGCTAGATGAAGTTGTGTTCCGCTTCCTCTGTATTTTTTTTTAAAACTTCACCTGACAGATTGCCATTTGATTGTGTTTATCTTTTTGAATCTCCACAGCTATCTCGTTATAGAAACCAAGTGTTTGAAATGTGACAAAACCTAGGCTGATGAAAGAAAAACACATACACGAACTTTAATGATGTCATCGTTCTAGAAAAAACACAGCTTGACAGTAACTTTGGAGAAAGGAGACTTACTGTGTTAGTTCAAGATTAACAAAAGGGATGAATGGGCCTTTATGGGAAAGAAAATGTAAATGCACACATGGGGAGACATCACATGAAAAGATAAACAAAAAAGAAAGACATTAATTTGGGGTTTGAGAACACTGAGCTAGTTATCATCGCAGAAGTTACACCATCCACACGTCAGTTAGAACCTATATCAACTTGACTACTCAGAAATATTTTTTCTTTTATTGGCATGCTAATATTAGATGAGATTAATCTTTCCCTAAAATCAGGATATGTGTGGCTCGTTTTTAAAGTTGCAGTAATTAAACCTTTACTTTAAAATGTCTCGGCTGGGAAAAGGTTTTTTTAAGTAAAGGTTTAATTACTGCAACTTTAAAAAGCCCAGACATTTTAGTTATAAACCAACCTCCCATTTATATTTAAAATTTTGAAAAAGGTAAGCCATTTAGGTGACCAAGAGTATAGAACTGATTTATTTGAATTTTTTCAGTCAGGGTTCAGAATATTGCAAAGCACAGAAATAGTGTTGCTTAGAGTCACTTGTGGCCTTCTTATGGCCTCAGACAAGGAGTTAGTCTCTATACTAGTTCTGCTGGACCTCAGGACTGCTTTTGATACCATAGATCACAGAATTTTACCTCACAGGTTAGAGCATGTTAGCAAGATGGAAGGGACAGCAGTAGGCTGGTTTAAGTCATATCTGTCATATCAGCCTGTTCATGTTAATGAGGTTTCTTCTGCACAGACGAGGGTCTGCTACATTCTCCCACAAGGTTCAGTGCTAGGGCTAATCCTGCTCACGGTATACATGCCGCCCTTGGGAAATATTATCCAGAACCATTTATTTTCATTGCAATTACTGATGATGCACATCTGTATTTATCCATGAAACCAGATGTAACAGAACCAAAACTTCAGGCAAACTGAGGTTTTTGTTTTTGGTCCCCAAAACCTCAGGGACCAGAATTTCTCATTTAAACAGCATATTAATCAGGTTACTAAGACAGCCTTATTTCATCCTTGTAATATCCTCAAGATAAGGAGGATCCTCTCCCAAAGTGATGCTGAAAAACTAATCCACATGTTTGTCACTTCTAGACTAGATTTATGTGTCAGCTAGATCTCCAACAAATTCTCTGAATAGCCTCCAACTGATCCAGTCTCTCCTATGCTGCCCTCCCGACACTGGCTCCTCATAAAAATAAAAATAAAAGTCAAATTTCTGTTACTTATAAGGCCCCTAATGGCCAAGCTCCACCTTATCTGCAAGAACTGAAAAAGCTTTCTCTGTAGGATATCTACATCCTGATCTGAAGTCCAATCATTTACCACCGCAGTGTCTGCTGTCCACGCCTGTTTCTATTGTCGTCTCTGTAGCACATCAACTAACCGGTAACCATGTAACAGTCATATGTACGTGGAACTCTTAGTTCTCCAGCTAACAGATAATTATAACTAATATATTTTGTCTTATGTGATATTGACAGTACATTTGTACCTTTCCCCTCTCTGTTCTTCATTCTCTCTTTCCTTTTTCTCTTTTCCTGCTCTACCTGACTGGTCTTTGGCAGGAGGGTCTCCCCTTATGATCCAGGTCCTGATTACACTGATGTCACTGTTAGTCTTAAGGTTTTTCTCCCATTAGTGGGAATTTATTTACTTGCGCTTATTTCTTTTAAAATTTCCTCAGGGGTCATGCTCTGGATCTTTGGAAAAAGCCTAGTGTCCATTTGTACTTTAATAGACCCTAAGTACCAGTCAAATTCAAATTTAATTCATAAAATTGATAGAATGATTCATATA
>JAOWBL010000022.1:15700956-15721628 GCA_028564865.1 Zenarchopterus dispar
ATACATACATACATGCATGAGAAATAGATACAGATTTTCATAAATATTTTGGAATAATATGCTTACATATTTTATGGGAAGTCAAAATCAGCAAATTACTTTTTAATGTGTTTATGGGACTTATATTGAGAGTTATCCATATGTCTAACTTTAAGAGCAGTTGGTATATTAGGTTATCTGAAGTGAAACTACATTCTTTAGTAAGAGCTGACAGTTGCACATTTATCCAGCCTCCCTGTCTTTATCTCCATCTGATTTCACGTCATGCCATATTTGATGTACCTCAGAAGTAGGAAGCACAAAGTGTCAGAACTGATTCGTCTCCATAACTGATTCCTGTCCACGCCCCCTCTTCCATGGTCAAGTGACTTGAAGAAATGGTTGAGACGTATCCTTCTCTATACCACCTTTATGGTAATTTACAGACATTTTTTTTTAACAAGTTTACTATTTCAAGTGGGTGACTGTAATTTTCAAATTGTAGTATAAAAGTTTTAAAAATTGCAACCAGAAAAGTGACAATGAATCGACACACGTAGTGATGCTCTCCTCTTCCAAACAATAGATCCATGCTAATAGCATCAACATTTGACAAGCATGGCTCACTCTCACAAAGACTCTTTTGTGCCTTGTTTTCTTTGTTCTGCAAGTTCACCAAAGCAGTTGGTAAAAGCAATAATCTAAGCATAAATGTTCTGCAGTTAGCTGGATATTAATTCATGACATAACAGGCTTTGTCTCCATCTGTTAAGAGAAAGAAATCTGATACCTTTCCATGCACCTTTTTGTTGTTTTTTTCTCCTTAACATGGAGTATAAGAAAAAAAGTAAACGTCACCTGTTTTCTTTAAATATTTATTCATTTATCTTTTCTTTTAAAAATACAAGGAGTTTGTGTAGGAATTAAATTGTTTGATTCCACTGCTTCAGTTAGATTTTTATAAATCAGTAGTATATATTTCATTCATTAAACAAAGTAACTTAATAAATATTAAAATATCAAAATTTTAATTGAGGTCCCTGCAGCAAAGCATTGTTCACAATCACATTTGATGTCAAGAAAAGTTATACAGTTATAGATGTTTAGTCAACAGGTGATGGGAATAAAATGCACAGAATTGCTTGGATGGTACAGATTTAAAAGACAAGTCTCGCAATATTGCTTCAGTGAAAGAGATCAGTAACTACTTTTTACTGATTTTGTGTGCCTTCATTCCTTATATTAGCCCTCATAGCATCATGACTTGATACATAAATTCTGGTAAAAATCTGCTGACTGTTGTGTTAAATGCTTTCTTTTTGTTAAGTTTTCAAGTTTTTTTTCCTCTGGTTCACATTGCGAAATACATTAGATACAATGAGCCAACTATTTCAGTTGATGATGATCTACTTGACTTACTGGGCTTATTGTGGAATGTAATTGTGATTTTAGCATGGGATTTACCTGTACGTGTCACAAGGATGTGTTTTGGGTATGTTTGCACAGAGAAATGTGAACTATTGCTCAGAGAGTACAACTGTGAATCATGAACTGAGAGTAACTTCCATCGCTCTATGCAGTTCCCGTTCAGTATATTTTTTAACACTAAATTACTTCTTTGTCATTTATTCAGAGTCAGGATTTACATTTAAAGGAAAATCACGAACATTCATATGGAAGTACATGCATAGATGACAAAAAAGAGGTTTTCATGTACACGTTGCAACAATATACCTATATATTTTGTGGAATGTCAAAACATGTATTTTACAACTAAATGTGTTAACATATGATGGGACAAATCCGTTTTTCTTAAGTTAAATCATATGTTAGATTATCTAAAAGACAATCAATTCAAAACAGCTTGTTTTGTTTAGGGTTGCCTTAGTCTGAAATTATTTAATGTGTTCAAAACTATTATCATGTTACTATTAATACACTCAGCTTATGTACATTGTGGGATTTCTCCACATTGTGACAGAAAAACCTCCACATGCGGTCATGTTCTTCAGTTACAAACATATTCAAAAACATGTTCCAAGTTTTTCTTATAAGACATTCACTCTGGGAAAAACACTGTTTGTTGTAAAAAGTTCATAATCCTGAAACGGTATGAAGCGGTTGGTACTATCTGAAGTACTAGTAAATGCTTTCATAAACATTAGCATTAAAACAGATACAGCCACATAAAAATACAACTCGAATACACAGAAACTGAAACACAAACTGTGAATGACACACCACAGCTGAGTGACTTGACAATAACTAATTTATCTGTCAGGTCTGCGGCATCAGCCTGAATTTGAGAGTAATTTTCTGCAAAAATCATTGTTCATTTTCCTTGAACTAGTTTTCTTGCCCTCTGCTGTGGTTCAGCTGCAACAATGCTGTACATTAGGTGGATTATCACTGCCTCCAGGGACTTTTTGGTCACAAAACAACATCCAGCTTTCTGGGGACCTGAAAGAGAAATTTAGGGCAGGGGTTGTACATTACATCATGATGATGAGCCATTGTGCTGAATGGAGGCCAGCATGGAAGTACTTTCTACAAAAAAATAGAGAAAATGGCCATCAGAACTATGGGCAGAGAAGTTTCATTATCATCTGTCTCTTTTGCTGGGGTGATGAGAAATCCAATGGAAGAGAAAACTACAAAAATAAGTGGTTATCCTTTAACCTTATGGGACAGATGAATTTGTGTTAAAGACATTGTTTCTTTCCATTTTTTCAGTTTTCTTTGTCAATAATTCCATCATCTTCTATCAGATTTCGGCAGGATATCAAGGATCAGTTAACCTTTCTGTGCTGCAATCAGCTTCTTGAGTAAAAGTGGAAAATCTGCTAGAAAGGAAGGAAATCCTGTAATAAAGTTATCTTGTGTGTGTGTGTGTGTGTGTGCGTGTGTGTGTGTGTGTGTGTTGGGGAGGGGGGGCACCATCCACAAGTGGGCCTGACTTAATATTCTTAGTCCAAACCAAGTTTTCAGAATCAGAGTGACAATCAGCTTTATTCCCCAAGCACATAAAAACATACAAGAAATTCTTTATTGGCAGTTGTTGTCTCTCTATTTAACAAAACGTAATAAATATTCAATAAAGAGAAAAAGTGAGAAATAGGGGGGATTTTTTTAAATAAAAGGACCACATTGCCCCTAGTGTGAAAAGGGCCTGATACCCCATGCTCCTGAAGCAGCCTCCAAAATAAACCACATGAAACATGGTCATAAGCCTTTTCCATTTCCATGATCTCAGTTGACCCCCCCCACTTATTGGGGGTGGTCAACACAGTCACTGTTGCAGTCACTGCTAAACTGTAAAAATTATTGGCACTGTTTTACAGTTTAACAGTGACTGCAAATCTTGTCCAAAGATGTTTTAGACACATTTTGGACACAAAAAGACCACCTTTGGTTTGGAAGCCCTTAAAATAGAAATCTTAATATATTACAATAGATGCAGTTGGTAATAAGGTTAAATTGGAGGTTAGAGTTTACAGATTACAGTGCAAGTGGGAGAGGCCTCGACTTACTGTCGTCACGGTTACAGCATCTACACTGGTCATGCAGTGCTAGGTAAGATTAAATTAATTTACTTTTAATTAGTTTAATTTGGAAAGGAATAACGTAATAACTGCTACTCTACATAATTTTACATCTAGTGCTACACAGCAAGTTGTAGATGTGAAATTATAGCACTCCTATATCTTCAGATCCACTACATGTGATCTAGCACTGCATCCGAACATATGAAGCTAAATCCAGCACCTTTAAATGTATAACTTTGCATTTTGTACTTGTTAGTTCTATTATCTGAGATAAACTTGTGACATTGGGGGTGTTTAATGTTCACTAATTCTAATCTAGCTGACTTATTTTAGGCATGTGCTGCTACATGATGATATCAGATAAATAACACAAGCTAATGTTGTAAGTGTTAAAAGCAATATTGCATTGATTTACCGTGGAACAAATGTAGATAACCTCATTTCTCTTCTAGACATTAAGCTGACAGCTTAATCCAAAGCAGGCATTTGGCTTTGTTTTCTTTGGATTTGGGAAATGGAATAAAATACAGTTCGATTCCCATCCTCTCAGAATACCTGGAATTGGTATTACAAGAACCCCATATATATGATTTAATTTTATTTTTATTTATTTATTTGGGCATAAAACTGATGAGAGTTCAGGATTTTCAGTGGCACTGAATGGTCCAGCGGTTGAAGTGGAATCACCATGTCAGCTCCCTTTCAAATCCTTCAGCGACAAGTAATTTCTTTTATTGCAGTCAATAAATACTCATTTTTGGTGGATGTGAAAAAAAAAATCTTATATTAAACATTGATTTTGTGTAGGCCGTGCTGACTCTAATGTTGAAAATGTTGTGTAGTTTCATTCTCAGGTTTCCAGCTTGTATAAGTTCGGATCAGCTAATATCACCCTTGTTTCCACACCACAATCATGTTTAGCTTTGAGTTGAATTTGAAATATCTGTGATAAAATGGAGTGATGTTAGCCAAATGCTAACTGACAGTGCAACTGGCCCATCAAGACTGGCTGAGCAGACTCCCACGCACCCTCCAATGTCTTTGTAAGGGTAAAGCTCTGATCCAGTGTCGCATGACCAGAATGAAAACCATATTATTCTTCTCAAACACAAGCTTCAATCTGAGCTTGGCTCATCTTTTCAAATGAGATAGGACTGACAGGATTTATTTATGCTTTAAACATTTGATTTAGTCAGCTACATGAATCAGTGTTGTATTAGAAAATGAGCAGAATGCCTTCAAATGCTTTTTTTTGGGTGATGTGGAGGGGGGACTCTGACATCAACCTTGTGGTTAACACACTTTTGGCCACTACCTCCCCGTTTTCTATCTCCATTTCCTTGCTTTTGTGTGTCTGAGCATCCTGTTCTGCTGCTGTTGTGTGCTTGGCCTGTGTGCGGAGTTCATTACTCTCTTCCTCGGTTCATTACAGCCTAAAGATGGGCTGTCATCACTGCTGACAGCTCTGCATTAGTGTTTCTCCCCTCTCTTTTTCTCTCTCTCTCTCTCTCCCCTGTCAAAATGGCAGGACACCTAGTGCAAAACAGCGAGCATGGTGTTTCTGTGTGGCACATACGTGTTTTTGTGTCTTTGGTAGATGAAACTATTTCAGTGCTCCCAAAAGAACCCCCCCAGAGCTGTTATCAGTGGAAGCAAAAATCACCTGCCACTAGAAGATCCAAGCAAATTAACCAAGATACCCATAGGAGGAGGAGGAGGAGAGAGGGTGAAGGATGTTTCTAATTAAACCTCGTGGAGAATTTGGTGGTAATGGTTGGTTGGTTGAGATGTCTGTCTGTTTGGCTGTGATATTTTACGGCTCTGGTGCACTTCTACCAGTCGGGTACTGATGCCATGCAAGGTCTGCGGATAGAGATAATCAGGCTCTATTCAGATGAGGATCAGGCAGGTTTGTTTGCTGGAATCCTTAGCACCCTATCCCAGCCATATAAACACCATGCATGCCACGCCTGGCAGGAGGCTGCTGCTATCAGGGGTGTTAGAGATGAAGCATAGCGACTGATTCAATTACAGCTTCCATCAAGTGATTTTCTTTTGAGCTGCCGCATGAGTCACAGTTACTTCATATTCTCCCTTTGAAAAGCTTTCATAATCAAGATGAAGTTCTTCATTGAGCTCAGATAGGTCTGTGACAAGACACTGAGGGGTGGCTACTGACGTATTCGTTTGGAAAATTTCATAATGACATTTCAGTTCTGGGATTTTTGATTCTCATTATACACAGATTTTTTTTCTCTTCAAAAAATATGTCAAGTTCAAAAAAGGAATAGGTGATATTAAATTGATTTGATTTGTGATCAAAAAGAGTTAAATCAATATTTTTTAAAATACTTTCAAAAAGGATTTGGATTGCTTTTAGTACCTCAACTTCATATGCTCAGACTGAAACTGACCTCTAGGGGGTAGTGTGAGGGTCTGATATATCTGAAGTGTCAGACTAAAAGGAGTATTTGGAACCAAAAATGTCTTTTTATTCAGTACAAGTTCACAGATTCAGATATGAACATGTACATTGCCAAAGCTTGCATTCATTTTTGCTTGAAAAGAATATTTTCAAAACAAAAATAGTCCGTCAGACTGAAATAGTGTCAGTTCATCCTCTCTTTTGCTGAAAGCTGCCAAAAAAAAATAAAATTATGTTGAATGATGATAGTGTGTGAATATATTTAGTATGTGGAAGATGAAGGGGGGTTCTAGAGTCCATCTGTGGCAGAACAAGAAGGTTCCTGTGTCATTTCCCACTCCGCTGCACTAACATCTTCAATTAACAGCAGCCAGATACTGATTACATGCTTTCAGGATGTTGCTCTGCCTCCGTGACCGATCTCCTCACACTCTGCTGGGTTCCAAACTGCCAACAGGAAGCATAGGTTGCACAGGCGCACAGTGGAAGCATAGTCGCCTCAAGTGGCGTTTCCACTACTTTCCACTGCTGCTGTTTCAGTCTCCTCGGGGAAAGAAAACTGAGTGTGACTTAAGAATTGATGCATAATCACATCTCCAGGTGTAAAGGAATTTGCAGCATGTTTTCCCCTTGGCTGCATATGGGATGTATAATTTCAGTTAGCACTTGACCTTGGCTCGTATCATTAATTCAGCGAGTAAACTGTCAGCCTCTCTCACCAGCTGTGCTCATCATAGTAACCTTGGTTTCCTAAAGGTTGAGTGGTCTTGGGGAGAGTTTTTACTTTTCTGGGAGGGTGGAGGCTCTTCAGAAAACTGTCTTCCTCTACTGGAGCATCAAGTCAACACCCCCTCCATTACCACCCCACCACCACCTAAAAAAAAAAAGATTGGTCTCAGAAAACTTGTGAGCTTATAATGACATCCATGATGCAAAGGGGTAAACATTATCTTACAGACATATCCAAAATAAGAAAGAGAATTGTACTGTATATAATAACTTCCCAATGATAATTCTTTAATAAGCAATGCATTGTTGTCTAACGCTGTTGCTTTTTCATTATTTTTTCACTGTGATACACTGGAAGAGAGGCCAGAGAAAATGCACTCTGATGAGAACGGCAGCAGCTGAGCAGCTGAGCTACCGAGCCAGGAAATTCAATCAGCACCTGGAGCCTGCCTGCATTCACTCTATTGTGCTGAGACAAACAAAGTCCTTCTTCTGGGCCTGATAAAACCAGAGACCGTTGTCTTTTGTTGGACCCCATCAGAGTCTGTACTGATCACACCAAGATGCCCTCAGTCTACCTTTGACCAGCTGGTAACGAGCACCACTGTGCTCGTGTTTTTGAGTCTCATGTGAACTTTTGGTTATCATTTCACCCTTCTATCCTGCACCCCCACACCTTCAAATTACCTTAAGAGTGCTCTAGTACATTAACCACCAGACAAATCAAATTGCTATTTAGTAGGAGGACCAGGGTAAATGAGGCTTTTCAGAGATTTGGACTCAGACGGACTTTTAAAAGCTCATCAAGCAAAACACTTATCCTTGACATGCCCTTTGGACCTCACTATCTTCGAGCAGTCCCTCCCCAGGTCTTGTTTAGAGAGATACATCATGTCATTTCCTTATTTGTAATGCTAGAGAGCTCAATCAAATAAAGCAACATTGATTGAGGTGGAGGTCGCAGAGAGATGTCCCCGTCTTCAGTGTGACGTGGCTATCTCATGTGAAATGAGCTGGAAAAGCGGCTGTCATGAGGTGCCAAAAGAGATGCAGAGGGAGGAGGGAAATGGATTGTAGTCAGATCTAGATCTGACTTTTGATAACAGGGCAGTCAGCCTTTGTGTGAGCGGACACACTGATGTGCTGTTAGCAGGGGCAGTCATCCTTGGAGCCGATATAAGTCACGTGAACCTTGAAGAGCAGAGGTCAGCAGAGGTTAGTCGTTCTCTTGCAAACCAGCAACACAGAACACAAGATTGAAGCATTTTAAATGTATCTCTGGAAATGTGAGTTGAATACATGTGACCAGAGCTTGGCCCAATATTAAATTAAAGTCATCCTTCTTTGTAAGTTTGTGCACGTATTCTGTGTCCTTGATTTTTTTTTCTTTTTAAAGTTTTTAAAGGATCTATTTGTAGTAAAATTGCTGCATTTACAACTCAAAAGGGAAAAAAAAAAGCTGAATTCAATGTGACTCTGTTTTGAGTTTTACTGTAACAGAAGCTTGTAAATTTTACTTAAGATGAAAATAAGATCAACTCAAACACACAAAGACACAGACTGTAGTTATAATTACAATAGTTGAATAAATAATGAAATCATAAAGTCATCAAATGTATTAATGAAATACTTTATTCAATTTTTTAAAAGAAAAAAACTTATACAGACACCACAAAATTAAAGCTGGTGGTCCAATTGCAATGTCAGTATCTTAGTTAAATGTGACTTTAATGGTAACTGCAGCCAGTAGATGTGTCCTTTTACAGTGCATTGTCCTAACCCTGACACACTCTGTTTTAGTCATCATTTACCCTTATTTAGCTCTATGCTGTCAAAAACATCTATGAAATAGAAATGAAAGTAAAACAATTAATTTCATGTAGCATACATCATTCCAAATGCTACATATCAAAACCATAGCAAACTTCACATGCCTGACAATAGCTTCCAGTTCATAGTTACTGATTCTGCAGGTGGATGAAGGATTGAAGTCTAAGAAGCCTAAGAGATATGTAGCTGCTGAATGTTTTGACTTATTTGTCTCGTAGAAATCCATGAAATGAGGACTGAGGTTGTGAGGATGACGTTTTAGGACAGCACTGTGTAGTGAAAGCTGATAAGTTATAGTAGTACAATTACATATCAGCACAGAAAGCTGGAAACCCAAAGTCTGACTGGGTTATTTTTTTATACTGATCAAACAATGTTTTAACTTAGCATATAGAAAACAAAAAAAAAAGAAAGAAAAGAAAAGAAAAGGGAAAATCCCACAAACTGACCACAGCTGCCATTGGAAGTCTCATTTATTCTGACGTACATTAACGGGTTCAGCGATCATGAAAAGGTGTCTGTGCGCCGTTTCCATCAGGTCTGAAAAGCTGATGGCCACTGAGGTGTGATTGCTGCGATGGTGGAAAAGGTGAGGCCAGCTTGAGGAATTGATCAGGGGATTTGGATTGACACTGAACAAACGGAAGCGGTCACAGCCAAGGTCACAGCCAGGGGCCAAGACAAACAAAAAAAAGCTTGCTCTGTCACCCATGGATCCGTGCACTTTACACTCACACACAGTCAATGACCCAGCAGACATCAGCTCACTCTTCACTAATTTCTTCCTACCCAGTTTAATTCTCTCTGATTTCCTTATGTATCACAAACCTTATTATAGTTCATTATTTTATTTAAAAAAAACCTGCATTAGATCTCCCAAGTAGTTTTCAGACAATAAGGTTACATATTTAACATGATAAATATCAAACGTTATCTACAGTCTTATTTAAAACAGCCGTTTTCGGTGTGTGACGGGCGACACAGTCTAATTGCTCCCACATGTCATGACATCCCATCTTAGCCGTTTTTACTGGAGTGACGGGCAGCCTCGCTGCTCAAGATAGTGCTCCATAACTGAATTACCAAATTCAATTTTCTTAAACAAGATCATGTTTACTTCAAAAAAAGAATTACTCCACACTTTTAGCGTGATTGCCAAAGCAGTTCTGTTAATCAAGAGGTTCTTCTCTCGACATAGACTGCAAACAAAGATCTTGTGCTAATTTAATGGAAAACTATTCCTCCATTAGAAATTAATTGTCTGCTCCTTTTTTTTATAATAGCCTCAGTACTGGATGTGTACTGCAAGATCTTTTCTTTTTCCGTCTATTTCTCATATATTTCACAACTAGAACTACAAGTATAATGGTACAAATTTACAGATTGATTTGATGTTTTTTATTTTCTCTCTTTGTTTGTTTTGTAGAAACCAATGGGTTTCATTGGCTTTGTAAACTAAACACCTTCTTTTATTTTTAAGCAATGAAATGTGCTGAAATGGGTTTTGGTATTGACTATAAATTACATGATTTCAGAGAAAAATTGCTGTCTGCCTTAAAATAAATAAATAAAATATTTTCAGAATACTTACCAGAGCTTAAAAAGCTCAATTTTCTAGCTTATCGGTCGATATACAACTGGCACAAAATGTTGTGATAACAGAGGAGGGATTAATGAAAAATAAAATGCACATATTAAGGGATTTGTGTTTTGCACCTCTGGCCTCTCTTCTTCCCAGCAGC
Source organism: Zenarchopterus dispar (assembly GCA_028564865.1). Taxonomy (NCBI): domain Eukaryota; kingdom Metazoa; phylum Chordata; class Actinopteri; order Beloniformes; family Zenarchopteridae; genus Zenarchopterus; species Zenarchopterus dispar. The sequence continues at coordinate 15,711,207 of JAOWBL010000022.1, forward strand.
CCACATCTGTGTGAGCGAGCTGAAGCAGGAACAGCCGTTCGGGCCATATACAGCGCTCATGAGCAGTTGTTGCTTGGCAACCTTAAAACTCGAGGTGATTGGGGAAGTCTCGCTGCCTTGCTGATGGACGGGGTTAAATGAAGAGGTGGTGAATTTGAGCTGAAAAGGGGGAACTGAGCTCAGGCAAGCTAGCTCTGTGCTTTCATGCTTCTGTGTGTCTGTGCAAGTTGTGAGCAAATGGGAAGAGCGGTCTCTGCCGCTGGAACTCCTGAGCCACAAATAACATTCTCCTGATAACATTAAAAAAAAAAAAAAAAGAAAACTTTCGGAACAACATCGATCCCAAGAGTGTTTCTTTATGGGCTGTGCTAAGAGCAGTCATCTTTAAATCATACTAATGGTTGTTTAGAGGTTAGACTTTAAAAGTGAAGAGTGCCCTTGTGTGTTGAAGGCAAAACACAGAAGTGCCAGCTAGCATGGCTTTTTTTCTTTCTTGCATATTTGTGTGTACGTGAGTGTGTTTCTTAGTGAGTGTATGTGATACACTGCACCAGTGCGCCACTGTCCAACTGCATAGCCTAAGGGCATGGCATCATAATTGCTGCAAGTTTTTCATTTATTATCCAATTCCACCTCCTCCACAGGGGGAAGCAGGTGCAATGGGACATAAGAAATGGATAATTGACTTCACTGTCAAGCGATGTTCATTGCTCTGTCTTTTATCCATGACAAAACACTCAAGATGGCATATGAACACAGTGGAAATAACTTTAGGATTCAAACTGCAGAGGAATATGTGTTTTCTCATTCTTCTATTGTGATGCAGATTTCTGCTACATTAAAATTAAGGCCTTTTGCTTTTTGGAGAAAAAAATAATCTCATGGTTGATAGATTTTGGATTTTCAAAATCTATCAAACAACACAAAATGCATTGTCCAGATTTCAGTACATAGGAGTGTGAAACATCCCAGAGACATGTAAAATATCCCAACGTATGCTGCTTTCCTGTAAGTGGTCATAGCCCAATGAGGTCGGCAGTCTGGCAAAATGCAGTCATATGTGAATAGTAATCATGTGGTGTCAGTCATGTGCCTGAAGCTTTCAGTCAGGAATCAATCAGCCCTGGGCGGCTTAAAGGCAAATCAACACTTCTGCAGGTGGACAGGATGGTTGGGCTGACTGGCAGCTTATTCTCCCTGTCATCGGAAAAATGAGGAGAAATCGAACGGCGCCTGGCTGCAGAACTACCTTGACGAGATTGTATGAGTTTTTCAAAATAACTCTCCATCACTGAAATGACAAGCCTGCACATGCAAATTCAAAGCTTGATCGCTCAGCAGAACAGTCTTATATTTGAGTGTGCTGGGAGCATGATAAGCTATTTTAATGTTTGAAAAAAACATGGAAGGAATCATCACAAATTCATGGAACTGCTGTGAAAGGAGTTGATAGAAGGTAAAGTGCCTGTGTCAATGGTCAGCGGATGATAGTTTCACATTTTCACAGACTGATGCTATTATTTGAAACGGCATCCATGAATGACTCACCGGGACCTGAATGTCATCAGTTTTATGGAATGATCACAAAGGACGGGATCTGTTCCAACATGTTTCTCCATCCGTTCCATGCAGGGAGGTCTTTCATCCAATTGGTGTCGTAGATGAGCCATGGTTCAGGGGAAAATTGTGCTTTGATGGTCACATTTGCCACTTGGATTTACACTGCAATTAAAAGACCAATTAAAGGCCCATTCTCTTGGTTCCCTGGTAATGGTGTGAAACAATGAGTGCTGATGAAGCTGTGAGGAGTCCAGCTGCCATCCAGCTGAACTTGGCCGCTGCATCATTTACTGCTGCTTATCTGCCCTCTTTGTTGACATGCTTCATAAGTATTTGATTGCCATTTCTCAGAGCTGTAACAGGTCATGCCAAAACTCTTTGGCTGCCATTATTATTAATATTAGGGATGTTGCAATTTACCAGCAAAATGAGAGGACGTTTTTAATCGAGAGATAACAGTGAGGCTATTCAAGATGATAGGTAAGCTTACAACAGTTATTTGTGTCTTAAATTCCATGTTATCTCTACAGATATTACATAAGTGTGCCTACTAGCATACAGAGTCATGTAAAAGTATACGCTCTTTAAGTTTGGTACATCTGGTCTTCAAAAGGGCTTAAGGTTAGGTAAATGAACAACCCATTGTCTAGGTGTCTTTACTTAAAATAAATTAAACCAAAATGTATAACTAAGGCATAGCAGTTAAGAGTACCAGGAAGTAGTAGTCAATGCTGCTTATAAAAATGTTCTTCAGACTGATAAGCAGCAAGTGTGACCGTCTCTAAAAGGGCTGATGTTTTGCCACTTATTTACTTTGGAGTATTTAGTTATATGTAGACACAACACAAGAGGGTTAAGGATACCCATATCCTTAACCCCCTTGTGTTGTTTTTGCAGCTGCAGGAGCTGGGAAGTCTTTCACACATCACGTCAACCATGAACTCCTCAACATACAAGGGATTCCATATTCAAATGTGAAGCCATCCCTCCAACAGATAAAGCTTGACTGAAAATGGGCCACGTGACAAGATGACCTTTTAAATCTAACCTTTTAAATTAAACATACACTCTTCTGCACAAATGTTCAATAGGCAAAACATCAGCGGTTAACTCTCTACCAGTCTGACAGATCACACTCTCAAAATAGAAGGAAACATGCTTTTGCTTGTTGTGTCTCACTTTAAGTTGTTCATTTTTGCCCACTTCACTGAGCACAGCAAGGCTGCCTTTGTACGCATCATTCAAGCAAGAATGAATTATATTTCTGCTCCAAAACTCATTCAAACTTCATTAGCCCTCTGGTCAGAGAGAAGCACGGCGGCACCAGCAGAATCCAGTTGCAATTCAACAGAACTGGGTTCAGCCATTATTCACATGTGCACATGGCTGGGAGAGAAGGGTTTGACAAGTGAAGTGCACTAGCTTTCAGTCGTTAAATGTAGGATATTCATCATTGCAGCATAAATGCCCTAAATGCATGTCATGTCCATGCAGGAGATAGGCATCAGTGTACTGACTGCAGAAGCTGTTACACTGAGATGTTTTACCAATTACTTGTAAGAATAGTCTCTCTAAATGAGCTTCATTAAATGTGATTTCAAGAAATTATTCATTTCAATTTTTTTCATTGCTCCTGCACTAAAGAGAAGACGGACACTCCAAACTGTCACAAGTGTGCATGAAATCATGCAAAAAGTGTTTAAACATGCATAGTGATGACCAACAAGTAAAAAAAACAAACAAACAAGCAACCTGATAGAAGCAAAACTGCCGTCATGCAATTCATACATTTCTATTCTTTCATATAGATTTTACTAGTGTAGCCACTGGTTCAATTTTTATACAAGAAAGAACAATGCCTTGCTCTGCAATTCTCTGGAAAGTGGCTGCTCAAGCAAAAATGTGTTGTTTTTGTTCTGTTTAGCATTTGCTGTTATCACAAAGATTTTCCAACAACATGCTTTCAGAAAAAGAAAAGAACATAAAAGCCTTAAAACAAGAGCGAGGGATCAGTGCTGACAGAGTTGTCTTTGGAAATCATGGAGACTCCCCGCCATCAGCGATGTTTGGTGTGCAGCACATGGTACGTGCCAGGACAGGCTGCACAGAAATAGTAGCATTACTAAGGATCTTAGAGGAGGCTGGCTGGTTACAGCTCCCTGTGGAGGAAATCCTGATATGTTCTCACACTGTCTCTCACACACAGCTATGCACACACATACAGATGTAAAAGGAGAGACAAAGACCATGCAATTTAAGGGAAAAAAAGAATGCAGAGAAATACAGAGGATGCTTACTTTTGTGTGCCGTGGTGTCGAGAATCTGCAATGGCAGAGCTCAGCAGAATCTTGACGAGGATGAAAAGTCAAAGAGACAAGTTATCATTATTGTTGTCTTACTTCTTTTGCATCTGACTCAACAACTGCAAGGTGAGGCTTCAGCCGGGATTAGATTGGCAGAAAATATGACTTCAGAGGTATCACTGGCATGGTCAAAAAATACAAAATATGTGATCTTCCCTGCACACTGGACAATATTTGTCATCCAGTGCATGCATACACCGGCTTGGTATAACAAGTTTTCCTCTTTCACAAACAGAGCATCAGCCACCTTACCCAAGAATTTGCCACTTCTGCTATTGTTTTCCTCCTGCGACTTGGAGAGGTTAAAGAAGTCACAATACTCAATCCAAATATGGAGATTTAATCTTTTTTTCTTTTCAGCACCAGAGCAAGCCTTATGCCAGAAATTCATTTCCATTCTTGTTTACTTTATTCAGAAGGCACCACTTTTGCTTTGAATCATTCTCATGTTATCAGAATGTGTTTATTCATCGCATGCTTAAATTGATGCACGTTTCATTGCATTTCACAGTACACTTAGAGCTGCTTGGCATGCATTCAGTGAAAGTTGTAAATGTGGTGTGTCTCAGAGATGTCTTTGGGAGAACAGATGTGGAATTTTAAAGGCAGTCCTCAGGCAAGACGTACATATTTAATGCCATTTTTATGGGTAATGATTGCCCAGAACTCCTACAGGAACATTTGGTAGTGCTTTGGTTATTTCAGTGGTGAATAATTCATGGTTGAGAAATGAAACTCTGAATTAATCTGATTTGAATTTTTTATTTGGTAAAGAAATGGATGAAGGACCTGTTGTAAGCATCCATGAGGTATTTAATGTGTTTCTTGGCTAACTTTGCCTGCAGGAGAATGAAGCTCAGAGCTCAACCTTCAAAGCATCTCTGAAACCACGTACACGATAAATATCCCATGTAGTTATTGACGATGGAAAAGCAATACTGTATATGGATGGTGTGACTACTGGTTTCGTCTGTGGGTTTTGTACAATCTAAAATCAGAAAAAGTTGAGGCAATAGGGCAATTCCTGAATACTGAAGAGGGTATGTTCACAAATATTTCAGGTTTTTTTCTCATCTACTTAATTTCATTAGTCAATTTGAGCTTATGTCATTTCTGTGATTCAGACCATTTCAGTTTTATTCAAAAGAATAGCGAGTTTGGTGGGAGGGCAATTTAGTACTCACAAAGAGGTCATTGAACGACAAAAATGTAAGTTAAAGCACACAATGTCAACAGGTGATTTCCGTTGTGATTTGTTAAAAAAAAAGTATTCATGGACAAAGGATCTCCAGCTTTGTAACCAATCCATGAGAATATCTTAGGCGTGTTTAAAAATAACTATCCTCAAAGAACTTTGAATTTATTTGCATATTTTTCTTCTATAGTTTATATAATATTATTAAACAATTCAAGAAATTTAGAGGAATTTCATTATGTAAAAGTCAAACACTCAAGATTAAGCCTGAAACCGGTGATCACTGATCCCTACAGCGGCATTACATCAGTGATAATTACTCATCAATTACTGATATAACCACGTAAACAAAAACCTCTGTTGAGTGCCACAATACATTAATAAACTACTCATAAAACTAAAGTGTTCAAATTGGAAGCCGCATTAATGTTGAGACAGTGTCGACATCTCGGAGCCTAGTTACACGTTACATGTGGTCAGCAACAAGGCTGTAATCAAGCAACAAGTATCTGTGCCCTTGGTAAAGGTCACTTACGCTTCTGTGATGGCAGCATTAATGCAGAAAATTACCCGGAGATTTTAGTGCAACATATGCTACTCTCAAGAAGACAGCCCGCTGCACGGATCAGGACAACCTGCAGTCCTGATCCGTCTCCGAGAGAGAATCTGTGGGGAATTTTTAAACAAAACAAAGTGCAATATTGGCAACCTCATACTGTTGTGCATGCTAAGATGTGTTTGCAGCAAGAATGTAACAAATTAACAATGGAAAATCTCCAACCTCAATGCCAGAACTCCTTTTAAAAGAACTGAGTGAGGCTGTCTATAAAAAAAAAACAAAACATGAAATATCTTGAGATTATACTGAATACCTAGAGCGGAAAAAGCCAAAGTAACCTTAACAGTCACTGATGACTGTCTTTTGTTTGTGCAAATCCTTGTCAGTTCTTTATTTATTTACTGAGTTGTGTGTGATTTTCTATGTGGCATTAAAAGACATGAGCATGATCACACACAGTTTAATTGTGACTCCTACGCTGTGAAAGAGTCCCTCTAGAAATAAACATAATATTTTTTGAATCTAGCCAAACCTGTGTTATTTTAAGCAAAGATATCTTTGTACATGGGGTAAGAAGAATTTTCTTGTCTAGAATCCTTGCAACTAGCAAAATATTCTAAAATAGTCTTCAAAGCTGCCTGAAACTATTTTTTTCTTACTTGCAAATGACTTTTTGCAGTGCCTTCCTTTTGTTCTTATTTGTAAGACTAAAAAGCAGAAATAAAGGTGCTAATGACAACATCAAAGTGTGTTCCAGGAATTTCCCTGTTGATTTCTTTCATCCCTAATTTATTTTTCATATCTGGCTGAACCACTGCGCCCTGATGTGAAAAGGACAAGCTGGATTAAGGTGTCTCTGTGATTGTATGATGCCTTATAGACAGGCAGGCAGATCTAAATCCCCGTCTAGAGCAGGGCTGGTCTTCCGCTGGCAGTAAGCTCTCATCAGTGTCATCCTTTCCCTCACAACTGTCCCACTCTTACACCAAAGGGATCAGGAATGATGGCATGTACTGGTCGATATAATTGCTTTGTCTTCCATCTATTTTTTTCCCGTTGGAAGTCACCAAATGAAATTAGGTGACACACGAGGAGAGCATGAGCTGTCCCTGTCAGAGATTTGATTTCTGCCTTGGATCTATAAGTAAATGCAGGCCTGGAAGAGATCCAAAAATACTTTGTTGGAATATTTTACAGCGTTTCCGCTGCACCCATGTACATCTGGTGGCTCGGTGTATGTCATCTGTTTTTGTGTTGAAGCAAAGCGGAAAGGAGCAGATGCTGTGTACTGATTGAGTACGCTGTTCTTTCTCTCCTTCACATGGATTTTAAACCCTAAAATCATGTTTCATTTCAGCAAACATGCTCGTAAGTACTGTAAATTGCCAGTATCAAACATGAGCTAAGGTGGAACAATAATCCATCCCAACACAGTCTGGATTTTCCTCCTCTCTTAGAAACACTACGGATAAAGTGATTGTCTCTCACTATGAGTCAGAAAATGTTTCTTTTTGTTGCAGAACATATCCAATTCCCTTAACCGTGAAGGATAAGCATATCCAAGGTCCCTCGTTAGTATGCAAAACAATGCACCATATTTTTCACCATGTCTCATTTTCAATTTGAAATGGGGAAGGAACGAAAAATATGCAGGAGATTACTGCATTAAACAATTTGGTTCTGCTTAATAGTGACTCTTTTGATTTGGTCCAAGGCCCCTGAGATGAGCACGGATGAGGAATGATTGAGATTCACGGAGGAGCTTGTTCCTGACTGCTTGCTCGGCTAAGCAGGCCCACTTCACAATAATAAGAGGTCATCCCTGGCGGAGTGTGGAAATGTCTCTAATTAAAACAAAATGCTTTATCAAGAGCTGAGGCAGAATGAGGAGCTCCAGCAAAATAAATAGCCAGCAATTTTCTGAGATTCAAATTCTGATAAGCATCTTATTTAAAAAGTCCACTATCTAATGGAAATGTCTTGCATTGTAAGAAGACTTCTGCTGATTTTCGCTCTTTTTTCAGTCTCACTCTAGTCCCCCCCACTATGTGTGCACAAATGTATCTATGAGCGTCCGCGGGTTTATGGCGGTTGTGCGAGTGCATGAGAAATTAGACAGTGCAACAAAATGGAACCCTGCCTACTATTTTAGGCATTTTGTATTTTGCTCACCTTGCAGTTGGACAGAGTGTAAATTACTCTGCGCTGTGGGCACAAGTCCTTAATTGTTTTTCATATCATCATTATTCATCTCGTGTGAAAGCTCAATCGCAGCGCTGACGTGCTGGAAAGATGGACCATCTGTACTTTTGCTACTTTCTCACATTCTTTCTCTCCGTTGCTATTTTCACAGAGCCAAGTTTCCGTACTGATGGCATCTAAACCTGCGATTTTTGGTTTGTGAAATTAGTCCACAAGCGTCCAGCTCATGGAAGGAAAAAAAAGGAGAAATAAATAAATACATAAATTTCATATGGTGCCTCTGTGAACGGCTATAACAGCATTACCAAGTGATTGCATCTTTATGAAAATTTGCACTTTGTGTTTTTGAATTTGCTCTATTCCACCTACTTCCTGTGAGGCAGGAACCTGTCCCATTATCACCACGTGGGTGCTGAGGTTCCATCAGTGGTCCATTAGAGGTCTGTTAGGACCACCTGCATAAATCTGGCTTGCATGTTTACAAATATTCATGTGTACATCAGCTGATTGCATTGCAATATTCCTTAAGGTCTCGTGAGTATGTTCTTGTACTCTCAAAGTTTTTAGTAGTTAAAATGGCACAAGTCTTCTCCCAAGAGACCCATCCAATGTCTCACTGCACTGCAATGAGATGTTAAAATATTCTCCTATCCTTCATTTACTTTACATAGATTGTAAAGTATGTGAATGATAGAAGCTTGGTTTCTTTCCCAACAAATCCCAACATAGTACCTTGCCTGAACCCTGAAGGTTATATTTTTTTAAATATATATATATTTTTCCCAGATCAGAAAGTTAACATGTACTTGTTCAAACCTAACAAAGTTACTGACATTTCTAAACCTAACCAAAAAGCAATTGAGAGTAGAGAGGAAAACCATAGTGGTGCACAATGGAATCTAAAAGCACCAGAGCCATAGGGACTGAAGAAAAATAGGTCAGAATACATGTCCGGCAAATGATTCCACTGCTGCACCTGTTATCTTCAGATTTGGGCTAAAAGTTAAGATTTTCTGCTGCATCAAATCCTGTCAAGGTCATTGCAAAAATGCCTCCAACAGACAGTTGGTAGGTTACATGTCCCAGAGATGCTATAGGAATTTATGAAGTGGGAGTAACTGTCACCAGGGGCAAGTTGACGACATCATCCACTGGCATGTGGGTGGTTAACTGTCCTTTTAAAACCTTGACTTCATAATTTCATCCATCACCATTTTTTTTCTTAAAACTGAAGAAAACAAAGTAGGGTTGATTCTTCTTGAAAATCCGGACAAACTACCTACATCTTACCTGTATCTGTCTGGCTCAGTTGAATCTTCTGTGTGTGGTGCAGAACGCTGCGACAGGACTAAGAAACCAGTTTGCATTTGTCCAGTTTGATTAGCTCGTCACATGAAATGTATAGTTGACTTCATATTTTTTAGATCATCGGCACATTCTGCCACCAGACGTCTTAGATGCTTGGAACAATTGGTTTACATCCGCACTCAAATCTTTTAAAGTTTTGTAATAGTTTTGTGAATGGGCCTTTTTTATTTTTGCCCTTCTGTTTTTGACTTTTAACAATGCTCCTTTTATCTTTCCCTTTCTATTATTGTTATTCATCCCTCTGTTCTTTTGGTTATGCTGTTGTTGTACCTCAGTATAATGAGCAGCACTTTAGACATTGGTGTTTATTCTATAAGACAAAGCAACAAAATTCAGATATCTGTAAGCTTGTTAACAAGTCACAGTATGTAATGTATACATTTATATATGTAATGCGTTGTGTATAATACCTCCATTCATGTCTGACATAATGTTTATCATGTTCAACTTTTTGCTTTTTTGTATTCTAAGCAATCAGAAAACATTACCTGGAACATAATTTATTGACATAAAACTCACAATTTGTCTTTCATCCAATTGTTCCCTGGTATTTGTTTTTAATCTCTGCTCAGGCTGATTGCTTACACGGGTGACAGGAGAGAGGGAATGAGGATTCAGGAGAATGGACAGGTTGCCACATTCCCTCATGATTTCTTCAAATATAACTAAATGGAGAAAAAAGGCAGAGGCGTCACGAAAGCGGCCTTTGAAATCTTCCAACTTAGTGTGAAATCGCTGCGTGTGAACACTTTGATCAGCAAACGGTCAAGCGGCTGCCCTGCAGTCAGTCTTCTTGCCACATAACCTCTGGGTGCCTTAATGCCAGGAATGAGCACACCCATCCACCTGACCATGATTTCATTTGCTCGCTGAACTGTTCTTCCAACAGTTAAGCTTTGTGCTTTTCTACAAATCACCCTTCTCTCTGTCTCTCATCACACCTGCCTTATACCACCACTCCTCTTCACTGCATTCATACAAACACCACGTACATCCCGAGATATAAACAGCAGAATCAGCATATCACGCAATCATAAATGCATCAGCTGATATTCGTGGGCTTTGAATTCACTCGGATTCTCAATTTGTTAGAGTTCATATGTAGACACATACTGTATAACCAGTGTGTTGGCTGTAAAGCCCCCCCCCCAAAAAAAAAAAAAAAAAAAAAACAA